>JAOPHQ010004549.1:1037500-1327500 GCA_030340625.1 Merluccius polli
CAGCTGATGTCATTTCCGTTAAGTGCGCCACAGAATAACAGCACTAACATCTGAAGCTCTGCGTACCTATTGAGTGCAGATAGTGTACTATGTTGAAGTGTACTCACGGAAGTTAGTGTACTCACAGATATCGGAACACGGCCCTGGGATGATTAGGTGGCCATGTTGGTACAAGAGCCGGGTTGGGAATTTGGCTGGGACACCGGGGTTAGCACCCCTACTCTTGCGATGAGTGCCACGGGATCTTTAGTGACCACAGGGAGTCATACATTACATTGTTATTAACATATTAAATTTGAGACTGGAAAAGTCAGGTTAAAATATGAAAGTTGGTCAAATAGAAATGTACATTCTGTAAGAAAAACAAAACAAATAGAATTTAAAAAAACAAATGGCAAATATAAAGGGTTCAAAAATCCGCTTGGAAATGATAGGAGAGACATCACGGAGATATTTAATAAATCTAGGAGTGTGATCATGTTATTACCCACCACCGATTTAGTTTGTCAGTCTCACAAATCAGGCTTTAGAATAATATCTAAAGTCTGATAGCATACAAGCTCAAATCTGGGTGAACAGGGAGTTTCACTTTCTTTCACTTCAGTCGCTTTTTATTTGTTTAGACCAATCAAGTTGCTGGAGGCGGGGCTCTGTAATCTTAATTGGCTAAGAGTGAACACAAACTCGGTGAGCATTAGCAAACTTTCCCTGGTGGGAAGACAAGCTAAAACATCCTGTCCCTGACACTGCCGTTCTTAGAAAAAGTGTCTGTTAAAGGTTTGAAAACAACACCATGTAGACTGGCCATTGTAGAAATACACTTCCCTTCTAATTCCCTTCTGAGTAGAATATCTCGTTAACAAAACAGGAAACAAGGAGTAAAGGTTTTGTGCCGTCTCCCTCCAGAAGTCCTGCTATAACATAGGACTGCTGGATCAGTAGTTCTGCTATAACATAGTAGGACTGCTGGATCAGTAGTTCTGCTATAACATAGTAGGACCGCTGGATCAGTAGTTCTGCTATAACATAGTAGGACCGCTGGATCAGTAGTTCTGCTATAACATAGTAGGACCGCTGGATCAGTAGTTCTGCTATAACATAGTAGGACTGCTGGATCAGTAGTTCTGCTATAACATAGTAGGACTGCTGGATCCCAGATTAGTTGTCACTAAACTAAGAGCCTTTTTTTGTTTCAGGTCATCCAGATCCTGGAGGAGTGTTTTGGTAGCTCAGTGAACTCTATGGGCTACAAGGTGCTGCCGGCGTACCTGCGCATCATTCAAGGGGACGGCATCGACCTCTGTTCTATTGAAGAGGTTGGATGGCAATGATGTTGTCTTTGTTCTATTTCTCTTTTTTGCTTTGGTTAATATTTGCAGCACAAACCAAATAACAAATAGAATCATTGATTTAACGTAGCAAAGCACACAGAGCATGAATGTCGCAGGGCTGTATTTTTTCACTCACTTCATTTAGGACTTAAGTCAATAATTCAAAAAATATATATTGCCTCTTTTCCGACATGGCCGTGTGCATTGTGCTTAATTGTCAAGAATAAATTGACCTACGTAGCATCTCTAGCTTGGAAATTGGATAAACTGTTGTTTTTTTTGCATGTCTGTCTTTTTCGCTATCTGTCCTTCCATCTGTCTGCCTCCCATCTGACACATTATATTATTTACCATCCTCTGCAGATTCTTCAGAAGTTCAGTGATGAGGGCTGGAGTGCTGAGAACCTGTTTTTTGGCTGCGGCAGCGCCCTGCTGCAGAAGCTCAACAGAGACACACTGAACTGCGCCTTCAAGTGCAGTTACGTGGAGACCAACGGCAAGGGGGTACGTCACTGGTCAGCACACGACGCCTTCAGTGATGTGATGTGTTGCTGCGATTTATTCATTCATCTATCAACCAATTACTTTACTTGTCACTGGTTGTCATGCATCTCGACTTTTATGCACTTTTATCTTGCCATCTCCAATAAACCATTTTTTTGGAGATGGCAAGATGGTACAGCCCAAGCAGGTGGTAAATGCTGTCACCTATCTATTTGGATAACTCCCAATTCTGATGAAAAACAATCTGCCTTTTCTTTAAGAAATAATGTCATTTTTATTGACTTTCTGTGGCTTGTGTTAGATGGATGTGTACAAGCTGCCTGTGACGGACCCCTCAAAGAGGTCAAAGAAGGGTCGGCTCTCCCTGAGGAGGAACTCTGACGGCTTCCTGGAGACGGTGGAGGGAGGCTTGGGCAAGCCTGAAGAGGTGGGTCTCCATTCACTTTCTATTCCATTCTTCTGTAAGTGAAATAAAAAAATAGTTTTGGGCTGAGAGTTCCACAAAGGAGAGGGAGGTGTTGTCCACGCCAACTTTTTTGTAACTATAGTGCGCGTAGTTTGGTATGGGCGTTATAAAGAGCGATGTTGTAGGATGAAGTGCGTCACACACCGTGGCCCTATACTACAAGTGTTGGAGAAGCTCAACCCTCTCTCGTACGCAGCCAACATCAACTAGGGATGTACTCTAAAAGAGGACCGGTCGAATCGTCGTTCAGAGAGCCCCAAGTCGACTGGGATTGTCTCCATCAAATAATGACATAACGACATAATGACACAGAGGATTCGGATACAGGACTTCCATTACATATTCATCATGGAAAATAATGATTACAGGAGAACTAATGCTTCACGAGGAGATGTGGTTTCATGTTAGATTTAACGAGAGACCAACATATTAAAAAAACCTTGACGGGCAAGGCGAAAAAACTCTCTGGACCATTATTGTAAAAAGATCTGGTTGAGCTGTGCATGTTAACTTATCTCAGTCCTGTTTTGTATGCAATCGATGAATGCATCACAAGGACATAAAGCAACAAAACTAAGTCAACAGTTAATTGATCTGTCGCATATTGATCTTGTCAAACTGTTAAAACCTGTTAAAGTTAGAAAGATTGGATATTCACACTCTGTAATAAAGCGATCTTAAGCGGGGAACTAATGGGACAGTCTGCTGTGGGTCTAGTGGTGTTAGAAACTGAAAAGCCAAAGCAATGTTGTTCAAGCGGGAAAAATAAAAAACTTGCTTTTTTTTAATTGTATTTCTAAAAAAATGTAAACTACTAATCGCCGAGTAATTGATTGCCCTGGGAATTGGGAGTCGACTTGGAAAACTATGGGTCGGGTACAGCCAGGGCGGAGTGCCACACATCCGCACACCGTGGCATTAGCATACCCTCTCGGTGTCGACGTCACAAAAAGAACCCAACCTGAGCTCGGAGCAGAGTAGTTCATAAAGTGGTTGGCGGAGACGGGCAAAATATAGGATTTTTCACCTGTTCTTTCTGCATTACGCTATTATTTTAGTAACACTGACAAAATGACAAAATATTTAAGATCATAGAAGACTAATATGTTAAAAAACCCACGTTTCAGCTGAAGTAAACCAGCCTTGCGCCAGCCTTCTGACCTTCTCCACCACCTCCTTGTAAATCACTATTTAACCTTTAGGTGGCAGCAAAGTAATGACATTAGTCTAGTATGTATGGAAGCAAATCTGTACCATAATTCAAATTAAAGTGGATTAACAGAAATGCTTTTTCATTTTCAGAATATAGCTGCATTTTTTGACACAAATAAAATGAATAATAAATCATCCAAACTGCATTCTCATTTTCTTCTTCAATATTGCTCATGTTGTAACTTAATTAAAATGAAAAAGAAAAGGACATTTAAGATTTTCAAAAGTCATCCGAGTCAGTAAAAAGAGTCGAACTTCCCAACACTAGTGTACAGGTGAGCCCAAAGACATAATATACGAGCCCAACCAACCCGGAAAGAGAAGAACGGCCACTGACGTCACTCTCCTGCGCCGCTTGGGATTGCGAATTCAAATTGAATTATGGACTCTTTTTTGCGGGGGGCGGGCATGAAAATGAAAAAGCAATGTCGTCTTTGTTTTCTTTTTAGTTGTGTCATAAAATGAGCAGTCTTGAAGAAGAAAATGAAAATGCAGTTTGGATGATCTATTATTCATTTTATTTATGAGTCAAATAATGCAGCAATGACCTTGAAATGAAAATGCCTTTCTGCTAATGCATTTTAATTTTCAAATTTGACATTTCAAATTTAATTTTGGTAACGATTTGCCGGGGCATCTTTTGAAAATTAAATCTTAAATGTCCTTTTCTTTGGATGATTTATTATTCATTTTATTTATGTGTCAAAAATGCAGCTATATTCTGAAAATGAAAAAGCATTTCTGTTAATCCACTTTAATTTGAATTATGGTACAGATTTGCTTCCATAAGTATGTAGTTATTTTCTCAATTTTCCAAACTACTCTGTGACTTTCATGGTTTTAGTGTCTCTTCTTTGTGTATACATTTTCTTGTGAAATATCTCTTGAACCCAATTTATAGTCACTGTGTGTGTGTGTGTGTGTGTGTGTGTGTGTGTGTGTGTGTGTGTGTGTGTGTGTGTGTGTGTGTGTGTGTGTGTGTGTGTGTGTGTGTGTGTGTGTGTGTGTAAGCCCAAAATGCCGTAATTACAGCCCTTGCACAGCGAGCGATTGGTCAGGAGCCGTGCACCTCAGAATGTTTTACTGGAGATGGAAGTTTAAAGGGGAACCTATTTTCCAAATCTGACTTTTCTTTACCATTGCAACCATAATTGTAGTTAATTGAGGAATGTTAGACATTGGAAACTTTGAGTCTGAAACCTGCCATGTCTCTCCGTATTTCCCCCTAAAATCACTACCGAGAAAATGTGTCCAATTCGATTTGTGCCAGTAGGGATGAAGCTAATGGTTCTCCTCAGCCAGGCACTTCCTGGTGTAAGTCTGGGACATGGCGGAAACAGAAGCATGTCCGCTGTGTAATATACAAAAATAAAGAAACGATAACATCACTGTGCAATCTCTGGAAAACCAATCAACAAGGAGAGAGTGATTGTAAGGGGTCACCCACTGAAAACAGCCTGTTTTCAGTCGAAGTTTAGCCCATCACACTACAGATGATGGATTGACTACATTGTTTTACAGTACATCTCAGAATTAATGATAATACAAAGTACTACAATAGGTCCCCATTAAAGCATGTTGATACAAGTAATGAAAAGAAATAAAGGGTTTAACATATTCTATTTTCATTCTGGTTTGGAAGAAATGGTATCAGGTTAAATTCGCACAGAAAACCTTGAGTTAACGTTTAAACCGTTTTGACTGTAAAAAGCTCTTATGATTGCTTTTTAATAAACTATCATCTTACACGGCCGAAATCAGCTTCTCGTTGTTGTTGGACATTTTGTTACATGTTCTCTTCTCCCAAAGTTTACAATATTGTAACTTTCATGCACGGCAACGTGAGGCGCATTACAAGAACGGTACCATATAGGCATTGCGTTTTCAAAAACGCTGTTGTGTGTGGAGCTCGGACAATGTGACTCCCAGTCCCACCATCATCAGGTAGACTCTAAAGGCTTTGGCACGGCCTTGTAGTATCTTACGTTAAGCACACATAGGTGCTGAGGCGGTGGTGGTACATCATCCTTTACGCTCTCTCTCCTCCACCTAACACAGGACCTCCTGGTGCCCGTGTTTGAGAACGGATCCCTCTTGCAGGACTACACTCTGGACGAGATCCGCAAGAATGCCCAGCTGACGGAGGAGGACGAGGCGATCCCCGCTCAGCACAACCGGGATCAGAAGCCGTCCGGGGGGCACATCATCAATGGAGTGCATTGATTTTGGGGTGTATGTGTGTGTGTGGATGTGGGGGGAGGGGTTGTTTTTGTGTGTGAATGCATTCAAATGCATCAAATATTGTGCACTGTTTGGTTAGATGTGCAGGTGCTGCAATCTGTGCATCACCAACATTTCCATTCCCCATTATATCAGGATGATATCAACATCCTTCTCCTAGCCAAGGAGGTGGTGTGCTTATCAGTAAGGCCGGTGGTCCATGTTCACCTCAATACTCAAAACTCAGGGTAGATTCCTGAATATATTTCTATTCCATTTGTTTTGTTCTTTATTTCTTTGTCCATCTGTTATTCCTTGTATTTAACACTGACATCAGTATTGTAATGTACTGCTGGTTTTCCCTATAAGCCCTATAACAGATGTTTAATGGACCTTTCACACCAAGAGAGAGCGTGAGACGTGTGCACACAGTGAGTTGAGACTTTTTGAAATGCCTGACTGATGTGCTTTGTTAGACTGCACTGCCTTAAAATGTCGATTTAGTGCTTTATAATGTATATTGAATTCAACTTAAATCTCAAATGTGCTGATCTCCGTTGAGCGTTGCTGGGACTGATGCTTTCTCTGTCGGCACAAATTCACAAACGGTGCACTTCGCTTTCTGCTGTGGAAGCACTGTTGGACTCAAAAGCCAAACAGGCATGACTGGAATTTAATGATTTTTAATCTGTATTTTTTAATGATTACATCATAGATGTTTTTAACTTGAGCTTTTGGAAGCCATCATCCAGAAGCGTTCACTGCCATTTCTGTTGAAAATGTGTGGAAACTGAATAATTGTACTGAAGGGCTCACATATCAGCATTCTGTTAAAGAAAAGGGCATTCAAAGCAGGAATATGATGTCTTAGTGTTGAGATGATGGCCGTCGTCATGCAGTCCTGACAATAAATGAGACGATTCAACGATTAGAAGCTAAAAAGCACTTTTTTGATGATGTTGATTACACAGTGCCTGGTTACTCTTTTACTGATTTGTTTAACACATACAAATAGGTAAAATGTATAATAAACAAATGAATATACATACTCAAGTAAATAAAACAAATACAATTCTATTGTCGGTTATAGTGTGGCTGTGGTGAAATTGTTAAGGTGTGACCAATGCAAGAGGTTCATCGTAGACCAGAAAATAACCTCCTATAACCGGTGATGAAACTAAAGCTGCCAGACAGCTTGGTCAGGGCCATGCAACAGGTGGCCCCATCTGGTGATGCTTCAACAAGGACCTTTGTGTTGCTATGCTACACTGGCTTGCTATCAAATCTCTGCTATTGTTAGCCACTAGATATGTAGGCCTGGACAAGCTAAGCTCACCTAGCCTCGTCACTATAACAGTCATGTGTTAAGTTAACTACAGTGGGCACTTATTGATGTGCTGAGCAAGGCCATATTTAGTCCAAAAATGATTTATATATCATAGGCAAAATCGCTCAGTGGGTGAACACATGTTACAAAAGTGTACTAGCATATAGCTAGAATCGTCTGGTTGTACTAAATGCAATGACGTCTTGCGTTTTCTTCTACATCACCTCCACTTAACAACCCTCCATCATCGTAAGCCTGACGTTAATACGACCCAGCTTATGCTCATATACGACCAGTGTTTAGGCTACAGCACCCAATGTGTTATCAATAGCCGCCGATCTCAACAAGAAAAACAAACAAAAAACATTTACAAAAATGATATTAAATGTAAATAGCCCAGGACCTCTTCATCTGTCTTTCATATCATGCGTTAAAGCCCTCGCAAAATCTATGGTATCGTTGATCAAAAACACAAGTACGTTTTGGGCTCAGCGTTTAGTGAGCGCGAGAGAGAGCGCACCGGTTACAGGCTTGGCATTGCGCAACACGCAGGTGTGGTGCTGTAGCATGAGGCTATGGCCCGCGTGTCCTCAGGTGGTAGACACGCCCCTATACACGTTCATGATATGCTTCATTTAATCAAGCCACGCCCACCGGCCAGCGCGCTGAAGCCGCGCGGGTCCAGAGCGGACAGGTATGTGGAGAGAGCTCAACGAGGGACAGGTGTGTGGAGAGACCTCAAGGGCCACGCGTGACCGCTGCCAAGGTAAAGAGCTGTCGTTATGTATTTTACCTGGCGCGTGCGTCAATTTGTGTTAACGTTTAATTGTGAGGTAAGATGTACCTTAAACAGTTTAAGTGGAAGTTAAATAAAGCACAGATTTCTGATGGAAATACAATCATAGGTGAAGGAGAGATAATAGATCAATAACAATAACTAATAATCATTCAAGTCTATAGACCTACTGTAAGCAATAGTTTTTTTCTAGTAATATAATTCTGATTGTAAAAACAATTCAGCTATTAATCACTATTCATTATTAATTGAATGAATTAAATGCATTTAATACCTATTGACAATGAGAAGGATGGCTTTAGATTCATTTCAAATTCAAATGTAGGAAATGCACTGTAATTGGCCCCCAGTTCATTGGCCTTTCCTAAGTATTATGGACAGGATATGTTGGGGCAACGTTTCTCCACTGATTCTACTTGCAGCTTAATCTCTTCCACAAGAGGACAAAAGGAGGGAGGGATGTAGGAAACACATAGCCTGCTATTGGCTTTTACCCCCTTGTTAATCTTCTCCCCTTTTGAACCTTCTGTAACTGATAGGCACAAAAAGGATTTGAACATCTAGGACTCCATTCGGTCCATGCACACTGCTTATGTAGTCTAAGCTGGAGAGAAAGCTATTTTTAAATCATTGGGAATGAAGAGTCACTCACATGATATGCTTCCAAGTTTTGCTCAAAGGAAAATGGAAATCACTATTATTACAATTGTCACTTTTACCTAGATCTGTCTGCTTGTCTGTCTGGTAAAGTATACTGCTGCTTGTATATGGTTAATATAGGCTAGGAACATCTTTGCTGTCTGTAGCACATCTGTATGTTCATATATGTATGTAAATAGTTTGCCCTAGTCATGTAGTAAATAGTTTGGTTTCTCTGTTTAGGGGTGTGTGGAAGGAGCATCAGAGCCACAATGGGGCGTAAAGAAATTGCTTGCAGCTGGAAGAAAAGCACCAACAACATCAAGGAGGTGTTTGACTTCAAGGGCAAAATGGGATCGTAAGTAGTGTACTGTGATCGAATGAAGGGTGTTGGATTGCTCCATGAGCACGTGGAGGCTGCCGTTAGTTAATCCCTCTCACCATCTCACTGAGATCAGGATTACAGCAAGCCGATTAGCAACGCTTTGACTTTATCAATGGAACCTTTCACACTTTTCCACTGCAACCTCCTCTTTGAATCAATTGGGGGTTCCTTACTGAAATGGACAGGTTTAATACCAGACTCAGAGGTTTGAGTACCAACTTGAGTGGGTTTCCTACATTTAAATGTAGTTATTTAACTTTTTGTAAGACTGAGGACAATCAAAATTCTAAATTGGACTACAACAAAAATCACAAGAAAGGTTCCTTACTAGATTGTGATGGTTCCTCACTAGAATGAAAGGTTCCTTACTAGAGTGAATGATTCCTCACTAGATTGAATGGTCCTCACTAGATTGAAAGGTTCCTCACTAGATTGAAAAGTTCCTCTCTAGATTGAAAAGTTTCTCACTAGATTGGGATGGTTCCTGACTAGATTGCAAGGTTCCTCACTAGATTGAATGGTTCCTCACTAGATTGAATGATTCCTCACTAGATTGAAATGATTCCTCACTAGATTGAAAGGTTCTTTACTAGATTGAAAGGTTCCTTACGAGATTGGAATGGCTCCTCACTAGATTGAAAGGTTCCTTACGAGATTGGAATGGTTCCTCACTAGATTGAAAGGTTCCTTACTAGATTGTGATGGTTCCTCACTAGATTGAAAGGTTCCTTACTAGAGTGAATGGTTCCTCACTAGATTGAATGGTTCGTCACTAGATTGAAAGGTTCCTCACTAGATTGAAAGGTTCCTTACTAGATTGAAAGGTTCCTTATGAGATTGGAATGGTTCCTCACTAGATTGAAAGGTTCTTTACTAGATTGGGATGGTTCCTCACTAGATTGAAAGGTTCCTCACTAGATCGAAAGGTTCCTTACTAGATTGGGTTGGTTCCTCATTAGATTGAAAGGTTCCTCGCTAGATCGAAAGGTTCCTCGCTAGATCGAAAGGTTCCTCGCTAGATCGAAAGGTTCCTTACTAGATTGAAAGGTTCCTTACTAGATTGAAAGGTTCCTTACTAGATTGAAAGGTTCCTTACTAGATTGAAAGGTTCCTCACTAGATTGAAAAGTTCCTCACTAGATTGAAAAGTTCCTCACTAGATTGAAAGGTTCCTCATTAGATTGAAAAGTTCCTCACTAGATTGAAAAGTTCCTCACTAGATTGAAAAGTGTCTCACTAGATTGAAAAGTGCCTCACTAGATTGAAAAGTTCCTCACTAGATTGAAAGGTTCCTCACTAGATTGGGATGTTTCCTGACTAGATTGAATGGTTCCTGACTAGATTGAATGGTTCCTCACTAGATTGAAAGGTTCCTTACTAGATTGAAATGGTTCCTCACTAGATTGAAAGGTTCCTTACTAGATTGAAATGGTTCCTCACTAGATTGAAAGGTTCCTCACTAGATGGAATGGTTCCTCACTAGATTACAATGTTTCCTTACTAGATTGAAAGTGTTTGTGCATGTCCTCGTCAATCAAAATTCTAAATTGGACTACAAAAAATTCACAAGGATTCCTTAGTGAATGTAATGGTTCCTCACTAGATTGAAAGGTTCCTTACTAGATTGAATGGTTCATCACTAGATTGAATGGTTCCTCACTAGATTGAACGGTTCCTCACTAGATTGAACGGTTCCTCACTAGATTGAACGGTTCCTCACTAGATTGAACGGTTCCTCACTAGATTGAAAGGTTCCTTACTAGATTGGGATGGTTCCTCACTAGATTGAAAGGTTCCTCACTAGATTGAATGGTTCCTTACTGGATTGAAAGGTTCCTCACGAGATTGAAAGGTTCCTCACGAGATTGAATCGTTTCTCACTAGATTGAATCGTTTCTCACTAGATTGAAAGGTTCCTCACGAGATTGAAAGGTTCCTCACGAGATTGAATCGTTCCTTACTAGATTGAATCGTTTCTCACTAGATTGAATGGTTTCTCACTAGATTGAAAGGTCCTTCACTAGATTAGAATGGTTCCTCACTAGATTGGAATGGTTCCTCACTAGATTGAAAGGTTCCTTACTAGATTGAAGGGTTCCTTACTAGATTGGGATGGTTCCTTACTAGATTGAAAGGTTCCTTATTTGATTGAAAGGTTCCTCACTAGATTGAAATGTTTCTTACTAGATTGGGATGGTTCCTCACTAGATTGGGATGGTTCCTTACTAGATTGAAAGATTCCTCACTAGATTGAAAGGTTCCTCACTAGATTAGAATGGTTCCTTACTAGATTGAAAGTGTGTGTGCATGTGCTTGTACATGTAAGAGATAGACCACAGTCAACTGTGCACTGACGTCAGCAATGCAGGAACAGCATTAGCCTTAGTCAATTATTGGATTTACAGTCTGGCCAAGTGTATACAGTGTGTGAGTGTACATCTGCTTGTTTGTTTTTACTGAATTGCATTCAAACCAGGTATGATATGACAAGACAATTTTACTTTTTTAGAAAATATTTCAAACCTCATTGTGGTACATTATTTTGATTGTGCTTAAAATATAAATTCATCATCATCATCATCATCAAAATAAATAGCCCTATATAGCCCTATAGCGTTGTAGTGTTTTGTTTATATTTATCACATCACTTCTTACAGCATTTTGATTGATAGCCAAATTCTTAGGTTAGACATTTAAAGAGCAACCAATAGGACAGTGCCATCTTTGGTTAAAATGGTTAGGGTTAGGGTTAGTCATTAGGATTGCTGTTTGATTGACCAAATTTTGTGTCAGGTGATAATAAATAAATAAATTATGGTAAAAATAGTTTGAGCCAATTAGAAACAGGAACAGCCTGTGTATACGGCTATTTCTGTGGTTAGATTTTTGGTTGCTGGTCTAGAAGATGTAATTGACAACTCTGCAAGCTGTAGTTAATCTCTGTGTTATAACTCTAATGTCCCCAGCCTTCTTATTAACTGTCATCTTAGGAGTTTTTCTTAATATTTGTGGAGGTCTGTACTCTGACAAACTACTATTCTCAGTATCTGTTGATTATCATTTTCTGCTTGCCTCTAATGCCATGGCTAAAGTTAACTTAGAAGTTAACTGCAAAATGAAAACTTTCTTAAACTTTGTTACTATTTACAGTTGCCATCTATCAGTAGGGTGTGGTTGTTATGTTTACATACCTCCGCTGGTGTTTCTCTTCTGTCGCTGCTCTTTCTCTCAGCTCAGCTTACGTAAACAGCTTCAGGCTAATCCACCTGTGCCTTGACCTTCTATAGGTGATGGTGGAGTGTGTGTTGTTGATAGCTGGTCTACAGCCTCACCTGGCCTGAGTCATACTGATGAGACTCTGGGCTGGGTGGGGCTGCACACCTGTGGTGCAGAGCAATCATGGCACCCAGGATAAACCAGCTATCACCACACAGGACTCTCTAAAAACACGGCATTTGGCCCGGATGGGCGTGGTTTGTGTTGGACGTAGCCGTGCCCTAACTCCACAAACCCTACAGGAGTATGAACGTTTGTGTTATTGTGAGAAATATTGTGTTGCAAAGACACTTTGTGTGGTTTATTCCAGCATAAATACAACTATGCCTTATAGAAGTACTGCACCTATTTAGCACCTATAAGACTGAGTGTTATTGTTGATGATAATAATAATAATAATAATAATAATAATAATAATAATAATAATAATAATAATAATAATAGCCTAATAATAATTGATATAGAGCTTTTCAAAGCACTCAAAGGGACTTATTAGTGGAAGGGGACCTTTATTAACCATCAGTGTGTAGCACCCAACAGGGGAAACAGTCTACATTTCCTATTAGGCCTACGTCAGTGGTTCTCAATCTCTTCCTTCCGCTCATTACATTTATGTTCCCCTTTCACGCCAGCAAAAATTATATCATTAAAAATGTATCTCTGTAAACTTGATGTCCTGCTTGACTGTCGTGCGACGTAGCCTAATGACTACTCCGCCATGCCCGTAAATTAACGGGAAGATAAGATTATATAGATTAATCATCAGCTGATTTTTTTTTTAGAGTTTACGCCTGTACTTAGTTAGTAAGTAATTAGTAGGCTACTCAAACGTCTGCCCTTTTTTATTGGATAATGTTGCACTATTGTATTGCCCCACCTGGAATTATGCAGTTCTTAACAGCAGTTCTCTCATAATATTTTATTTGATAGGCTAGGCCTACTTGAATTGACAATAAGCTATCACTAACACCAAAACGGGAAAGTATTTACAATGTTAACAGACATCGCTGCGCAATTTTAGATCTACAGTAACAACCATTTCATTTTTTAAAACCTGAAATATCCAATCAGAAACAAATTGTATTGCTAAAATTAACCGGCAGATGTTTTTCTTTGCTGTCAGCCATTCTCAGCACCGTGTAACTGGTACAGACAAACGGACAAGCGCACTATGCACACACATCGTGAGTGACGTAGGACGTAAAGTCCCGCCTCCGGGCGAAATGCCGTGTTTTTAGAGAGTCCCATCACCACACACACTCAGGAGAGAGCCACTGTCATGGCAGCATCTACCATCTGCTCTGGCTGTACCATCTTGCAATTTCCAAAATTGGAGATGGCAATCGGACCAGGCTGCTAAACCAGCTATCAACCACACACACTCCACACTGGTTAAAACTGTAGTGCAACAGCAGTCACTTTACTTTTTGTGTGTGTGTGTGTGTGTGTGTGTGTGTGTGTGTGTGTGTGTGTGTGTGTGTGTGTGTGTGTGTGTGTGTGTGTGTGTGTGTGTGTGTGTGTGTGTGCGCGTGCGTATTGACTTGTGGATGGGTGCGTTTTATTGCTGAGAAACATTGTAGTTCAGATATTGTTTAATTTAATACATATTACTTCTATTGCAGCTATTTATTCAGAAGTTACATAATGCAGGTTTCTTTTCTCTATATTATTCATGAATGTGGCACGCGCTCTCTCTCCCTTTCTCTCTCTCTCTCTCTTTTCTTACGCATGCAGAGGGTCATTTTCTGAGGTGTTTATGGTGCGGGAGAAAAAAACGGGGAACCTGTACGCCCTGAAATGCCTGAAGAAGAAATTCCTGGCAAACAGCAACCTGGAGAATGAGGTCACCGTATTAAGAAAGTAAAGACACATTTGCCATCAAATACACACACTACTGGTTATTAAACAGGGTCATACACAAGCAACAACAAGCACAGACACACACACACACCCACTAAGTAGTGTCATGCACAAGCAACAACACACACACACACACACACACACTCTACTGGTTATTTAATAGCAAAGTACATTGACAAGTGAAGTTTTCCTTCTTTCCTCCTTTGTATGAAGGATAAAACATGAGAACGTGGTGGGGCTGGAGGACTTCTACGAGAGCCGTACGCACTACTACCTGGTCATGGAGCTGTGAGTTGACCCATAGTGTTGTCTTTGAAAAACCCTGATGCATATGAGGGAAATCATTGTGAATAAATATATATGGTAATTAATACATCTTAATAAAGGACACATACAATTCTTCTGAAAACAATGTATATTTAAAATATGGAATGTTTAACCATAGGACAAAAAAGTAGTATTAGTAGTATAATCTATGTCTGTTCTTTGTATGCATATGTTTTATTTATTGCATTTTTTTAACAGACTAAACTTTACGTGTGTGTGTGTGTGTGTGTGTGTGTGTGTGTGTGTGTGTGTGTGTGTGTGTGTGTGTGTGTGTGTGTGTGTGTGTGTGTGTGTGTGTGTGTGTGTGTGTGTGTGTGTGTGTGGGGGGGGGGGGGCTAGGGTATCTGGAGGGGAGCTGTTTGACCGTATCCTAGACAGGGGCATGTACACGGAGAAGGACGCCAGTGTTGTGGTCAGACAGGTGCTGAATGCGGTTAGCTACCTCCACAACAACAGCATTGTGCACAGAGACCTCAAGGTTAGGGTGCACTGCAATCCCAGCACAGTACATTGTCAGTACTCATGCATGCACGTGCACACACACACGGACGCACACACATACATTGCTACTACTTATATTTTGTATGCAGGTATATATTTTTTTGTCTTCATCTTTTAATTTCTACTACTGTCCTGTTCTTTCTGCTGTGACACTCGAATTTCGCATCTGGATGAATAAAAGGTACCATCTTATCTTATCTTCTATATGTGCTGTCTCTGTGTAAGCAGCCTGAAAACCTGCTGTACTACAACATGGATGTGAACGCCAAGATCATGATCAGCGACTTTGGCCTGTCCAAGATGTCTGAGCATGGGGTCATGTTCACGGCATGTGGCACACCAGGATATGTTGGTAAGTTAGGAGGTTGGATGGATGCGACATTGCAGTCATGGTGTCCACAACCAACAGTAGAATTCCTCCCGTCCACCCATTACTTTGATTGGCTTTTCATTCCATTCCTTCCTATGCCCATATTTGGTTTGGCTTGTTAACTATCATTGGTAATCATCTCTGTCGCTTGTAGATATATTTTTTGGGTCAGAACTGTATTATGAATCTTTCAGGTCATTCTCTGACCCTAACCTGTGCTCAAACTTGAAACAACCATGTCTAACATAAGCAACTGTTATTGCCATTGTTCAAGTTAATTCCATGTGATGTTTGCTTATCTAGAGACCCTTTTCACAGGTCAAACAGGCGTCACTCATAACACTGATTATGGGTCCTTTTATGTACCAGGATGTGGGTAGTAGACTAAAGTAGTGTAGATGTCACATGGTGACCATGGACCACGTGCCCTGATACATTAAAGTAGCAGACCCATAATTAGTGTTATGAGTGACACCTATCTTTGATCTGTGATGACGGAATGTTTAATTTTCGTGTGTTGGGTTTATAAATGTTTGTTTTTTCTAATACTTTAGAGAAGTTTCTTTCTCTGTTCAAATGTGTTGTGTTATCCAACAGCGCCTGAGGTTTTGGCACAGAAACCGTACAGCAAAGCAGTGGACTGCTGGTCTATAGGGGTCATCACATACATACTGTAAGTAGGCCTACTTCTTTACCCTGCACCGCTCCTTACTCAACAATTCACTGATAATATTGATTCATGACATGTTTTAAATAATCAACATAGGTAATAAGGCCCTTGTTAGTCCTTACAAGATGCTTATTAAAATTATTGTGTGTTTATAAGCCTATATAAGTGTTAATAATGGCATTATAATACAGTTAATAGCAGGCTATAACACATTTATAAGCGCTTATAAGAAACTTGTTAACAGTTTGCAAATGCTTAACAACATTAATAAAAGCCTCATGAGTATCTTATAATTGTTCATAATAGCATTACAAACACCCATAACCCACCCATTACGACTTTGCCATGCCTTTATTAATCTTCGTTTGTTTGCTTATTGATATTAAAATATACTTTATTGCTCATCTATTATAAGTTAACTATGCACTTGTTAACAGTTAACTATGCTGTTTGCAGCTACCGGATCTAATGTGAGAACAATGCCTTATTAAGTCTAATAAATAATTTATTATGCAAGCATCCTTTAAGAATCTTTTTTTGTTTGCTTTACTGAAATAAAATATACTTTATTATGCCGTTATTATTAGTTAACTATGCACTTGTTAACAGTTAACTATGCTTTTTGCAGCTTCCGGTTTTTTTTCTTCCCATTATATCAGCCTTGACCACATTCTAGATGTGGAGGTTGTGAAAATCATTTACCAGTAATTAACACATAATTAAATATTTATTAGCCTTAATAAGGCATTGTTCTCGCTTTAGATCTGGTAGCTGCAAAAAGCATAGTTAACTGTTAACAAGTGCATAGTTAACTTATAATAGATGAGCAATAAAGTATATTTTAATATCAATAAGCAAACAAAAGAAGATTAATAAAGGCATGGCAAAGACATAATGGGTGGGTTATGGGTGTTTGTAATGCTATTATGAACAATTATAAGATAATCATGAGGCTTTTATTAATGTTGTTAAGCATTTGCAAACTGAACAAGTTTCTTATAAGCACTTATAAATGTGTTATAGCCTGCTATTAACTGTATTATAATGCCATTATTAACACTTATATAGGCTTATAAACACACAATAATGTTAATAAGCATCTTGTAAGGACTTACAAGGGCCTTATTACCTATTAATTAATGGTTATTACAAGGACCTTAATATAAAGCGTTACCAAAACATGAAAAACATCAAGAAAGAAAACATTGAATGCAGCTTAACGCCATTTAATAAAATGTATTTTTCTGTCTCTCTTCAGTCTGTGTGGTTACCCTCCATTCTTCGACGATAACGAGACGAATTTGCACTCGAAGATCATTAAAGCAGAGTACAACTTCCATAAACCCTTCTGGGATGATATCTCCGAATCAGGTTAGAGTGTGAACCAAGTTAAAACATATTATTCATACCACATACATATCAGATTGTTGCAACTTCTCAGTATTGTTATTTGTAATATCAGATGAAAAAAACAAGCTTCTGAAAAACAACCATTTCTACTCTGTAAATATACTTATTCATATTTCATTTGACCAAAAAAACAGCCATGTTACATTAATGTGTTTAAATGTACAGCCACCTGTACATTCAAACACAAAACAATACAAACATTCAGTATGAAGGAATAGTGAACATGGATGTATAGACACCACTGTCTCTAGGAGAGGGCTCATTCAAATTAGAAACATGCATTGGAAAGCTTGACTGTGAAGACACTTCACCTCACCATATATGGATGAGGTATAGATATGGTGACGGGCATTCAAATACTGTAAACATTAAATATAGTATACTTATAAAAGTTTACCTCTGTTTTAAAAATTGTAAAGCTCAGGATTTCATCAGATGACGTGAAAGCTTAAATGGATATCATCTGATGACGTCATCTGTTGGTTGTTGATAATGGTTGACCTGTTTGAATTAGCAAAGGTATTAGGCCTATTAGACACTAACATGCAAGCCTAATACCCTTCCAGTACTAAACTGGTCAAAACAAAGTCCTTTTACCTTAAGGGACCTGTGCTTTTATTTATGTGCAATGTTGATACAATAAATATAATGCTGGAAACTGTTTCAACAGCCAAAGACTTCATCAGGAACATGATGGAGAAGAACCCCAAGAGCCGTTTCACCACAGAGCAGGCTCTCAGCCATCCTTGGTAATAATAATAATAATAATAATACATTTTATTTATAACGCACTTTACATCAACTCAATGACCTCAAAGTGCTACAATGCACCAATGGACCTTGGTGAGGCCCTTATTATACCCATACGCAATAGTATCAATATGCCATACCGTACTGTATATACAATACGTTTTTGTCATTCAGAATTCATGAGTTTGAATTTACAAAGAATTCCATATTTGAGTATAGTCATACTATACATTACATTAAAATGTAGACACATTAAACTTGAAATAATTGGCATGTATGGTTTTCTCAAAAATCCTGTTACTATTATGTCACTAATGTGTCACTAATGTGTCACATATGTGTAATTGATGGATTGCCAATGTGCTGCTAACTGGTTGGCAGGATTCGCGGAGACACAGCAAGTGACCAGGACATTTACCAATCGTTCTGCGAGCAGATCCAGAAAAACTTTGTCAAATCCAAATGGAGGGTACTAAGGCCTAGTATTTACACCAAACTCTAGTTAGTAACTAGATTGAAAGCTCAGTACTTAATCCAAACATATTCAGAGTGTGCGGCATCACTTTACACACCACCATACCAACCAATGTGTTTTTGTATACCCATGGATGTGATCTGCACGTGCGTTTCACCCCTGTCAACAGCAAGCCTTCAACGCAGCCACCGCCATCAACCACATGCGGAAACTGCAGCAGTCGCACGGCGAGCCCTCTGTCCCCACCCTCGCTCAGCCCGAGTGCTGCCAAGAGGACAGCCCTAGACTGGACCGTGACTGGAACCTCCCCAACACTGCGGATTGCATGGCACCCTCCCGATCCGAGATGGCCCTGCCCACGCAACCTTTGAACGCGTCCCAAGGTGCCCACGCGTACCACTCAGACAGCGGCGCATCCCACAGGCCTGCTCAGTACGTACACCTTTTCTTTTTGCTTCCCAATTCCTACCTTAATAAGGAAGTATTGGGAAACAAATGTTTTGCCTGCTTTTGGCAGGGATGTACAGTAGCTTTAAATGTAAATATGGAAAGTGGCTTTTCCAATATAGAATATTTACATTCTGGTATATATTTAAAGATTGTATTTTTAGTATAATGAGCATTATTGAGTTGTCCTTATATTGTGTTGCCTTTCCTATTGCAGCCATGATACTGTGGACAGAGGGAAGAACCAGAGAGAACAGACACTTCAGACAGGGGTGTGTTCTGTCATGTGATTGGCTGGCCATTTTACACCATAGTTCACCCAGGTAACAGGCACGATGATCATATTCTAATAGGTGTGCTTAGCCCAGCATTTTATAAATGTCAATGTTGTGTATAACCTTGCGCTCTTAAGAATGTCTCAGAAAGTACAAGTCCTATTTTTGAGTCCACCACCTAGATTCTAGAAAAATAAAAGCAGGACTTTTACTTTTTTCCTCATGGCAAATTACAAAAACGTTTATTCTTCTTTTCCATAGCTTTCTCTTGAGCTGTTGGCACCGGTGAAGTCCTTGCTCTTGTGAAGTCGCCCACTGCACTGCAACGCTTTACTGAAGTCTGCTCTCTGATGCTACTGTCTTATATAAAGTACAGTGTCCCAGATTTGCTGTATATGGTAGGCAAATCCTTCAGTATATAAAGTTTTACGATAGCATATCTTTTTGGCTCTGAACGAAATGCTGAATGCGCTGCGTTATGTGTGATGTATTGTCCACATACAGCCGCATGGAAGCACAGCACCTGTGTGTAGCCTACATGCAGAACAAAATATACACACATACGCATACCTAAACAGATGCATGGTGTTGTTAATCCTATATATCTGTAAGGTGTTGTTTTAATCCAACTAAATTGGATTTCTCAATTTTCTCAATTGGGTCTTTTTAGATTACCTTAATATTGCTCTGTAAATGTAAACATTAAATACATTTGTGACATTATTATTCAATGTCCCTGATGTATTCAGCATTCAGATTTCGGTTTACCGATAATGACTGTTCTTTGACACCCTTCAAATGTAAAAAAAAGTCAAGGAATTAAGTTTGAATTGACATAAAGAGATTAAGGTGAAGGCTTAAGGCCTTGGGGAGGATTCTGCAGTGTGTCGCCGGATGTTGACCATTTTGATGTCTCTTGTGTTTCTATGTTTTATTTCAACTGTTGCGACTTGTTTTGATCCATCTGCTCCGATGGAGCCACACAACCATTTCTCTGTAAGTGGTGTTTATATGTGCCACATTTCAAGCCATAATCTAATGTAATGAAGCAGTGCACTCTAGTTGTTAACACTCAATATGATGTTTGCTCATGTCCCTTTATACATGTTGTAATGCCATGCATATGGATTATTTGCTTATTTTCTCAATAAATATTTAAAATCACTTTGAAAGCCCATTTTTTTTAGTGCCTTTCTTTCTTCACTATCTTTTTCCAAACCGGGGTTCTCAGGGTAGTCTGAGAGAAGCCTCAATGTGCACTCTGTTAGAAGAAAAACATGACAAGAACAAGAACCACAAAGACAAGGAGAATATATTATTAAGCTATTATACCATGGCCCGGGTTAATACTGGATTCTGATTGGCTGGGGAGGTGTGCATTATTTTTCAATACATCCACGGCCATGACGCCAGCAGCCTCATGACTGGGCTAAAAAGGAATGCGCTGAACGAAAAGTTAGTAACTGTCAACTTGGACCGGACTCGGGGAGACTACATTTAGAAAGCTTCCCTGTTGCCATGTCGTTACTAAGGTCGTCTCTATTTACTGGAGTAATAAGGTAACGTTGCCATGTCGTTACTAAGGTCATCTCTATTTACTGGAGTAATAAGGTAACGTTGCCATGTCGTTACTAAGATCGTCTCTATTTACTGGAGTAATAAGGTAACGTTGCCATGTCGTTACTAAGATCGTCTCTATTTACTGGAGTAATAAGGTTACGTTGCCATGTCGTTACTAAGATCGTCTCTATTTACTGGAGTAATAAGGTAACGTTGCCATGTCGTTACTAAGGTCGTCTCTATTTACTGGAGTAATAAGGTAACGTTGCCATGTCGTTACTAAGATCGTCTCTATTTACTGGAGTAATAAGGTAACGTTGCCATGTTACTAAGATCGTCTCTATTTACAGGAGTAATAAGGTAACGTTGCCATGTCGTTACTAAGATCGTCTCTATTTACTGGAGTAATAAGGTAACGTTGCCATGTCGTTACTAAGATCGTCTCTATTTACTGGAGTAATAAGGTAACGTTGCCATGTTACTAAGATCGTCTCTATTTACCGGAGTAATAAGGTAACGTTGCCATGTTGTTACAAAGATCGTCTCTATTTACTGGAGTAATAAGGTAACGTTGCCATGTTACTAAGATCGTCTTTATTTACTGGAGTAATAAGGTAACGTTGCCATGTTACTAAGATCGTCTCTATTTACTGGAGTAATAAGGTAACGTTGCCATGTCGTTACTAAGGTCATCTCTATTTACTGGAGTAATAAGGTAACGTTGCCATGTTGTTACAAAGATCGTCTCTATCTGTCTCTATGTCTGCATCCATATGAATCTCATGTTAACTGACATTAGGCATTAGTCAGTCCCATATATTTCTCCAGGCATTTGCCATTTTTGTTTACAGGCACACAAAGTAGTGTGAGCTAAAAGTTGTACTTTTGAAACAGAATGACCCCAAAATATGAATCAACACCCTTATAGGCCTATGTGTCTTTTTCCAATACATTTTATGGTATGTGAAACAATGGAACATTTAGCTTGTGGACGTTATTATTCCAACAATACAAGAATATTGGAATTTAAGAGGTGATTAGGGGAGTGTGGTTAATTTCAAAGTAATATAGTATTTATAGTATTGTAATAGACAGTAATAGTATTTACTTGAGCGAATCAGAAACAGGTTCCATTCTTAGAAGCTGTGTTCTGTACTGTCGTGGACGAGACTAAACACTTTCAACCGCTGCCATTTGATCCCTTAAATTAAAGTTAACACAAATCAAATGTAAAACATGTTTGTATTTTAAGGGATGAGATACAAAACCTTTTGCAAAGCACAAAATAAATAAAGAAACATTAAAAATATATAAAATTAAATAAAAATATAAGAAATCTGACAAAGCATTGAAAAAGTAGTCTAATTTAGCTGAAGAGTAGGTCTAATTTAGCTGACATTTTCTTGTTAATCTGTTAACCTGTATGTTTTATTCTCCAACAAGACTTAGAAGTACTTATAAGTGTAAAACTCTCGTAGTAAACATGTAATGCACACATTTTATTGCAACAAATCAGTATGGTCCTACTTCCATCCTTGCATAAACACAGCCAGAGAATCTCTGTCCACAATGATCCATTCAACATAAGGAGAGGATGCTGCTCAGCCCCGGCAGGTGGACATGTAGTTGGCTTTGTTACGGAGCTTAGCCAGGAGATCCTGAAGTTTAGTATCGAGACCATGAAGCTTCTGCGATTTGTGCAGAACTTCACCCTGTAGCCGGCGCAGGGAATCTGCTTTACCTGGTTGTGGAGAAGGTGGTAGTAGAAGAGAAGGTAATGTTAGAGACACTTGTCTACATAACTACGCACCGTTTCTTAGTTTGCGGCAAACTAAGTGACCATGGTCCTATGATAACAGCCAGCACCATGGCTACCTGCCTATCACTGCTGGTGTTGAAGGGCCAGTAGAGGGTGCTGTACTGGGGCTATTACAAAGGCCCAGTAGCGGCCTGTGTAATAGACCAGATGGTGTGGGTGGAGGTGCTGCAGGGCCAGTAGGGGCCTGTGTAATAGACCAGATGGTGCTGGTAGAGGTGCTTAAGGGCCAGTAGGGGGTGCTCATCCCTCCCTGGACTGAGACGGGACTCTGTCCTGCCAAAGAGCCGTTAAACCAAGGTCCTCCAGTGTGCTAGCCAGAGTGTTCTGGTGCTTACATCACCCAGGTGGGTGCCACACACTGGTAGTGGATGAGGTGTCATATCCCCCCACACACATACACACACACACACTATGTAAAGCACTTTGAGTGCCTTGAAAAACAGCTAATTATTATTAGTATTATAAAAACGCTTATCCAATGTTGTTGATGGAATATTGTGGTTTTAAACAACGCCAACCACTTTTCATTGATCTTTTTAAATTGATTGATTGACCTATTATTTAAAGACATGCACTCAGTGCCGGTTCTAACCTCCATGGGGCCCTAAGCAAAATCCTGTTAAGGAACTCTGCGGGCCAAAATATAACCATGTTTTACAGTCACCTTTACTAGTCTTGTCTTTGGGGTAAGAAAAATCCTGTCTTGGTTTGAATGGACCTCTGCGCACAAACTCAGTTCGCATAGAGTCTGTTAAGACTGGAGGCCAGTCTGCTGGGTCATTTGGTGGAGCGGTTTTAGGGTCTGGGCTGCTTGTACTGGCTGTTCAAAAGTGACTTATATTAACACTACATGAGTTAAAAGTAATTGTTTCAAATTCAAATACATTTGAAAAGCCTACAACTAATAGTTGCAATAACCACAGCACAGGCTATAACAATATGAAAAATGACAATAAGTTTCCATATGAACAAAAACCATAACTGTTCAGATAGCCAATGTTGTTATTTAAATGTTATTAAATGAATTACAATGAATATGTTTAATACTTCATGCTTATAATTTAGACTACCTGCTATGTGTATATCTAGTGTGCAGGCAGCACAGCAAATCAAAATTCAACTAAATATTTAGGCTAGTCAAAGTTAATCCTTTTGCCTTCTTTCCATTTGATAAAGGCGTTCAGTTGTATCTAAGCCAAGCCAACTAACGTTGGACTGAAATACAGTGATGGGCAGTAGCGTCGACGCTACAAGCTGTGAGGATGTCACATGCTGTGAGGATGTCATCGCGCCTATCGCATGATTTAGACTTGACGGTTTCGGCAGACAACCCGTTCTCATCCCAACTCGTAATATAGGCTACCGACGATTTGTCACGCCCCTAGACGTCTGATACTGATGCCAAAGGTACCCTCCCGCATCTGTGTGAAACGATCTGGGTTCTCATAAACCCGATCGCGGTGGTAAGAGACGAGCAGAGTCTATACAGCGTCCGCTCGCAGAGCAGAGTCTACAGCGTCCGCAGTCTACTGTGAAACAATTCACTCCAAAAAGGGTTATGGGTTATGGTTAGGGTTATGGTTAGGGTTATGGTTATGGTTATGGTTAGCGTAATCTATCACCGTGACCGGGTTATTATTGGAGTGAATGGACACTGTAGACTCTGCTCTGCGAGCGGACGCTGTAGTTGGGATGAGAACGGGCTGCGGTTGAGTATGTGGGGATTTTTTCGGTCGCAATTGGGTTGCACATTTTTAAAAGTGGTGGGGACAAAATTCAAATTATAAATAGTGGTGGGGACCAGGGCCGGATTAGCCAATGCGTTTTCTGGGCACGGGCCCAGGGGCCCGGCCATAGAGGGGGCCCGGCGTTCAGATCTTTTTTTTTTTTTTCCGCGGTAATTCCGCTTCATCTTCTTATCATTGTAGGCACTAGCTGTCGCTATAGGCTACCTGTCGCAAGTTTGACTGAAGTGGAGACGGGGGAGGGGCCTTAATTAACCTGCGGGGCCCTACGCAACTTGCGTAGTGTGCGTATAGGGAGAACCGGCTATGCATGCACTGGGCTGTAGACCTTCAATGTGTTTGATTGAACTGTTGGTTATGTGGATCCATAATTCCAACAGATGCTATCATTAGTCTAGCTTTCACCAATGTTATCTTGTAGGTGACGGCAAACCCACTCAAAATGTGCTTTGTGTATTAGTATTAGTAACTTATAATTAGAGTTTTGTCAAATATAGTCCTATGGAAAAATGTTAGTTCAGAGTTGTCGGTTGTCACACATGAATTACCTGCCAGAGACTTGAGGAGGTCCCCAGTGTCCTTGGCCAGAGAACCAGCGTCCTGCTGCATCTTGCGTATCCTGTCCCCTGCATGCTGTGCTCCACCGCTGCTGTTGGCTTCAGCATCCTGCAAGAGGCCTAGCTGCTTCTCCAGAGACCCCAGGTCCTATGCATCCATATAGTAGCACTTTAGCTCAAAGTGTACCCATTGATGGACCACAAACTCAAATACTCCAAGACAAGTTGAGCTCTATGCACGTGGCATCTTTTCAGTTTGATTATGAGGAGATTTAAATACATAGGCTAGTGGTTCCCAACCTTTTTCGGACTGTGGCCCCATTTGTATCATCAAATATCTATCGCATACAGGTCAGCAATCTCTCGCGACCCCACAGCTTCTCACCTTAGCCGCGGTGTCTGCCTCTGCCTTGGCATTTGCCGCTTCTTGCGTAGCATTTAGAGCGAGTCTGCTTCCAGAGTGCAGAAGGTCTCTGAGCTCGTCCAGCTGGGGTTGCATCCCCAGAGTCAGGGGGGACAGCTCCCGTATGGCCATCTCTGCTGGGGTCAGCTGATTTCCAGCCTGAAAGACATGCATGAGGGAGAAGATTAGGGACATTGATAAGGGCAGATGAGAATAAGAAAGGCTTAGAATGGGTTTGTCATTAAGTTACACACACGCAAGAAAGTATACATGTTTAGGATGTAACAGATGCTGTGATTGTAACATTGTGCTAGTTTTGTGCTCACTATTAATAAGACACATTAGGCATGGGTAGGGGAAACTTTCTCTATTTCTTCTAAGCTTTCAACAAGATATCTGTAACTCTCTGCATTCTGATTCCATTCCAGTTGACATGATTCTACCATTCCCATGGCTTACCCTAGTGAGGTTGCTGTTCAAGTCATTGATGGTTTCCATGCTGTCTTGTAGTTTGTCTCTCAGACCAGAGATGGAGTCCTCCACAGAGTCAAAGCCAGAAAGCAGCCCCTTGACATCAGCCTTCACTCCCAATGCTGCATCCCTGTTAACATACCACACAAACATGTTTTTGGTTCACAAAAAGGCCAAAGGCAAAATGCCTTCTTCTCTGCAGGGGTCCAGTGAAAAATGTTCTAGCCATGTTTTTTCCATGACTTTATAACACAACGTGTTCCTTTCCTACCATTCTTCCCTACATCCCAACCCTTGTCATAAGTAGAAGTGATGGCTTTGTCTGATTTCTTGACACCAAGTGCTGTATTCCAATGGAGTCCTTACCGGGTGTCCTTGGCTTCCTGCAGCAGTCTCCCAGCGGTGTCTAGTTGGGGTCCGGCCTGTTTCAGGATGTCTGCACTGTCCGTCAGACCAGCTGACAGCTTCTTCAGCTCCTTTAGTTTCCCATTAAGAGCAGCCAGGTTCAGGGGCAGCTTGGCATTGAGGATCCAGTCACTCACCTCCTTGACTTGCCTGAGGTTGGATTTGGGTGCTGGTTGGGGTATAGGAGAGATTTATTTATTTTATTTTCGCTAAAACAAATGTCATTTTACTAAATGAATGTTTAGTAAAACAAAAAAAGATCTAAACTAAAGTGGCTACTACCTGACAGGAAGTCCCTGAGGTCTTTCACAACATTGCGTGTGTCTTTCAAATCTGTCTCCAGCTCATCTCTGGTCTGTTTTATCTGATTAGACAGATTCTCCGAAGACTTTGTCACTTGGTTGGCTTTTTTCTTTGCCTCTTCAAGCTGAGCAAGATCATTAAAACATGTATGTATTGAGAACTGCTGTTTCGGATTTTGAACATGCACAACAAACAGCAATTGTAATCAATTGATTCAAACATGTCACATGACGTGTCCTGACCTTCTCTTCAGCCTGTTCGATCTTGTTGGTTAAACTCCCCACTCTGTCTTTCACTTCAGTGGCGTCACTCACAGCACGCTTCCCCAGAGGCAGCGCCCCCACACACTTATCCCCACGACCACAAGGGGGCACTCCCCCGACAGGACATAGATCACCATGGGCCTCGCAGCTCTGAGGAGTGCAGGGAGCTGAGCGTGTGCTGCCGCACACCTGGAAAACAGATATATGACAAGCAAAATAAACAACAACATTTTGAGAAACTATCAACTTCATTAATATTACTTTATTAGTTAATTAGCAGGTGCTTTCACCAATGGGACTTACAGTGATTTCAGAAGTCAAAGACCCTACCCACGACACTATATCCTGCCTAATGTCATTCATTCATTCGTTATTTTAAATCTACATGCATTGTGAATTCTGGAGTGGATAGTATCAATAACACACTTGTTATAATAATAAGCTCTATCTTCAGATCATGTGCTATGGAATAAAAAGACAACTGCAGGACAGTCACCTGTTTAGCTGTCGGGGTGAGGTCTGGTCTGGAGGCCAAATGTCTGTCCAGTTTCTCTAGATCTTGGATGTTGCCTGGCTGGACTTGGTTGCGGAGGTCCATAGTGTCCTCTCTAGTGGCTTCCGACCGGTCTACTGTGTTATCGCTGGCCTCCA
Organism: Merluccius polli; assembly: GCA_030340625.1. NCBI lineage: Eukaryota > Metazoa > Chordata > Actinopteri > Gadiformes > Merlucciidae > Merluccius > Merluccius polli. Next base: position 1,064,918 of record JAOPHQ010004549.1, read on the forward strand.
CACGCTTTGCTGCACCTGTAGACTCATCGTAGGCCTTCTTGATGGCAGAAAAGGCTCCTAAAAACAAACAACAAAACAAGTGGCATGAACATTAAGAGAGGAATACAGTTTTTTATTATCTGTCTAGAAATGGTCACAACAATATTATGGAACACATCCATACTTTACAGATGACAAGGTTGAATACAACCAAACCAGAACATCAAACATCACTACTGACTCTTACCTGTGTAGTTGGCATTCTGGGAATTCATCAGTGCAGAATTCTTGGCATTGTACTGGAGAACCAGACTATCCAACATAGCCTGAAGTGCTTCCAGCTGCAGGCCCTGACCAGGCACCTGTATTAGGGGTGAAATAGATCCGTCCAGCTGCTCCATCTGGTCCCTGGTTCAACAGAAACACAAAACATTATGTAAATCATATACAGTATAGACTATTATCAATGAATGACTGAGTAGCTCATAAGTGATCATGAGTATGATCTCAATAGACAATTTAAAAGTAATCTATACCACGTGTATTTTACATATGCATTCATTTGTTTTTACAGACTCAGCCCTGTGCTTTGTACCTGAGTCTGTTGAGCTCAGAGAAGGCCTTGTTCATCTGCTGGGATGAGCTGGGAGGAAGAGGCACAGTGGAGCGGATCTGCTTCAGCTTGGCTTCCAAGGCCTTGATGCGAGGTTCCAGGGCTGTGGGTTGTCCCGTGCCTGCAGGGGAAGAGGGCCCCCGGCGTGAGAGGTCGGCCAGGCTCAGGCTGAGGTTGCCGATCTGGCTCTCCAGGTCAAAGTAGCAGAGGGGGCAGGTCTCGCAGGTGGGGAAGGAGTCACAGTGACCCCGGCTGCACATGTCGCAGCGTGGCCCGGTGACTCCCAGGCGACACACACACACCCCTGTCTTCTTGTCACAGCCTCCCGGAATGATCCCTTCAACGGAACAGCCACATGCTACACAAACAGGAAGTAGAGAAACTAGGTTAGGGTTCTATTGAGAGGTACGGTTTGTAGTTTGTAGTAGGTAGTTGGCTGTAGGAAGGAAGTGGCTAGGTAGGAAATTGGTAATTTCATAAAAGTCTTCCAACAATAATAATAACAATCCAGCATGTTACAGCAGTAATTGAATCTTTGGAACTGTTGTAGAGGACTTACATTGACACCCTATGAGAGGATCTCCATATGTGTTGTCTGGACACTCGGTGCAGGTACGACCTCCAAAACCTGCTCTGCACTTACACTGGCCTGTCCACTGGACATATACAGGAGACCCATGATTCATGATGAACACAGATAAACATCAGAATACAGACTTTAATTTGTGACATAGACATTGCTGTGTGCAGGTCACAAGTTCATACCTGGTCACAGGAATCGCTGAGAGAGTTGGTTGGGTCACAGCCACAGCTCTCACAGCCACTCGCCCACACTGGTTTCCAGTGGCCCGTGAAGCAGCGGTCACAGGTGAGGCCGTGGAAGTGGGAGTGGCAGGAGCACTGTCCCGTCAGCAGGTCACATTGGCTGGAGCTGGAGCCGTCTGGAGAGCAGGAGCACTCTGGTGTGGAGAATCAAGAGAAGCCAAAGCAAGTTGACAGAGACAGTCTCAAATAGCTTTCAACACTTTCAGCCCTAAAACAGGCATAGAAACACCCACAGAAACCATAAGGGTTTCTAAAATGGCTTAGATAGCAAATGTATTATAATAGCAAATAAAACATATAATTCAACCTAAAGTCTGTAAGGTCCATGCTGCCGAGTATTACAAGACAAGACAAACGACAAGACAAACTTATAATTCATAAACAAATGTGTTCATGTCGGCCACTTTGCAAATGTGGGCTGATTTAGTGCTACGATGTTGGATCAATGCCTTGCTAATGGTTTTTCAGAGAAGAAAACCGACCACCATATTCAGAAAAAGTGGTCTGATCTGGGTAATATTCTGGTCATTTCTATCGCATTTCCAGCTCACATCCTTCCAAAAAATCTTCTGCCAAACTATTCTCTACTTTCCAGACCTACACTCCTAAATGAGTGAAAAGTTTAAAGATGACCCACCGGTACAGCCCTGAGGGTTGGATGCGTTCAAGCCATAGAAGCCACTCTTGCAGCGGTCGCAGCGGGAGCCCTCGACGTTAGCCTTACACCGGCACGACCCCGAGACATCGTCACACTGACCTCCATCCACGGCCCCCTCCGCGCTGCAGACACAGCCTGGCAGGAGACAGGATGTTCGGTAGATAATATTAGTATTCAGTATTAGTAGGTACACGATACATACACATGAATAGAGACAAACACACAACTTACTGATTATGTAGAAAGTTCTAGTATAGTTCTATGGTAGTGGACCACTCACGCGTGCAGGCATCGGGTTGGTCCATTGTGCTGCGGGGGTTGGGCTGGTAACCAGGGGCACATTGCTCACACTGTTGTCCTGTCGTGTGGTGCATGCAGCGCTCGCAAACACCCCCACTCTGCCGCCCACTGGCCTCGTACACGGCCTGGTCAAAACGGCAGCTCTGGGCATGGTTATGGCACTCGCAACCTGAACACAAGAGGAGATGCTTGGCTTTTAAACGTATGCATGTGGATCCAACACACAAGCCACCACTGTGACTGAGGGAGGTCTTCCAACATCATGTGTGCTTGTTACAAAATAACGTGTCGCTGCTAAGGAGTACACATGTATGTAGCCACAGACCAACACATGTAGCATATTCATATTCAAAGACTAAATACAAAAAGTGGTCATATTTGTATATTCTGATATTTGAGGACCAAAATGTTAAATCGTCATGCCTATAGCTCTGAAACAACGGTTTATTTACTGTGCCGGGCAGCACAGTAATCCATGTGATGAATGTTGGGTGGGGGGGGGGGGTTCTTACGTTGGCAGGTATGAGTGTTGCTTTCCTCTGCCGGTCTCCACGGCAGGTCGTTGTACAGGTCGGCACAGCGCTCGCAGTTCACACCCGCTGTGTTGTGTTGGCACTCACATTGGTCACCTACCTATGAGAACATATGTATAATATGTTGGAGATGCTCCTGGACATTGTTAAAAAGTAAACCCAAAACACTCGCATGTTATGAATCAGCAGGGACAGCGCCATCCCTGGTGAAACACACCTTTACAACCTAATGCATGATTGGTTCAATTAGTTACAAGTGAAGCACTAATTCCAACAACTTGCTTGGTTCAGTTTAGCGCTGTCCCTGCAGCTTTGCAGTTTTGTTTGAAGGCTTATCTGAATGAAGTTCAATGTCTTAATGAGTTGATGAGTTTAAATGAAAACACTTCAGTACTCTCCATGACAAAAACCGACTGGATCGACTGACTTATTGTCATTAACAAAACAGAGAGTAATTCCAATACGCCTATAAACAAATGTAGCCTATAGCACACATACCGTGTTTATGTGTGTGCCGGTTTATGCTTCTATACTTCTCCATCAGAAGGTGTTGGAAAGCTATACTGCCCCTTTGTGTACACTTTAACATGACAAGTATAATGTAACAATATAACCTCTGGGCAGAACCTGAACCATGGTGTGTCTATGAGGACCTTTGTTGATGTGCTGACCAGGGTATACAAACACATGCCTGGAAGCACACACACATAAACACACACGCACACACGCAATACCTGTATGCTGTTGGAGGAGGTATCGGGCAGACAGCGGTTGGCGTGTCCATGGCACATGCAGCTGCCTATCACCTTCATCTCTTTGAGGGCGTAGAATCGGCTCAGCGCACGGCCGGGCAGGCGTGGCACCTTCCCCAGGTCTGTCATCCGCACCCTCAGCCCCGTCAACCCCGACAGATCTGTGGGATCATCATGGGACATGTGTGAAGCACTGAGCTCGGTTTTAGAGCCAGGGTAGCAGAAGCAGTTAATTGATTGGCTGAACAGGTAAATACATGATGTGTAAAATTAAAAAAAACTGACATTCTATCTTCTGGGCTTCAGGAGCAGAGACGAAGAAGTACTGATGCAGTGGACTGAAATGGATCTGGAGAAGGGAAGAATCGATTACAGCGAAATGAGATGAGGACCTTTTCTTCACTCTCCGTCAACCACAATATGCTATCAACACAGTTGGGGGGGGGTTCCTGTTTTCTGCTACCTACGTAACGCAACCGAATCACAACTGCCACATTTTATTTCAGGCTTTTGATATTCATAATTTCAATATTATACTATTTATGATATTCATTTCAATGGGGTGGTCTAAAATGTGCTATGTAGGTGGTCAAAATTAGATGTGCTGTTGTTGGTGTTTTTAACATCGAAGAAAGTGCAATGCCATGTATGAGCTAGACTTATATGTTTTTTTATTTTATATTTATAGACTTATCTTTGTATACTAAATGTTAGTTTGATGGTTGAATGGAACAGCAAGCAAAGCAAAAACATGTTTTACCATTTGGTCTCCATAATGGTTGGGCCCAACAGGGGGCAGGGTATAGCAGTAGGTCTGGTCCATGCTACGGGGCATTGCCGTGGTTACTCCAGGAAACGAGGCCTGACAGTTGGCGGCGAAGTAGAGCACCGGCTGCCAGCTTCTGCCCTCGTCCAGAGTTTTCTCAATCACCAGAGCATTGGGGCGAGGACCCTGAAGGAGGAAAATAAGACTGAATAGTAGCATGGTGTGTGTACAGTAGTGTATACTGTATAGTATATACATTATGATAATGTTATGTCCATCCTTCCAACCTTGAAGTTCAGGATCAGGTCTTCCAATTGGAAAAGTTTCGGGAGATCCAACTGAATAGACACTGAATTCACTTCTGTAAGACGAAGAAGAAGAAGAAGAGAAGGAACATCAAATTTGCATCAGCATTATACAGAGGAAGCATATTGCTAGTCAAGTCACTGAGATGGTGCTCTCACATACAGACAGATATTCAGAAAGACAGACATACAGAAAGGCAGGCAGACAGAGAGACAGACAGGCAGACAGACAGGCAGACAGATAGACAGGCAGACAGACAGATAGACAGGCAGATGGAGAGACAGGCAGATAGACAGAGAGACAGGCAGACAGACAGAGAGATAGAAGGGCAGGCAGTCAGACATAGACCGGCAGACAGACAAAGAGAGAGGCAGGCAGACAGACAGATAGACAGGCAGACAGACAGAAAGATAGACAGACAGGCAGACAGAGAGACAGACAGATACACAGGCAGGCACGCAGACAGACAGATAGATACCTTTCTTGGACTGCCACCACCTATCTGGTCCTGCAGTCGACAGGACATCCTGCACAGTATGAGCCAAGGAGGAAGATGGGTTCCTGGAGTCACATGGACAGCACTTCATCCTCACCTGGGGGTTATTACAAGGAACAGTTAATACAAGGAACAGTTGATACAAGGAACAGTTGATACAAGGTGACCTGAGCTACTCTCCAGGGACATTCACCTAAAGCTACAATAAAAAACATGTTTTTAATGATTCATTGCACTTCTACTCTAAAGTACTCTCCAGTACTTTAAATACAATGGAGCTGAATGGAATTTGGTTTGTGGTTCCCAATAACAGAAGAAAAATAAGCAACAAAAAATGTATAAATGATTCAAGATGATGCTTGGAAGATATACTTTGGTTAAAAGGTTTGTGGAGATGTTACTGTGTTGAGCCTTTCAAATTCTTTGTTAAATGTATTTACTTTTTACAAACAAAACAGGACATTGTATTTCATTCCATTTTTATCTAAAAATGTAATGTTATGATGTATTTTTTCTACATAATTGTATGGTTTATATTTTAAAATAAGATTTGATGAACGCAATAGTGTCACTTGGTCCATAATGTGTTGACATAGTTACTCAATTTGTTAAACAAAAAAAACCCATAAATGGACAAAGACCTTGTGTTTGTGCTGTGTCCGTGTATTTAGTGCACGGACAGTGCATGTGAATCAAGTTCCAAATTTCTCATGCTTGTGCATGACTGTGTGTGTGCCTGCACGTAGCTGTGAAGGTCAGGTCATTAAAAAAGCAGCCAGCCAAAAGGCTCCCGTGGCTGGTTCTCTGGGGCAGAGGGCATGGCTGCCTTCCCGATAGGGAGAAGGTCCACCCTCCACTACTGCCCTCTACCCTTTCTGCCCACTCTCCTCCTATGCCCCCCCTTATAGCACCAGGGCAAAGGACCACGTTTCACTGTCTTCTGTTGACAGTCCAAATCTCAACCTTTCTATTTTTATGCAACTTTAGTACATCAACACCTGTGGTCTGTGGTTACAGATGTTGGGTCCACACCTGGTTGAATGGTGCAGGGCATGGAGGTTTCCACTGGGGGGGGGGGGGGTAGGGTTAGGGTTAGGATTAGAAATCCTGTTTTTGTCTCCCCAGGCATGCGTACTGTTGACCACTTTTTTGACTGCAGGTATCACTAATTAATGAATACAAATATATAGTAAAAAAAGTACACATTGAAAAAAAAAGTACACATTGAATTCTGTTTGTCATTTTCTTGCATTTCATGGCCTGCTGGAGACATAAAACATACCTGAAAGAAGTACAAATGCAGGAAAAAAAATTCGGAGGGGAAACCTGCAGACCCCCGTTTATAGCCCGTCCCCCCCCCACCTTAATAATGCTTCCTACACCCTTGTCTAGTGGTACAGCCTGCACCCGTCATTATTCTCCTCAGCAGTAGCTTAAGCATACCATGCATACTGGGAGCTTTAGTGAGTGGTATCAGTGGGGGTATAGGCATGAGGTTTGGTTTGAATCAGTCCACATTCTGTCACCAGATTGCTGTCCACACAGCGATGGAATCCCATCACAACGCAAGCCTGATCCCGGTCTCGGGACATGCCGCCTGCAGCCGATCTTTGATTAGCGTCCAAAAGTATGTAACATATTGGCGGAACTCCCAAGACAATATTCAGATGAAATCAAATATGTCCAATGTGCTTTAATTACAAGAGAATATTTCTGTTGCCACTATTTCCATAATGTTAAGGCCAATTTTATCAAGGCCAATTTTCAGTTTCAGGTTGTTACTGTCACAGATTCTGATTCAGATATTCACAGATATACACACATAGACACACGCACATAGACACACACGCGTAGACGCGCACATAGACACATGCACATAGACACACGCACGTAGACACGTGCACATAGACACACACACAGACACGCACATAGACACACACACGTAGACGCGCACGTAGACACACGCACGTAGACACGTGCACATAGACACACACAGACACGCACATAGACACACACACGTAGACGCGCACGTAGACACACGCACGTAGACACGTGCACATAGACACACACAGACACGCATATAGACACAATGGGTCAGGACTGGACTGGAATGATGGACCCTGACATTACTAAATGTCTGCCTCAGTATGCTTGAGGTTCTGTTAATGCTGTTTATATTTTTTTTAATTAACATTCAAAAGCACACATGAATTAATTGAGTGCATTTCAAAGTAGGAACAGCTCTTGTAATGTAATGGCATATAATTAGTGTATTATAGTAGTATTCAAAGGGGTAGGTTCATTCAACCTTATTCAACGTCTGAATTGACAGAAGGTTTTAACGAAATTGTAAGTCAGCAAATGTTTACATGTTTAAGAAAACATACAACAACAAGTTAACAACACAGTGTATTCCACGTGTGTACATGTGGAATACACTGTGTGTCCACGTGTAGATGTTACCGGGTAAGAGGTAAGAGGAATCTATTTTGTGCTTTGTGTGAAATCACCCTTTAAACATGGCTCAGCCTCTTGACTAACTTATTAACTCACCAGTAACATAAGGTAATGCAATGCCAAGTGTGTGAAATAGTAGCCAAAGGCACGTATGATGGTGATAGCACTGGACCTCGCTATTAGGTCAATATTTGACTGATTCATCGATTTCTCTTTCAAACAAACGTATTATTAAACTAAACTGTTTGAAATATCCAAAACCTTTCTATTGACATTTTATGTAATTTTCTCAAAGATTCACACACAAGCATGTCTTCTTTCATCATATCTAATCTTCAATTTGTCAGTTCACCTTGAAAGGGTGAATCTATCAAAACCTTCCCCTCCAATGTGGGTTAAAAGTGACTCAACGTGGCACCATAGGGAGGGTACAACACACAGTTCACACGGCAAAGTGGACCCTCAAATAACAAGGGGGAAAACTTAATCATCAGCCATGAGTAAAAACCTTTCCCTTACCTTGCATTGTGATTGTGACATGTGGTTGTCGTTCATTTTAGTGGTATTATTATGTCTCACGGACACATAGGTAGAAATAGACAGGTGTGTTGTTTTCTCATCAAAATCTATTCCCAAAAAGGTGAAGAGACGATTCCAGTTATATAATTACAGATCATCTCTCACTCTGGTAGTTTGGTTATGGTAGACAGAGATTTATCAGGAGTGTTTTCTGAGAGACAAACACGTCCAACAAGCCCTTACTGGTTTCAATGGATGGTCTCTTTTACTATTCATTATTGGCTACTACAATCCTTCCTAGCTCCTGTCGCTCATGTTTCAGCAAGACTGTGTGTATGTGTGTGTGGGTGTGGGTGTGTGTGTGTGTGTGTGTGTGTGTGTGTGTGTGTGTGTGTGTGTGTGTGTGTGTGTGTGTGTGTGTGTGTGTGTGTGTGTGAGTGAGTGAGTAAGTGAGTGAGTGAGTGGGTGTGTTAGTCAGGTATGTGTCAGCAGCAGTACATACAGTAGGTGTCTGTTGCCTGCCCTTCCCAGTCTGGACAGGACAGGGTGTGGCACAGGAAATTAAACAGCACAAGAACCCCCCCCAGCAGACCTATGCATACCCTGAGGGGAGATATGCAGTCAGGTATGTGGTAATGCATACCTGCTGGCGATGATAGGCTAACAATAGGCTATATGTTGATTTTTGAATTAACCCGAAAGGATTGTTTTCCTAAATAGGATATTCCAAATGTATTTACATATTACATTTCTCTCAAAAAGGTGGCCATACTGTAAAGACACCATTTGAATCATATATATTTGTTAAGTGTTGGTAAGCACCTGTACAGCCTTATCTGCCATTGATTTGACTGATCCCAATTTTATACACTTTTACAAAGTCCAGTATTTAAACATTCATACCTTTACATTGTGATGTAAGTTAAAATGCTGTAAGATAGTCCTAAAATGGATTATTATATATACACCCAAATGCTGTGGAAATTATGATTAATTATGAGAAAAGCGACAAACAGTTATTTTGCTGTCGCAGCGAGTGTGGTTCTTGCATTTGATCTGCCAAGATCCTTACTGTGGTCTCTGGCACCGTTACCAGACGGTTTCACAAAAATGGCAAGGATGGGATGCAACCTTGAACCATGTGTGTGTGTGTGTGTGTGTGTGTGTTGGGACTAGGCCCTGTGGACTTTCCTCTCACAGTATTTTACAATCATTTAATTATTCATTTTTATATGATGGTAACAAAATCTATGAAATCATTACTCATTTGAAATAGGAATGTGTGCTTGCATATTTTCTGAATATACACCTATTTCCTGTACAGATCTTCTGATAACTATATCAAGATTTAATTTACAAATAGTTTTTAAATAGTTGGTTCTAATTTGGGTTTAAGTTTTACCCAGCGTCTACTGAGTTGTATTGTATTGTATTATAACTTTACAGCATTGCAAAGTATTGTGGTCTTTTGTGCTATTTTACCTCAACCTTACCTCTCATAGATCACATAAAAATGTACTTCTATGAATAAAATGAGTGTACATTGAAACATGAGCCCCTTTACATATAACACACATAGTACTTCTAGCTTTCTGTATTTGCCAATGGACCCTTTTCTCAAAGGTGTCATCATAGGACAAACACAGGTATCGCTCATAACACTGATTATGGGTCTGCTCCCTCTATGTCGGAGGCTCATGATCCAATGGTCAATGTATGTTATCTTCACTAGTTTTCACACTGGTCTAAAACAAACATTATGATTCTGATTGTTTGAAGCTGTTGCAAAATACTTACACACCTATGACCGCATAACAATTCATTTTTAGTATTAATGCGCCTGTATGCTAAACCCTGTATGCTAGCCTGTGTTGCTTGGCAACCATTTTGCTAGGAACTACATTGCTTGGCGGAAGAATGATGATTTGTTTTCAATAAATGATTGCATTTCATGTTGCTGTGTTTATTTTGTGAAATCGTATTAGGTAGTCTATAGTTACCGTTTTATAAAAGCAATTTTGAGGCCCTGATTTACATTGATTTTAGAACTGCTAGGGGGTGTTGTTAGGCATGACTCAAAGGCTTATTGCTGAAATCGAACGTCTTGTTCGACCCGTTGCTACGGTAACCAGGGTCTGTTGGTGCTCCTACCTGTTGAAGTGGAGTGCAGTAGATCTCGGAGCCAGCCAGGCCGCAGGTAGAGGAGGCATGGAGCCTGTGAGCCCTCCCCAGTAGCAGATCCCCGGTGGGAGGGTAGCAGGCCCCCCGGGAGCAGTCACTCTGGGCAGACGACCCCACTGCCAGTGCTGCCCATGGACGACATTAATGAACAAATACGACAACACAACACAAAAATAACAAACTAACTGACACAACTACTACTACGACTACTACTGTCGCTGTTTAATTTATGTTAAATCGCAAATACAGTAGGTCTCTTAAATGGTTGGAAGACAAAAGGCAATGCTGATGCGAGACAATAAAGCCATACCTGCTATTACAAGCAACAGCCACTTCATCTTCTTCAATCCAATGATGAATTCTTCGGTAGCAGCCACACAAAACAATGAGTAAATATTAGTCAGCAGGCATCACTGTATAACGCTTTCCTCAAGCAGACTAAAATAACACCACTATATTACACTACTATCAAATCAAATTCTCAAAACAAGTATCCAATTCTCAAAAAAAAGCTTCCAGTTTGAACATGGAGTGGTTTGTCCTCCATGTACATCCTCTCTGCTCACCTGTGTTATGAAGTGGTTGAGTAGTTCTATCAAAGTGCTGTTATCAGCATTGGTGTAAGGGCCTGCGACACCGCCTTATAAACCCTGTCTCACCTGGAGAGGCTGTGATACAGTGTTTGGGAGCGACACACCCTTCTGCTCCGCCACCACGCCCTGCACTCCAAGCACTGAATCAACACTCACTCACCACCACACATGCATGGACATGCAGTCCACACTGTAATAACATTAGTGTTTCTACCTGCAGCGTTTACCTCATCTTATGTATGTGCTGTGTGTGTGTGTGTGTGTGTGTGTGTGTGTGTGTGTGTGTGTGTGTGTGTGTGTGTGTGTGTGTGTTGAGAGTACGCCCAGTGGACTTTCCTCTCACATTATTTTATATTGGTGTGTGTGACACCCCTCAGGGATCAAATTTAAACTTCTTATTTCATCTCATTTTAACATAATTTCTTATTATTATTTATTTTTTAACGTAATTTCTTAACATCTTCCTATTAAACTTAACTTAATTTAACCATGATAGATAGATCGACAGACAGACAGACAGACAGACAGACAGACAGACAGACAGACAGACAGACAGACAGACAGACAGACAGATAGATAGATAGATAGATAGATAGATAGATAGATAGATAGATAGATAGATAGATAGATAGATAGATAGATAGATAGATAGATAGATAGATAATTATATAGTGTGAGTACTTCATTCATAGCCTCGGGCAGCTTGTTTCCATTTTCTTCATTCTGACTACGTCTGAAGTACAGGGTGTGTCTTCTGACTCAACGGAAGAGAACTGCACACACACACACACACACACACACACACACACACACACACACACTCAGACAGGTCCTGTCATGGGCAAAACACAAGCAAAGCCAGGAATTTTCCTTTATCTACTAAGCATTCGTTGCTAAATCCCAAACCACTTTATGCTCATTGTTATGATGTCTGGTAACAGAATTAATAAGCAGGTAAACAAGGGAAAGGAAAAAAAATCAAACTTTCAATCATAGATGGCTTGACTTGACAAAACCACATATTACTATATATTACAGTAGAATGTATTACAATTGTTAAAACTAATAATCCTATAATTCCCTACTCAGTGGTAATAAACAAAAACGTGATCCCTGAGGCTATGTGTGAGCCCACGTCATCAACACAGTGATCAGTGACATGAGCATCACTACGCCTCATAACACAGCATCTACTGAGGAAGTACACCTATTGAGGACACCAAGAGAGCAACCCCAGAATGTCACGTTGGACAGTACTTGCTTCAAGACATTTGAAAGTCTCACGAAAGCTAACCAGCTAACGACGCTCATTGGCATGTAATCACAAGAAAAGGCATTTCACCCATATGTATATATGTAGTATAAACAGGAAAACAACATTTCTTTGAATCAACATTTATTTTCAATGTGCCTTTCACGGCTTGTACAGGGAATTGAACCGAAAGAAACGAGGGAACTTAAATACATGGACCACAGGTGAACACAACTGCTAATAAACACAGGTGACAAACATTACACTGACGACACAAAGGAAAAAGCAGGTGTGAGTGGGGTTGGGGCAGGATCGCTACAGGGCCTTAATCCATTCCCTGTGAAGGTTGGACAGTTGTAAGTGAACTTTGCTGCTCTGGTGATTTAACATACAGCAGTATAACTATGGAGACAGCTGAAGGTGAATTTGATGATGGGACCAAAGTACCTCTGCCTGCGCACAGACCCTGCATGGCCGGTTGTCGTCGTGACTACCGTCAGCTGACTGATGACCCCGAGGAGGTGCAGGCTGACATGCTACAACTGTGACTAATAAGGTGCTGACGTCATAGACGCAATGTCTGTGTGGAACCAATGGGAACAGAGACAGCAGCTCTTCTTCAGGGGTCAAGCCAATATGGAAATCATGCATGAACTATGGCATGAGATAAGAGGTGTGTGTGTGTGTGTGTGTGTGTGTGTGTGTGTGTGTGTGTGTGTGTGATAGAGAGAGATGGAGGCAGGTCATTTCTTAGCTCCTTGCTGTCACTGTGTAAAATATAACTGAAATACGTCGGCTGCCAGCTCACATAGACAATTAATACCACATACTTTTCAGCTTTTCAAAGGAAGATTTCTTTCCGATAGATACATTGTTGCATCACTTATCGTACATTTTCTTTTCATGACTGGAGTTATGATGTGGGATAAATGTATCCTAAATGTAAATTCGAGTGGACATGTACAATACTATATTAGTGCCTCTAGGAACCATGACAAAACATGTATGGTTATGTGGGAAACAATCATGTTCAGTACAGAATATGTTGTTTTCTATATTCTATATTCAATTAAACTACTAAAATGTATAATTGATATGGAAATGTGTATGAGGGTGATCACACACTGTGCAGTGTTTCATATGGATTGAGAAAATACTGTTTTTAAGTTTTAAAAAAAAGTTAAAAAATGCTGGTTTACTTATGACTCAACCACACATACTGTTCACCGCACTGATGTTAATATTATCCTGTATTAGGTTATTCTTTTTTCTCAATAACTGTAATCAAAATTATTCAAAAGTGCATGTCTGCATCCTCTTCATGTAACTTGATGAGGTGAAAACTTGTTTTCCAGAGCTGTTTCCCTAGAAACTTAGTACATTCAGGGATTGCAACAACACAAAACAATTCTACCCTCCAACCTTCTATGTGTGTGTGTGTGTGTGTGTGTGTGTGTGTGTGTGTGTGTGTGTGTGTGTGTGTGTGTGTGTGTGTGTGTGTGTGTGTGTGTGTGTGTGTGTGTGTGTGTGTGTGGGGAGCATGGGTGAGCAGGGTTTACATGACCTTTCCTCTGATTAATGGACCTGGATGGAGAAGACACAGGGCTAATGTTATCACCAGACCAGCTGCAGGGAACATATGGGTGACTGATTTGGACTGAATGACTGAATCATTGGCTTGTTGTACTGAGAGGTATGAAAATGATATATAGTGATGAATGGACTGCTTGTGTAACGCCAGACACTCTCAGAAAGGACTTGTATTTAACATTGGCATTTAACATTGGCATTACCACAGAAAGACGACAATCTATTGCCATATATCGGTGTATTTAAGTGTGTGGTTCCTCAATCCTGACTTTGCTACACAATGGGCATAAAACAAGTTATAAAAAGGACACTCATTGTTTTGATTATTTCAGAGCTATTCGAAAGTCTCGTGCCAAACCAACCGACCCACACTTGGAATAACAACCACGTCAGTGACGTCAGAGGGAGGGCGGCACCCACCGCTCTGCTATAAAGGTGCACTGGGGACGCCGCCTGCAGCACTTGCTCTCATATGTACCCTAGAAGCAGAGGCACACAGAGCCTATCTAGTCTACGGTCCAACTAACCTTTAAGTACGTAGCTTTTCTGATACAAAATCTTCATTTTCTGTCGTCATTGTTTGTATCTATCTAATGCATTTCTAAGGTGCGAGTCGCTCACAATTGTCCAACCTTGTGCTCCGCAGGTGAAACAGCGACCATGGAGACGATGCAGGAACTGATCCCCTTCGTCCGAGAGATGCTGAGCCAGAGGTCCGGCCGCGGCGTGCTGAAGGTGTACCTGGTGGGCTCCCTGCTGGCCGTGATGGGGACGGTGATCGGCCTCGTGGAGACGGTCTGCCACCCCTTCTGCGGGGGGCGCGTCCACGACGCCGAGATGGCCATGCTCCTGTGCGAGGAGCCGAGGAGGACACTTGTAGCAGGCCTGCCTGCAAAGACACGAGGAAGAAGGGAAGAGGAGGTGGAGGAGGTGGTCCACGGAGAAACCTATTTCGAGACAGACAAGCCCACTCTGTCAAAGACACACGGACCACAAGTTAACCGAACCGCAGCGAATCGACTTCATGCGTCCTAAAGGGTCTTGAGTGTTTGACTTGAAATGGAGTCATAATGAAACAAGACGGAGGCCTATTTATTAAAGGAACTTCTGCAGTTCCTCCTGTGGGTGTGTGGACGCTGCTGTGCGGTGTCCAGTCCTACCGCAGTTTATTGTCAAACTATTTGTAAATAGAAAGTGCTTGTTGAAAGTGTCATGCTGTAGATATTACAACTTTTTCATCGAAATAAACATTTGCATTTATCATATCTGATTCCATGTCTTCCCCGAGTTATCAAATAATTGACCTGCACTTGAGATCATCTGTTTTATTAAACGAAGCGTCCAGTTTTTATTATCGCCAAGCAGATTAAAACATGGATTTAATAAGCCAATAACGTTTGTGTCCCTACCAATTACAAATAGGCTAGCCTATTGCCCAACATATTACACGAAGGCGTGCATCATACATGTGCACGTTATGGCAGCATAATGTTAAAACATTGCACTCGATTGTATTTCCTAGACGAACTTTGTTGTATTTTCTAGTCGAAGAAAAGCAGACCCAACGTGATGTCGGATATTTAAGACAGAGCATGGATCTAGCATTATTCAGTTTAACCACTGGGTGGTAGTATAACACACTTAAGCCTACGACACAGCTGTTAATATACTGTATAGCCCACAAAGAATAAAATATGTGCCAAAGTAAAATGAAGGTATGGGTATGCCTTACTAAGATAGGCCCATGTATGACGAACATACTAGAAATCTTTTTTTTAAACGAATATATAGAGGTACAAAAGTCCAGAAACATCCAGACATCTGGTCTCAAAGAGATACCACAGTCCAGAGAGAGACGTCCAGTCATTTGGTCTCAGAGAGATACAAGAGAGAAGTCCAGTCATTTGGTCTCAGAGATACCACAGTCCAGAGATACGAGCATCGAGGGCAAGTCTCAACCAACACAATGCCCACTGGTTAGACAATAGTTTGAGTGACAGCTCAGTTTTATGTGGGAGATAGCCTACAGATAAATGCTAGCCTAGTACGGTGGCCGAGAAGGGTCACAACACATGCAAACACCACAACACCTGCAAATTCAGAAAACACTTTCATCGATTACACAACACGTGCGATGCAACTTCCAAAACACACGCATATATTCAGAAAACACCTGCAAACTCAGAAAACACCTGCAAACTCAGAAAACTGCATTGAGTTCACAACACGTGCGTTGCAAATATTCACAACACGAGTTGTGTAGGGAAACGAACTGCAAGTAATGACAACGGAAATGTTTCCGGGGGGACCATAATATCGGACGGACCCATAGCCGGTTGGCGGTTCTATTCAATTACGGACGTCTTCAGTCATTGGATTGTGCTACAAGAGATACGTGTTTCTCTTTTATTATGAGACTTGTCCCCATAACGTATTAGTCCATGCAGATCATTGTTAAACGTTCTCCAAACGTTATGAGGACAATGACTTAATATGTTGAAAACACACAAAACCACTTCGTTATCAGAGCACATCGACAAGTCTGTCATGCAGGTGTTTTCTGAGTTTGCAGGTGTTTTCTGAGTTTGCAGGTGTTTTTTTGAATTTGCAGGTGTTTTCTGAATATGCGTGTGTTTTGGAAGTTGCATCGTATGGGGGTATTATTGAGACAATATTATTTGTGTGTGCGTGTCTCAATCTGTGTGTGTGTAATAAGATTTGTGTGTATTCACATTTGTGTGTATTCACATTTGTGTGTGCGCAATAAGATTTGTGTGTCTGTATTCACATTTGTGTGTGTGTAAAGAAATCTGTGTGTCTATTCACATTTGTGTGTGTGTAAAGAAATCTGTGTGTCTGTATTCACATTTGTGTGTGCGTAATACGATTTGTGTGTCTGTATTCACATTTGTGTGTGTGTAAAAAAAAGCGTACTGAGATCTGTAAATGTCTGTCATCAGTTATAACTCAGGCGGGAGCTCTGATTGGCCGTCTTTTTACACGTGGATTTTGGCACACTTCTGCCGTGCAGATCTGCAAATTTGCGATCCGTGTGTAAAAACGATTTGTCTGTAACTTCACGCAATACAGTCCACACACCACTAGTCGGCGCGCAGCACCCAGTGATGTTAAGCGTGTCATTGTCGTGGGGAAGATGGCTGCCGTTAATGACACTGGCCGGTCGTCGGAAACTTCAAACAACTCATGGGCTTTACAATGCGTTCATTTATGAGGAAAACAAACGTTAACTTACCCATGAGTTTTTCGAAGTTTATATTATATTTTCTATCTAAAATGGCCAGTGTCATTAACGGCAGCCATCTTCCCCACGACAATGACACGCTTAACGTCACTGGGTGCTGCGCGCCGACTAGTGGTGTGTGGACTGTATTGCGTGAAGTTACAGACAAATCGTTTTTACACACGGATCGCAAATTTGCAGATCTGCACGGCAGAATTGTGCCAAAATCCACGTGTAAAAAGACGGCCAATCAGAGCTCCCGCCTGAGTTATAACTGATGACAGACATTTACAGATCTCAGTACGCTTTTTTTTACACACACACAAATGTGAATACAGACACACAAATCGTATTACGCACACAGAAATGTGAATACAGACACACAGATTTCTTTACACACACACAAATGTGAATACAGACACACAGATTTCTTTACACACACACAAATGTGAATACAGACACAAATCTTATTGCGCACACACAAATGTGAATACACACAAATGTGAATACACACAAATCTTATTACACACACACAGATTGAGACACGCACACACAAATAATATTGTCTCAATAATACCCCCATAGCATCGCACGTGTTGTGTAATCGATGAAAGTGTTTTCTGAATTTGCAGGTGTTGTGGTGTTTGCATGTGTTGTGACCCTTCTCGGCCACCGTAGGCCTAGTCCTAACTAGACTTTCATACTCATTTCATTCATAGTACTCCGTGTTCCGATATCCATACTTCCATGAGTACACTTAAACATAGTACACTATCCGGTCCGTGTACGAAGTATAATTCATGTACAGTTGTTCACGTTGTATAATGAAAAAGGCCAGTTTCGGGGGTATTGCCTAATTTCATTGTCCGAGACGTGCAATGCAATTCAGCGCGCCAAAGCGTCAGCTTGTTCCATTATCCAAGTTGTACAATGAAAATTGAACAAGGAAGTCGAGAGCCGGAAACAGAGACAGCTCGCCTTCAAAGTAAAGCTCGCCTTATAAGTAAAAGTCGTGCGTTTTGAAGCGTGAATTTAATTTAAGGAGCGCTAAACTAAATAAATAAACAAATAGCCTCAATCAGGGGTCTTAAACGTTTTCCAGGCCAAGGACCCCCAAACTGATAGAGAGATGGAGCGGGAACCCCTACTTATGTTGTGTAAAATTGTGTTTTATATTAAACTGGTCCTATAGTGCCATGTATAAATGTACCTTGTTATTGTGCATTCAATACTAAGATATTGAAATAATACACAGGTTCATATATGTGCAAGGTACAGTGATTAGGGTGGCCATGCCACTGCCATTCATAAACATATGTAGCGTCCGCCAGGACGCGTTGGAAAGACGACGCAGTGGTGTTCAGCAAACAACATTTATTGCTGCAACAGAACAGGTTACTGTCGGCCGTAACCACGCCAAAACAACTCCAACATAAAGTTAGCCGTAACTCTCTCCTAATGTTCCTCGCGCTCAACCCAGGCTCGCTCACACACACACACGCACGCACGCACACACACACGCACGCGCACTCACACAGCCCTCATTCCGTCAAAAACTACAACACCACACCGGATCTATGGGGTCAGAACAGTCTCATTAATAATGAATGCACAGAGAAGGATTCACAAATGTATTTTGTGATTTATAGGAGCCTATATAAATTACTCTCTTCTCACAAATACATTTCAATGCACACACAAATGGATTTCGGCATGTATAAATGTAAAATAAATCCATAAACAAAAATAAGTTTCACAAGCACATTTCTGATCCACACACAAATGTGTCTTGTTTAAAATAAATGTAATATAAATCCATAAATATATGAATTAAAAGAATATTTGCAATTTTCATCAAAAATGTATTTGGATGTTGTTACATTTATATACAAACTGTTAAACTTGAATTTACAAGACGCTTTTCATTTGTGAACTTGTTTGCATTTGTGTGTGAACTGGTCTGTATTTATATGTGGATTTTTGAGACTCCCCTGACACGGCTGGATTCACAAATGCATTTTTTTCAACAAGGAACTTTCTGTAGCCAATCAGATGCCGCCTTAGTTTTCAGCCAATCACATGACTGCAGTCCAACGAGGGGTACCTCACCATGGCCAGAGCACAGCATTTTCTCTGCGCATTTTGCGTTACTTTTCGGTAAAATATAAAAAAGAAAGATCCGGACTTGACCTTTCTTCCACTTGAGTTCAGCCTCAACATGGCGTCTGGGAATGGCAATCACGATTTAAGTAACACTTGAATCGGGATTGCCATTACCAGACGCCATGGCTGAACTCTGTGCGTTCACATCAGAAGCGATCGATTGCGTGGGTCCCAGGGAACACCGGCAATTTGGTTCCTACTGTACTTTTTTGGTTCCTACTGTACATCAAAATGTTGACTGAAAAGTTAATCGCGGCTGTGGCTGGGCACCCGGTGTTGTACGATCCAATACAATACCGTAATAATCAGCTTAAATATCATTTTTACAAGCACACGCACGAAGCGGGCCGCCTATTAACGGCATGGACCAAGCGGTTCTGGACCAGGAAGGAGACATGAACACTTTCAATAATCGTATTTACCGTATAACTGCACACAACTTTATTTAAAAGCAAGCAAATGGAAAGCATGTTTGTTTGTATTGTGGTGTCCGGTGCGTGTGGATGTGCGGCTCCTCCGGCAGAGCGGTTCATGTTAATAGCGGAGTCCGGGAGGGTTCACCTTCACGGCGTAGTTACGATGGATGTGCGACTATCGTTTATCCAACAAGCAAAACCGTCTCTGCAATATGGCCAAAGTGTATGGAGTTCACTCTTTGATATGGCTGTCTGTAAGCATACGGCTCCTTTAAATGCGTCTGCAAAATTGAATTGTACGTCATGAGCGACAAAAGCAAACAGAAATATTCGCAGCGAATCTTTATGAGCGACCAAAGCGTCTTTGCAGCGCAATTCGCTTCTGATGTGAACGCACAGTTACCAGTGAAGTCCGATAACTCTTTTTTATTTACCGAAAAGTAACGCAAAATGCGCAGAGAAAATGCTGTGCGCTGGCCATGCTGAGGTACCCCTCGTGGGATTGTAGTCATGTGATTGGCTGAAAACTAAGGAGGCATCTGATTGGCTACAGAGAGTTCCTTGGTGAAAAAAATGCATTTGTGAATCCAGCCTTGTCAGGGGAGTCTCAAAAATCCACATATAAATACAGGCCAGTTCACACACAAATGCAAACAAGTTCACAAATGAAAAACGTCTTGTAAATTCAAGTTTAACAGTTTGTATATAAATGTAACAACATTCAAATACATTTTTGAAGAAAATATGTAATTAATATATTTATGGATTTATATTACATTTATTTAAAACAAGATACATTTGTGTGTGGATCAGAAATGTGCTTGTGAAACTTATTTTTGTTTATGGATTTATTTTACATTTATACATGCCGAAATCCATTTGTGTGTGCATTGAAATGTATTTGTGAGAAGAGAGTAATTTATATATAAATCACAAAATACATTTGTGAATCCTTCTCTGTGCATTCATTATTAATGAGACTGTTCTGACCCCATACGGATCTAGAGCGGAAACAAAACAGGCACGCCGCACACACTTGTTTAAGAGTAGTAGACGTTACGTTTTGAGTGGATGGTTCCATTGACAAGACCAAAGTGATCTGTGTGTTTTGTCGTTGTGAACTGAGCTATCATCGCAGCACGTCCAGAGCCTGGGTTGAGCGCGAGGAACGAGAGAGTTACGGCTAACTTTATGTTGGAGTTGTTTTGGCGTGGTTACGGCCGACAGTAACCTGTTCTGTTGCAGCAATAAATGTTGTTTGCTGAACAACACTGCGTCGTCTTTCCAACGCGTCCTGGCGGACGCTACATTATGTTTATGAATGGCAGTGGCATGGCCACCCTACTCACTGTACCTTGCACATGAATATATGAACCTGTGTATTATTTCAATATCTTAGTATTGAATGCACAATAACAAGGTACATTTATGTATGGCACGACCAGTTTAATATAAAACTCAATTTTACACAACATAAGTAGGGGGTCCCCGCTCCATCTCTCTATCAGTTTGGGGGTCCTTGGCCTGGAAAACGTTGAAGACCCCTGATTGAGGCTATTTGTTTATTTATTTAGTTTAGCGCTCCTTAAATTAAATTCACGCTTCAAAACGCACGTCTTTTACTTATAAGGCGAGCTTTAGGCTACTTTGAAGGCGAGCTGTCTCTGTTTCCGGCTCTCGACTTCCTTGTTCAATTTTCATTGTACAACTTGGATAATGGAACAAGCTGACGCTTTGGCGCGCTGAATTGCATTGCACGTCTCGGACAATGAAATTAGGCAATACCCCCGAAACTGGCCTTTTTCATTATACAACGTGAACAACTGTAAATGAATTATACTTCGTACACGGACCCTATCCGTACTCAATAGGTACGCAGAGCTTCAGATGTTAGTGCTGTTCCAAACATAGACATATATACATAGACGCCTCATGACGTGCTGGAACGTAACCCAGCGTCGCCGCCATATTGGTTGGGTCTCCTCACTCTAGTCTAGCATAGGAGTCAACGGGAGAGCAAGCTATGCCAGTATTTTGTGCAGCTTACGGCGCAGTATTGACACCAGATCGCGTGGGATTACCTTTAACAAGTAAGATTGAACAATAATAGAGCGTAACAGTGACCGCCCCCTTTTTAACAGCTCCGGTGCCGGTGTCGTGCCAAAAAGTGATTGTCTGCCAGAATCTGATTGTGGCGGCGGGAGCGCGCACAGCAGCCCGTTGAGCGGTAGCGCAACAACGTCTGCTTTTCTCTGGATTAAACGGCCATAATATGCAGATACACACAACTGTATTATAATGTAATTATAGCAAAGGCACGTGTCTTCGAAAGTGTAACGTTTGTTGTTACGTAATTATTACAACTGTGGCCAAAAGAAGTGTAGTTTGTAGCGAAATCAGACATGGCAATTACGTAATAGACATATGTGCTTGGTATGTCTGATGACTTTGTTTAGCCCTGTCTTTGGAAATTAGACAATAATGAATATGATTTATTGGTGGGTTTTCAATAAAGATATGATAACGTTTGCAATGATCATCGTGACTCTGCATTGTTTTATCTGATCTGGGCCCTACATAGCTTTTGCTTCCCATGTTTGGATGTGTTTTGCAGTTTTCAATCAGTTTTCACCTCTCAAAAACTGATTGAAGGCATAGTATAGTTACTGAGAGGTTATTTCTGCCTAAATATGACTTGATCTCATTCATGAGCTTCATAATGTAAGATCTGAGCTCACAGGACAGCTTGAAATCCTTTTAAAGGACCATTACAACACAAAATAGGCAATTTCACCTGCCAAAAATTGATTGAAGGCCAAATACAGTTACTCAAAGGTGATTTCTGCCTAAATATGACTTGATCTCATTCATAAGCTTCATCATATAAACACTAGAGCTCACAGGACACCTTGGAATTCTTTTAAAGGACCATTACAACACAAAATAGGCATTTTCACCTGCCAAAAATTGATTGCAGCTCCTTCCTTGTAACTTAAAGGTGTATTCTGCCTCAAAATGACTGGTCTTTATCCTGAATCATCATATGTGACAGATTACCTCACATTACACCTCACATTCAAGGCTGGATTAGTACCCTAAGGGGCCCCTGCACTGAAGCTCATGTGCCGTTCTCAACTTTTTACTGTTCAATTTCTACTAGTTCATTATTTTTATGTATTTTTTTTACTTTGATTGGTGTGTATTCCACCTCCTTTTTTATGATCACACTGCTGGCCTGGCATGCAGAACACTGATTCACCTGAAATAAAAGTATTATTATTATTATTATGATCATTATATATATATATATATATATATATATATATATATATATATATATATATATATATATATATATATATATATATATATATATAAAATAATCTTCCCAATCTGTGACTTAGACCAACACTATCTGATAGGAAAGCATATATTCATACTGACCCATTGATTAATGTCCTCTGACATGCCAGGCCAGTAAAACCTTTTTGATATTGCATCTCTGGTCTTTTTCTGGCCACAGTGTGCACCAGTGCTACTGGCATGGAAGTCCACAAAAACCGAATCGGCCTCCTCTTTTCCACGGACCACCTTTACTTTTAGGCAATGAGGCTGTCCTTTGTGCTTAATATAGTGCAAGTGACCCTCTATAAAAAGAGGGAAAAAAAGTTAATGATGAATTATGAGCAATTACAAATAAGATATGTATGTGTATTTACTATGAAAGCTATTTAATATTTAAATAATTTCTCACATAAGTAATAGCCTATGTCAAGCTGACCATGTTTTGATTAAAAAAAAGAAGAGGACACTGAAAAAGGCTTAGGCCAACACGCCCAGTTGCGCTCAGACACGCAAGTTCATAGTGGCGCAGAGCGAGAAAATGACAACTGCCTCGGTGTCAAACTAGAAAATACACCTGCGTCAAAATAGAGCCCAAAGAGCTGCAGCATCCAAAATGTTTTACCTAACATTACTAAATAAATTTAATAAAGTAAATTAAATTGACAGCCTAATGAGATGGAATAGGCTAAGATAGGCTAATTATACTTAATTATGCTTAATTGTGTTAGTTTGCCATGTGAGTTAATAATGCCAGTGCCATGGTTAGTTTCAGTAATATTTATACATATATTTATTAGTATACTTACTTAATATCATTTACTTACTTATACTTACTATACTTACTATACTATTACTGGATAGAAAACTCAGTTATACAACAAAACAATCTATCTGTACAACCAAAGACACAAATTCAGGCTTTTCTTACAATAATACAATTAAAGATTAATATAATTTACTCACCTTGCACTTCAAAAGCCTTTGTCTTCCGGCGAAAATTACTTTGCTCGACTGTAGATAATCCAGGGGGTAGGGTTCCATCAAACAAGAAACACTTTATCTCTTCATGTAGACAGGGATCCATGATGAATGATGAAATAAAGTGGTCACTCAAGTTCATCTAGCAGCCACAAATCCACCACCACCACCACACGCACACACACACACACACACACCTACATGCACACACACACACACACCTACACACACACACACACACACACACACACACACACACACTTTCACGCACACACACACACACACACACAAGCACACACATACACGCGCACGCACGCACACACACACACACTCCACCCCACGTGAACTACACCTTCCAGACTAAACGTATAACACCTGTTCCACATTTCAAAGGTGTTTGTTATGGGAACCCAGCTTCCCTCTGTTTTGTTTTTTCTGTCTTTTACAATAAATGTTAATTTTGGAATACAACTTTCAATTTCTGTGTCTATTCACTGCAGTTATTCATGTAAACCAGTAGTCTGAGACATTGTTTACAGGTTAAAATGGAGTTAAATACAATTTGGTGATGATCAAAGGTTTTTGTGTTAATGTAAGGGCAGTTAAAACAGGCCGGTCAATTTGACCGGGAGCACCAAAGTAAGGGGGGAGAAACGAACACGACACAAAGGTTAATTAACCAAGTGTGCATGGGCATGTAGTAGATGCATGCAGCCTGCATGCCTTAAAAGGGCCAATGCAATGCATAAATAGCATTTTTACACTTGCCAAATATTGTTTCCAGCTCCTGATGTTGGACTGAAAGGGGAGCTCTGCCTCAAAGTCACTTCATATCACTCATCAGTTATAATTTGAAGAATATATCTTAACCACTACTTTTCACTACTTGTAAACTGTGTAAAGGGCCAGTGTGAGCATGGCTGGATCAACCATAGGGGCAATCCCTCCATGAAAATACTTTTTTTTTTGTTGGTCAGTCTTCACAGAAATAAGACACAAGGCTTGACCCATCCTTAGATAGTCACTGTTGGAAACCAGTGTGTCCAACACAAAATATGGAGTTACAAGGTTTCCACCCAAACAGCAATGCAATTATCCAGTTGGATTAAGAAAAAAGTTATTGTCAAGAAAATTAAACAAAGTCTCATGATTGACCATTTTATTTTTCAATTTGATGGCAGGACGGCACTGTGATTAGGTTGTATCAATGAGTGTGCAGGAAAAATAATGAACTAGTAGAAATTGAACAGTAAAAAGTTGAGAACGGCACATGAGCTTCAGTGCAGGGGCCCCTCAGGGTACTAATCCAGCCTTGAATGTGAGGTGTAATGTGAGGTAATCTGTCACATATGATGATTCAGGATAAAGACCAGTCATTTTGAGGCAGAATACACCTTTAAGTTACAAGGAAGGAGCTGCAATCAATTTTTGGCAGGTGAAAATGCCTATTTTGTGTTGTAATGGTCCTTTAAAATAATTCCAAGGTGTCCTGTGAGCTCTAGTGTTTATATTATGGAGCTTATGAATGAGATCAAGTCATATTTAGGCAGAAATCACCTTTGAGTAACTGTATTTGGCCTTCAATCAATTTTTGGCAGGTGAAATTGCCTATTTTGTGTTGTAATGGTCCTTTAAAAGGATTTCAAGCTGTCCTGTGAGCTCAGATCTTACATTATGAAGCTCATGAATGAGATCAAGTCATATTTAGGCAGAAATAACCTCTCAGTAACTATACTATGCCTTCAATCAGTTTTTGAGAGGTGAAAACTGATTGAAAACTGCAAAACACATCCAAACATGGGAAGCAAAAGCTATGTAGGGCCCAGATCAGATAAAACAATGCAGAGTCACGATGATCATTGCAAACGTTATCATATCTTTATTGAAAACCCACCAATAAATCATATTCATTATTGTCTAATTTCCAAAGACAGGGCTAAACAAAGTCATCAGACATACCAAGCACATAGACATGTCTATTACGTAATTGCCATGTCTGATTTCGCTACAAACTACACTTCTTTTTGGCCACAGTTGTAATAATTACGTAACAACAAACGTTACACTTTCGAAGACACGTGCCTTTGCTATAATTACATTATAATACAGTTGTGTGTATCTGCATATTATGGCCATTTAATCCAGAGAAAAGCAGACGTTGTTGCGCTACCGCTCAACGGGCTGCTGTGCGCGCTCCCGCGGCCACAATCAGATTCTGGCAGACAATCACTTTTTGGCACGACACCGGAAGTAAATTTCCCATGCATTTATCTCGTCCACTTTTCATATAATCCTTATAAAAAGAGTATTAAGACTTGAACCAAGCCAATCATTCGTTATGGTAGTCGTGACCATATTATGTTTGATTCGGGATGAGTAGTTCCTCACTCGGTCAACAAAATAAAGTACCTTTGGCTTTTCTTCCGTTTTCCAAATTCTTTTTATGCCCGAATCAAACATAATATGGTCACGACTACCACAACGAACGATCGGCTTGGTTAAAGGCTTAATACTCTTTTTATAAGGATTATACGAAAAGTGGACGAGATAAATGCATGGGAAATTTACTTCCGGCACCGGAGCTGTTAAAAAGGGGGCGGTCACTGTTACGCTCTATTGTTATTATTTTAAAAAAATAATTATTATTATTAATTCGTCCTGTATCATAAATAAATCTCTGCCATTTGTAACAAACCAAACCGTGTGAAAATCCGGTAAAAATTCGGGGAGTTATGCTTATTATTGTAGTTGGGGATACACCTTCCTCCATAGAAATGAATGCACTGGGGGCGCACTGGGGACCCATCCAAGATGGCGGCCGCGCTGATACGTCAACTCCAACAGGCAGCGTCAGTCTATGAGGCGTCTATGTATATTATGTCTATGGTTCCAAATGCAATACTCTGTGGCGCACTTAACGGAAATGACATCAGCTGCGCGGCCGCGTCACCCGCCAAACAGGTGAATTCATTAGACGTTCTCTGAGCGCGGCTCCGCCTCTTCCGCTACGTAGCTAAGATGGCTGCCGTTGAGTACGCATAGTGTACACCGTTGCACACTCAGCATTTTGGCCTTTTTGAGTACACATACGGGTCCTTTCAAGTACACTTCTTTTGCCGCGATCATAATCGGAACACCCTACGTACTCAAACTAAGTACACTAAGTACGGGAAGTACGGCTATCGGAACACGATCTAGAACTAGCCTCGCGAGACCAGCCTGATCTCGCGAGCTCCATGATATTCCACTCACAGTTCAGACTGGCATTACACGACGGAGAAAATTTGGAGCCGATCAGAAAATGATCGTCCAATCAGCGTTGGTTTTGAGGCGGGTTCAAGTGTGACGCAATGAGGAGCGACTCTTCAGTCTAAACAACATGGCGGCTTCCGCGGATGTGATCGAGATGCGCGCAGCTATCGAGCAAGTTTTAGCAGAATTAGAGTTTATTCGTTCTCTAAAAGATGAGCAAAAAGCGGCACTGGAGGCTTTTCTCGGAGGAAAAGATGCTTTTGTCCTT
This sequence comes from Merluccius polli, assembly GCA_030340625.1. NCBI lineage: Eukaryota > Metazoa > Chordata > Actinopteri > Gadiformes > Merlucciidae > Merluccius > Merluccius polli. The sequence goes on from JAOPHQ010004549.1 coordinate 1,092,401, forward strand.
CTCCCGACTTGTTTACTTGATGAGCTTGCCTCTGTTATCACGTCATACGCTTCATTGATCTGATTGGTTGATTTGGCCCGTCAATCACCAACATAGGCAGATGGTTTATCCAATCAGCAACCAGTATTTTCGCCCCCTCCCAAAGGCTCTCCAACGGAACGATTCCAGATGGAAATGCTGAGCCAACGCGAATCATTCCATCTGGTGGAGTCAGGTTAGTCTAGAACTGCTATAGAGACATACGATTTCTCACTTGAAGGCGGGTGCTGTTGAAGTTTAAAACCTATTGGCTCTGCCCAGTGCCACTCTGGATCTGCCTTAACCAATCGCTAACGTTTGGTCGTGACGTATTCCATGCGCCGGAAACCACGTTGCGCGCAGTACACTGTATACAAACGGCAGATGCAGTGAGCATAGGGTTGTGTGGAGATGTCTGTTAGCGATTGCTGCAGGCTTTGTTCATCCAATTTAAGAGTTCTAGGAACATATGGTCATTCTAAATTAATCTTTGATAGTAAAGACCAAGATAATGCTTGCAGTCAACTGTCGAAGCTGGGTGTTGCTAATACGCCACTTCGATCGTGTCGGGTTTGGGCACGACCTATACGTCACTGTTCTCAGGCCGCGCCTCCTGTTCGCTGATTGGAAGGACAACCTTGAGGGAAAAGAAATCGTTCTAAGATACAGCACTCCCAGACCTAGTACTGAAGTGAAATGAAAATTGAGCGGAAGTACGGAGTCGGGCGGAACCAGGCTAGATAAATGCTGCATCTGTGGACACAGTGGCCTCTTAGCATGGTCATTGTTGTATTTGATTGGCCTATATATTGGCCACGCCCCCAACCCCCACCTCACCCACAACTCCACTATCGCCAGACCATCCCACCAGCCTCAGTTTATGTTCACTTTACGATGCACTTCGCCAGCAGTTCAAAGGGTCACTCAAGCAACATTAAAGCTTAGGGTTTTTTAGCTATGCTGTGCCCATTTAAAATATGTTGCTTCTATATGCATTCAACTCTTGGAATGACCTCTACACCACTACAACCCTTTAAAACCACAATGTGATCTGAATATAACTATTATTTAGAAAAAAAGCTCATATACCTGTAGTTGTTGATCTGAATATGACTATTATTTAGAACAGAGCTCATATACCTGTAGTTGTTGATCATGATCATGTTCTCTCTTGTAGAATGGTTATTGCTGTTTTATGTTATCATGTATTCTTTTCAATTGTAAAGTGCATTGAGACCACAATGATTTTACACTTGAAATAAAAATGGATTGATTGATTGATGATCCCATATTCTGTATTTGAGTAAAGGGTTTCACAACAAATGTGAGATGTTCTACACATCATGAACCCAGAGAGTGTGGGAGTGCTGTCTCTCCTCTGTGCTCAGTGCTGTCTGGAGTGTCAGGGGGATAGATTCCTGTACAGTGTGTGAGGAAGGAAGAAGAGACTGTGAAAGTGTGAGTTGTTAGTTAGCTGGCAGCCTAGCAACCCTGTGGCTAGAAACCATATTTATTCAAGAGTGCGCCGACTGCTGCTGTACCAAAGGTAACAACTCAATAGACTTATGTCTTCCAATGAAGTAAGGGTTAGGGTTGATCTGTGCAAATAAGCTACACAAACAGCTTCTCTTGAAAAATTACAGTAAGACAACTATGTGTGCTAGGCCTATGGTAGAATGTTATATTTTGAAGAAGAATTGGTGCAATAATGAGATGTGGTTAAAAAGAAAAAGAAGATATGATCGAAGTTCTGCACACATTCAAGTGAAATTGCGAGGCTTTAGGTATATGAAAGTGTAAATGTAGACTTTAAGTATATAAGGCAAGCATTGGGAGGAAAGGATGAAAAGGAATGTGACCGCCGGAGAACAGCTGTACTGACCCCCAGCGTAGAGAGGGGTTTAAGGTCTGAGCCCTGATTGCAACATCACGTGTATGGTGAACTTTTGTTTTTCATTTTACTACTGGAAAGAAACAAACACTTACTATCAAAATCAATCACAAAACACATGAAAACAGAAACATACAAAGGAAAAAACATCATTCTGAACAGCAGACTGTCCAAATTCTTGTGGTTGTTTTTTTTCTAAAGCTTTAAATTATCTAAACAGTATACATTCAATCTACATTGAGATACTACTTATAAACAGACAATGTACAACAAAAGATAGTACCTCTGCGAGGAATACAAAAAAAACTATTCCTTTCAAATGTATAATGTACCCTGCATCACCTCAACTGTCATATCGTCATAGAAAATATGTTTTTTTTATGATCCATTTCAAAGTAAAAGTGCACATCCACAACATATGAACAAACTAACTCATGTCCACAAATCTCCATATAAAATGGTCCATCGAACCAAATACACAACAGCCCTGTTTATTGTTGCACTTCTACACACTTTTATCCTGCTTTTTACATTATGGGCATGTCCACCTTTTTGATCGATACAGCCATTCAACCGGCTCATACGGCCACAGTAGTGGTGGTAGCATTAGCATTTGTGGTAGCGCCACTAGCTACGGCCCTCAGCAGTGTTCCGCTCACGGGGTTGTGTGGGGTGACCTTGGTGGGCCTGTTTTCACTGTTGTGGCCGCAGCTACGCAGGCACAGCTGGCAGGAGGCGCAGGCCGAGTTGCAACAGGGCAGGTGGCGGCACACACTGACGCGCCACAGGAACCAAGCCGGTGACCAACAGCACCAACACAGGAGCACGGCCGCTGCCAACACCCCCAGCGTGACGTAGAGAGCCAGCAAGGACATGGAGACGGTGGAGTCTACATGGAAGGGATGGACGCGACGGGAGCAAGATAAATATTATGACAACTTTTAACTTTACAAAGCCGGGCCGGAAATCAAAAACTGAAAGTGTTTCCTGTTTCGTTAAAAATATATTCTACTGATGAATTTCATTTGGATGAAGCTTTCAGAAGGGGATTTTAATAAGTGTATTTCTTCAGTGGCCAGTCTACTCGGTGTTGATTTGAAACCTACACAGACATTTTTTCTAACGTTAATGTATAATGTATAACGTTATAACGAATAACGTTATAATGAATAACGGTGTGCGGACAGGATGTTTTAGCTTGTCTTCCCACCGGGAAAAGTTTTCTAGTACTGCCTGAGTTTGTGTTTGCTGTTAGCCAATTACGGGTTTACAGATCCTTGCCTCCAGCAACATAATTGGTCGAAACAAATATGAAACAGAGAAAGTGAAACGCCTCATTGATGGATTGATGTACTCACCTTTCACTGATTCCAGATTATGAGCGCTGTTCGGTGCACCACAGTTCCTACGTGTGAAAGCTGGCGCTGTGGGTGTATTCACAAATGGTCGGGGTGATGTTGCAATCGTGGGTGGCGATACGGGAGGCACCAACTGACCTTCTGAAATGTAACAGCACAATGAGCAACTGGGTGTCATTAACCCAACTATAGATGCCCAAATTAAGTACATTTGCATTGGGTGACCATAGTCACCTAAAACGCATTTGTCTGAATAAAGAGACTTCACAGCCTATCAAATGCCTGCTACTAAGCAGGAACAGAGATCAGAAAATGTAGTAGGCCTTTTTCACAGCAGACATTTTGACTTGTCATAGTTGGAAAAGCACAGGTGTTACTAAAAATATTAACAGTGACAGACTGGACGGTCTGGCATTCTGGCAGATGCCAGAAGGGGCGCGGCCTCTCGTGGGCCGTTTGGGCCGGCCAATCGCGGAGCGGCATGCGGACTGGCATCGGGCATACCGGGCAAACGCCCGTTGGGCCGATACACATTTTTGGGCCGGTTCAGGACTGTCACAATACGTCGGCCGTAGGTCCGGGGTGTGTTACAATCGTGCGCACCCCCCCCCCCCCCCCCCCCCCCGTCGACAAACCGCCGTTCCTGTGGTGGGCCAGTCCAGGAGAAAATTGCCAGGGCCGAATTTTGTTCCCAGTCCGTCACTGAACATTAACGATGGCTCTGTCCCAGTAAGCTGTGACAGTGAGCCATCATGCACAACACCTGCACCCTGAAACTAAAGCAGCTAAATGGAATTCAGCCATCATTCATTTGATTATTTACACCTGTGCTTTTCCTACGATGACAAAATGTCAAATGTCAAAATGTCTTCTGTGAAAAAGGCCTCTTAGCGCTCTTCATTGTGGTGGATAGATGCGTTATACACAACTGAGGTAACAATGGCAAATAAACAGACTTTGAGATATAGAGATTGATAGATTTGTTTGATTAGTAAAAGTTTGACTTGTCACATTAACCCCCCCCCCCCCCCACCCTCTGCCATACAGGGCCGTGAGAATATTTCAAGTATGCATATCGGGCCACAGCAACAAAAAGGTTGAGGAGCCCTGGTTTATTGGACCTAATATGATATATGGTGTCATGGAGTGAATGTTTCATGTTAGCGTAACATAAGCACACTGCCCTTAACTAATAACTGGCTGACCTTTGCACCCAGTAGTCAGGTTCTCTTCCAAGTCGCTACCATCCCCGCAGTTGTCGATGTCTTTGTCATCACACACCAGACTCAATGGAATACACTTGCCATTGCGACAGGTAAAATATGGCTGCCCACTGCATTCGGATTGGTTGAAACCTGAAAAAATAGGAGGATGTAAATCTTTCAGAACTTGGCTTGGTCAAAAGATGCATCTTAGAGCTAAGGTATGTTGGTAAATATATCAAGAACACAGGCAAAACAGTGACTCAATAGGAAAGCCCTATGATATACAGAGATGTCATATTTTGAATGTAAAAAAAATATTTAAAAATATATACTGTTTCCAGTATGTGGTGCTATGACTATGACTCAATACTGGCATGTAGATGTCTTCAGGCCTGCACTCTTATCAAATATGTCAAGTTTGGGGTAAATTGGACAATGTACAGCCGAGTTAAAACAGCTTCCTTTGTCTACTATGCGGCACTAGAGAACACGCACTCATTTTACATTATGCTGCTGTATATAAAGTGAAGACCACACAATGTAAATTTAATGTAAATCGGATGACTTTTGTATTATACACTATGACTATGATTCAATATTGGAATGTAGATGTCTTCAGGTCAGGACTCTTCTCAAACATGTGAAATTTGGAAAATATCTGACTATGTGGAGTCGAGTTGGAACGGTTTCTTTCTGCATGGTGAAACATCAAAATTTGCCACGTCTCCACAGCAACACCATTCAATGAAAACTCAAAAGCCTCACAATATAGCATCATGAAGGTCTTAAAAGGTCCGGTAAACAACATTTTTGCTTCAACGTATCAATATGAAGTAAATGTTGATTGCATATGGATATGCAGCTCTGTCTACCACTGGGTACGATCTCCCGGGACAAATGAAGGCTCCACTTATGGCACAAAGATGTGTCAACCATTGTGTCAACCATTGCACACAAAGCCAAACCAGGAGGGATAGCACTTTTGTTTACCCGGTAGCAATCGGTAGCTATCCCCATTAGCTATCCCCAGTAGTGGAAATGGTGGACGGTGGAACAACCGAAGTAAAGAAATCTGATGACACTACTTATCTGCTTACGCTACATTTCTGCATTGAGTATACTACCTGAATAAACCTCATGTCGCAACTCGCCAGGCGATCAAGTCAGGCTACCAAACCCACCCCAATAAACTCACGGTTTTCCTCCTAATGTTTTCTTCTACTCCCTCCTCCACCCTGATGCCAACCCTTGCTGCCAATACTTTGTTTGTGGGAAGCAATACTCAGACTATGGTATTACTATACAATGCACATTATTACAATAGCTTTTGCCTGTTCCCAAATAAAATTATGACAATTTCACTTTAGCTCCTCAGTGAACATGCTTCTTTCTTTCTTATTTCCTAAGTGTTGATGGTTATTTCCAAACGTCTTGTGTTGTTTGTTAGCCTGGCAAGCCAGACCCACATCAGAAAGATGTAAGGTCTGGCGCAGCTCCATTGACAGTGTGGGCGGGATAAACGGTTGTCTTTTTCAAGTTCCCTCTGCACGCAATAGGATAGCGCTACAACCAATCAGAGCAACGAAGAAGGTGACGTAGTCAGCGACGGCTCTGACTACGTAATTAATCAAAACTCCGAATACATATTTATTTTCGAGGAAAGACTTCAGTGCCGTTCTTTGTTCTTTTCTCAAAGAAAATGTTAACTTCAAGTCTTGAAGAGTCGCGGCCAAAGCCGAGTCGAAAGACAGCTGTTCGCCAGCAGCAGCAGCCATTGTTTACCTCTAACACGGAACCGTCGCATCTCTGTCGTTATGGTAGCCCGGCTTTCGACTCCGCCCCTCACGATGTGATTGGTCTGACATACTTGGTGTTTCCAGCACCAAAAAGCCGACGGAGCCGTGCTAGACCTACCTAGCTGCCAAATAAATTTGCTGCCGCTAGGGGGTGTCTAGATTTCTAGGCTAGTTGTTTGTGGTTGCTAGGCTCTGAGGAAATGTAAAGCAATCCAGTTTGTCTTTGCGACAGCAGCGTAAAAATAATACCACTTGGAAACGCTAGGGTGGGAAAAGTTGAAAAGTTGTCAACAGCCCCTTTAAGGCTTTTCTGACCACATTTGAGTTGGCTCTGGTCAACCTGCTAGGAGGGATACATGAAAGTATAACATTTGTCATTTCCTGTTGCCAGTAGGTGGCGCTATGACTATAACTGAATATTAACCATATTGACACGATATTAAAAATGAAGTTCAAATGAAGACAATGTATAATTGAACAAGATTACTTCCTTCCTGAGGGAAAAAACTCCATTCCTGAGGGACAAAATGTACTAGGAGGACAATGTTTACCACAAAGTATGGCTGAGGTATGAAACAATAGTTAAAATAACAGCTATGAAATTAAATTAGAAATACTAAAAATATTTTAAAAGAATATCAACATAAAGCCAGTGTTCTCTGACCCCTTTCAGACTGATTACCTGTTTCGAGTCTAGTGCACTTAATTCTGCACTTAAATAGAAAACATACCAAAGTAAATCAACATAAAGCTAGTGTTCTCCTGGAGGGCACTTTTCAGACTGTACTTCAGGAAAATTAGCATATCAACATTTTCAGGCTAAAATTATATTATATTTATTATCCTCTATCTCAACTCTGTCTACCATATTGACACTGACAGATACCTGTTTATAGATATTTAATGTTAAGTAAATGAGTAATGTTTGTTTCGCTGTGCATTTTGTCACGTTTTCATTTGTCAATATTTCGTGGCACGATATTTCGTCACACCCCTACAGATTGGCCCATTCGAGTTACAACAACTTCCGGTTTCATGGCAAAACATGCAAATTCACCGGCATGCCACGTCCAGAGAGATCCATGAAAACTCAAAAGCTTTGCAATGTAGCATCACAAGGTCTTTAGAGGTCACCAACCGAATTTGAAGTCGCTCTGGTTAATTCTGTAGGAGTTTGTTTTTAACGCCTGTTAATGGCAAAAACTGCACAAGAATTCGACATGGCTGACTTCCTGTTGGGCTTAGGGTATGGGAACAATAGGGGGCAATTGAGATGATACATCTGCCTACCAAATTGTGTTCATCTACATCAAATTTAAAGCTGGGGGCTGTGACTTTCGAAACGGTTAGGGGGTGCTATCGAGCCAATTTGCCACACCCAAGCCCAAGACCCATATCATATACGGATTTGCACCAGTTCTGATGCATGTGCAAATTTTCATGACTTTCTGAGCACCCTTAGCACCTCAAAAATGTGTTTGAAATCGGCCTAAACAAACAAACAAACAAACAATAATTCCTAGAAATACAATAGGTCCTTGCACTTCGTGCTCAGGCCCTAATAAGAAAAAAAACATTCCTTGAAAAACAATAGGTCCTTGCACTTCGTGCTCGGGCCCTAAATATGCAAACATGTCTTTTTTCACCATAGAAACCTACCTTCCCTGGTGAAACAAACCATGTAGTGAATGCTCTTTAGATTCAGGATTCAAGATTCAAAAGGCTTTATTGGCATGGAAAACATACATTTGCCACAGCACAAAAAGTTAAATAAATACAGAACCTCTCACAACATTCAAACCCACAGACTCACCCAGTCTGAAGGAGGTGAAGTCGCCAACAAAGTCCACTCTGGGCTGCGTCCCACGGGTCACCAGCCTCAGCGTCAAGTAGTTACCCGTGGACAGCACCGGACGCGGTGGGCTCTTCCCGCATAGCGGTGGCCCGATGGATGGAGAGTTCCTCTCAATGCCGTCGTAGAACTGGATGTAAGAGCCCGCGTGGCAGGGGTCCATCTGACCCTGGCCATGTACAGGGTCAGGGTCAGGTCGTGGGCTGTCACGTGGGGCAGAGCCACGTGGGGACTCTGGGAATAGTGGGGCGGGACTGAGCGGTGCTACCCTCAGCAAGCTGTACACCAGGAAGAAACGGAAGTGGAACTGGACCTTGTCCTTGGGGGACACCGCCTGCATTGTGAGGTGGCAGTCGGTGCCCATTGTCACAAAATAGTACTTTTTAGACTCCTGGTGCGAGTTAACAATCATACCGTCCCCCTTTATGGTCTGACCACAGAAGTCCACCACATTAACTGTCAAGAAACAAAAAACAAAAAAACAGGAGGTAAAAAATGCATCATTAATTTGAAGTTTAGAATGTGGCTGACAAAAGGATGACCTATTCGTGTGTTGTTGCCGAACATAGTTTATAAGGGAAATTAAATAAGCAATCTAAATGCAAATTGCCTGCTGCTGATGATGTTTGGCACATTACTTTTTTTTCTCAAAGGCACTTAAGCCTCAGATTTGAGGTTGACATTGTTACTTGTTATTTCTTTACTCTCACCACTTATTCTTATCTGTAGCCTTCTCTCCTTGAATAAAGGAAGAATGTAGGAAAGGTGTCATTTTTAAAATTGTATATATTCGTTTGTTGCGTTGTTTTTTAAAGGCGGCGAGCTCTCACTTGGTGTAGCTACCAGAACAGGCCCGATGCGGTGGCCACACTGAGCCACTGCCTGCTCATCCCACACCATAGGTACAGGGCGGATATGAGCAGTGAGCAGATGGGGAAGACAGATCCTGTTCGGGCGGTCCCAAACCCAAACCTACCCCCACCCCACACGCCCCCATCTCTGGGCTGCAGGCCAAGTAATGAGAAAATTTACAGCCACCCACAGTTTATTAGCTCTGTTGCCATGGCAACTAGATCCCTTTGCTCTGACCTCCCGGAATGTCCCAAAAGGCCTGGGAGCCCCTATTGGTGGGAAATCACTTTTGTTTCTTAACATACAATGTCCTGGAAAGGGAGGGGGGTCGGTCCAAAACATGCAAGGCCATTTGAGACGCAGAGTTTCCAGTAAAAGCTTCTTAACAAGTTGATAATTCAGCACTTTTAAAATGCCATCATTGTAGTTTGAGTCAATTTCGGAACCCAAACCTCAGGGGCAGGGATGGCTCAGGAGCTGATGGTATACACTGTAGTGAACAATGCTTTCTCAAAGGCATTCTCCTAAAGGGCAGCTGCTTCATTGGCTGCCCATGTGTTATCCTAATGTCGGGGACTAAATGCAGGCTCCCACATTACTATTTTAGACTTCAGGTTGAGTGATTGTATTAAAGTGGATGCACACATGAAGGCAAACTATGTATGTACAATGAATATGGCTATACTGAACATAAAGACAAGAATAAATACCTTAATGCTCCTCTACTATGCTAGAGCATCAATTGTATAAAAAAAGTGTTCTGGCAACTATTTAGCCAATAAGCCAATATTAAAGGTAGCCTATATGGAGCATTTAATTTAAACCTCAAATACGGTTGTATACATTATTATTAGATTATGTTATAAGAAATCCAGAGTATTAGTCCAGAGTGTTGCCAGCCAATAGCCTCTTGATTGTAATTAATCGCATAATCGGAAAGACCGTAGACCAAGACGCCGAACATAAAACGCTGAAGAGGTGGGACACAGGAGAGAACGGTTATAACAAAAGTATTACAGTAGCCGGAAACTTGGTAATATTATTATTGTGTAGACTTAGTTAAGTTGATGGCAGCAAATTACATTTTTATTTAAATGTGCGCTTCATCCTGTCTCCTCTTACCTGTCTCGATAGCTCCGGTATTCAACCTCATTAATCCGATCAAAATAGTCATCTTTACCAATTGTTGAAACAGGCTGTCAATAAGCAACTCCATTGCGGCAAGTCTTTTGTAGCGCCCTGTTGCCCAATAAGCAGCCTAATATCTCCCAACCAATAGTTTTACACAAGTTCTTCCGAAGCTGGACCTGCGTCTTGTCTGTCTCTAAATTATTAGCTTTGAGATTAAATAGTAGCCTAAACATGGGCCTACATCAAACTACTAAAGACAAATTAAATTACATTTAATTGTAGGCTCTGGACCTAGAGAAAATATCAAGCAGCCTCTTGTCCATTCGAGGTCTTTGGTTTCCCTCTACCGACTCCTGCTACTCCTGTAACATCACTCCTCATGATGGAGAGGAGGGGCGACGCTCTCATCCCGTCAGACCAATTCCACATGCAAATGGACAAGTGCCTCTCTGTCTTACAGAATGAGAATTAAGACATTAGGTATTGATATGGAACGAATGAATGTAATCTAAAGACAGCAACGGAAAGACCCAGATTTCAGAGATTATCATAATAATGACATACCCTAATATATAATATATTGTTTGTGAAAATGAAGCGTATTTGGTCCCCGCCAAATATACACCTTATTTCAAAAATATACATTTGTATTAAACGGCCGTCAAAACAGTTATTTGATGGCCTTCAGACGATAGCGCAACTAAAGTATCAATTTGAGTTTTGTTGCAACAAATATGCGTCGAGAACAGCTGTGATGGCCGAGAGGTTAAGGCGTTGGACTCGAAATCCAATGGGGTCTCCCCGCGCAGGTTCGAATCCTGCTCACAGCGACTCTTTGGTCGAAGTCAGACACAGAGGAGAGCGCGCAGATGTCATCGTAGGCCTTGCTGTGACAATTAGAAACACACATTAGGTGTCATACCATAGCATGTGTGTTGAGTTCTCTGTTTGAAAATGTTCGCTGCATGTCCCTTAATTGGGCTTTGTAACAGCGAGATTGCCAATGTAGACCAAGAAGCTGTGATTTCTGGACGAATGTGTAAACTATACTTTTGCTTAACATACAACGTAGGCGAATTTAATTTAGGAAACTCTTTTATCCAGTGTCTTACAGTGAATACAGGGCAGTAGGGGTTATAGAGCAAGACGCCAAGTAGGCCCAACTGGTCCTCCATTGAGATGCTTATCTCAGAGTAGAGTCCCATCTAACTCCATAGGGCAGTGGTTCTCAAATGGGGGTACGCGTACCCCTGGGGGTACTTGAAGGCACTCTAGGGGGTACGTGAGATAGGTCTATACTGCTTATAGCTAGAAACGGCCTTGCTCAGAAAGTATGCTGAATTAATGATAAATCATCTGGAAGAGAGGGTGAAAATGGACAGAAATTGTGGAGAGGGGAAGGGTTAGAACCCACCAGGGATATGGGTTGTGGATCCATTCACCAGAACCATAGCGCTCTAGTAATCCATACGTGCTGTCACAGAATAACATGCTAGGCTAAGCGTTACCTCCTTCTGACTACGTCTCCGTATGAATGTCTTAAATGCGTTTGGCGATGACACTGTTTTTCTTAATGTTGAAGGCTATCAACTCCCAACTACTCCCATTTTCATATTCGACATAGTCAAGATGTGTAGGCCTAATTATGGATGTGTGCAATTGTGTGCAATAGTAAATGTGTAATTGTGAATGTGTTTTAGTGTTTTCTGTCTTTGCCTATTATAGTCTTTGATTGAAATGACCGTTTAAATTAGGTTTTCATCGTGAATCTAGTGAGATTAAAGTGAAATATGCTTTAATCTCACCAGGTTCATTATTTAAACAGTTTTCAAGTTGTACTTACCATAGGCCTACACACTTTAAAATTAGGCCTATGTGAGTTTATGTTTAAGGAATGAAATAAACTACTCAATAAAAATGTACTGTTTAAAGAGAACCAGGAGAGGGCGCTGTGGTGCTGCCAGCCACCGGGTGAATCACTGTGCCAAGACGGACACTCATGTCTCTTCCGATGGGGAGAAGGATTTTCAATCATGTAAAATGCAATTAATGCCACACGTGTTTATTTGTCCATGTTTATTCTGCAACACCTGATCTGTAACCATGAATAAATAGATGAAAGTTGAATAAATGCTTTGGAGTTGGACTTGATTGCCCACTGTTGGTATTCTACACAGGAATGTAAGCCCCTGCCACATTGCACCCCCGACAGCACTACAGGCTCACCTAGGTTCAGGTTGATGTAGAACTGCTGCCCGAAGCCTACACCAGCCACCCCTGGGAGCCCATATGTTACCAGGACCTGGGCAATGAGCCAAGCTCTGGCAATTCTGCCATGCCCTTGGTCTCATAGCTGGCTGGCCCTCAGAGCAAAAGACTAATCCAAGTAGACCAACCAAGATTCCCTTTGCTATCTTATCAGAGGAGCTGTGATGGCCGAGAGTTTAATCCATTAGGGTCCCCCCTTGCAAGTTAGAATCCTCACAGTGTCACACAGTGTCTTCTGCTGTCTTTTTTTTGTAAAGCTTTGAATTTGACTCTATTGGTCAAATAACTGGTCAGTGAACAACAAAAGCAGGACTTCAACCTGTGAGAGTAATAGCCATTGGGTTTCAAGTGCAACGCCTTCACAGCTTGGTACACAACGGGATCCTTGACACTCAAGTGACATGTAGCGAATACAATAAACATCCAAATATGAAGCATTTGTTTTAACCACATTGTCATATTGAAATCTAAATTCACCATAGTTCCGATCCAGTGCACTACAGAACTGAACATACACCATCAGCTACCTTTCAAATGGAATGCTGTAAGTAGGATTCGATCAGGGCCGGGGATACCTCATTGAATTTCAAGTCCAACGACTCAACCTCTTGGCCATCAGAGCTCCTCACATATCAAAACAATGGGACTTTCATTGGTCATCTTGGATTAGTTTTTCCCGGTTGGGGTTTAGTAAACCTCCCTATTTGGCTCTTCTGGTCAAAACTCTGGTCAGCCAACAGAAAGTCAAGTGACATGGAGCGAATAAAATAAACATCCCAACATGAAGCACATGTTTTACATGTTTTTCCTGTGCTTACAAATCATGACAGTCAGCATGATGATACTTGTTCACAAACAAGTGGTCATCTGCAGGTTTTGGGTTAAACAAAATGTCGTACCACAGACATCCTGTTCTGTGCATTCAAACTGGAATAAACCAGCTTGAGTCGTCTCTATTTTGCTGATGCAGGACATGCATTGTTGGTCCATATATATATGTACGTATATATATATATATATACAGTATATATATATATATATATATATATATATCTTGTTATTGTTGTTGTAAGTCAGATTTCCCCATCTAGCCTTTTCAGGGACGGCTGGATCACAGAACGGAATGAAGAAGGAATGTGGAGGAAATTAGAAGAGACATTAAGAGTAGTCGTAACACAGCAGCAAAAGGTGGATCTGGACTGCTCTCCCCTGACAGCACAACCGGCACAACCCGTATTGTAACATGCGGCTGGATATCCGACCATGGATGTTCCACCTGTATACTCGCCTCCCCAAACGACGATTTAAAGAAGCCCTCCAAACCCCCTGCAACACCCCATCCGTCACCAGCCAGATGTCGCCGGACCCCCACCACTCAGCCACCAGCACCAGAGCCATCGGAGGCGGACGACGATGGTCCGATATATACGACGTGCCCCCTGGTAAAAGTCGCCGGAGAAGGCGGACAACCAATGCTCGTTTTCCGAGCACGGAGCCCCAAGGATATGAAGGCCATAACCTCCATGGGAAGTGGGAGGCCTACGATTTTAGGACAAACTCCTGAATGTTATAAAAGAAATACGACAAACCTTGATCAAACTCCAACGGCTACGGACTATACACATGGGTGCCAGCGTCTCAAAAATCACCCATGCGTTACCGGCCCAAGACTTTCACATAATCAACATAGATTATACACGCAGACAATAAGAGATAGTCATGCAAGCAATAGTATTGTCATTCCCAACCAACATGAACCTAAACAAGATCACCAACTGTCGGCAAGAAGATGGAGAAAACTGTCACACGTTCCTGTGTCGCCTGACTACGATTTACACAGTAAACAGTGGCATGGAAGTCCCAGAAGACCGAAACAACATGACGCCATGGGAAGCTCACCTCAAGAGCTATTTTATGGACGGGCTCCGCCCTGAAACATCCACATGGATAAGACTCAACCTCATTGGCTGGAAGAATGCTCAACTAAACTAGGTCGAGCAGCACGCAAGACCTGGTCAAAGAGAAGAAAAGAAAAGACCAAACATGTAAAGAAACTCACATGCATGCCGCGGCTCTCACCCTGTTCCACGATTAAACAGGAAATCAGAGGGGCCGAGGCGGATGGAGGGGACGAGGAAGACGTGAGGTTTTCAGATGTTCCCAGTCAAGAGAAGGCAAGGACAGCACTGGCTGTTATAATTGTGGCAAAAATGGACATTGCGCAAGAAATTGCCCCAGGTTGGCGTAAGAATAGAGGGCGTGGGTGGAACGACAGCCAACGATGCTACGATGAACACGCCGACTAACGGGGGGAGACGCAGGAAGGGGAAAGGCCCACCTCAAGAAAAGACAGCGAACAGGGAAGTGACACACACAGACACACAACACATGAACAAATTAAAACTGCAATAGGGAAGTTAGAAGCACGTTACACTCCTATAGGCACATACGCATACCTGGAGAAGCTAGATTGGAAACAATTACCAACAATTGAATTAATCATAAATTAAACCAAGATCCCCTTTATGGTAGAATCAGGAGCTACCCACTCCGTGCTTATGCAAAAAGTATTATCAAAAGACCCAAAGATGAGTGGTAGATTCATGCGGTCTACCACAGCATCAGGCGTAATGGAAACAGAACAATTTACAGCCCCAATAGTCTACACAGATGAAAGAGGAAGTCGAACAAAACACTCACTCCTGCTCTCCCCATGTAGCCCTTTGAACCTACTGGGAAGGGATTTAATGTGCAAACAAGGAATATGTGTTATGTCTACTCCAGAAGGCATTAAACTAACAAGGTATGGGGAGCTAGGATAAACTATGGTAAAATGCAACCCGACCGAGCCAAAATACATCTACCAGTATGCCATAAAACCAGTACATCCTGCGGTGTGCCCAACAAACACATTATTAGCGAACTTAGCTCAAGCACACACAAAGAATGATAGACAATACATGAAAGAAGATAACTTACACTGCACGACACACATATCAGAAGGGTGCGTATGAGAGAAAGTGGTTTATGGAAGGTATGCTTCATGAAAATGTACAAATTAAGGAAGTGTATTGGACCGACTCACGATGCGCAGCCTCGGTGAGAATACCGCAGAGACCGAGCATCGGGGCCCCGTCGCCCAACAGGTTATTCTCGTTTCCAGATCCACCTTTTCCCTTCGATGTACCCCACTCAGTTCCACATGTGTCCCTCGCCAAAGGGCGGAGAGACCAATGGAAGGATTTGGGCCCCTGGGTAGAGGAATGCAAGTTAATCCATATATGGGACCCCACAGACGACCCTAGAACAGCAAAAGGCACAGACAGTGAGGGAAAGGTAATACAGGCACCTGTTTCGTGCGACCGTCGTGGGCAGAGGAACAGTGGTACCAAATCCATACATGTTACTTTCACAAATACCTACCCACCAAATGGTTTTCAGTGGTTGACCTTGTGAATGCATTCTTTAGTGTACCGGTACACCAAGATAGCCAATATGGGTTAGCATTTACATTCAAAGGGAAAACATATACATGGACTCGCCTACCCCAGGGGTACGCAGAGTTCCCCACAATATATAATCAGGCGTTACAAGATGATTTAGACTCATTAGAATTGCACACTGTTACAATATGTTGACGACCTGCTCATCTGCTCTCCCACAGAAGCCACCTGCAAGCAAAATATGGTGGCCCTGCTTACACACCTTACACAAAAAATGGCACAAAGCGAGCAGGAAGAAATTACAGTGGTGTTCAAAATCAGTTGTATTTTTAGGACACACCCTGACCCCAGACGGAAAAACACTTACAGACAATAGGGTGACAGCTATCAGAGCAGTCCCCAAACCACAAACAGTGGTAATCATTCCTGGGGATGATGTCATACTGTAGACAATTTATATCAGAGTACAGTAGTATGGAAGCCCCACTCATGGACAAGGTATGATGTCATCAAACCCAATCACCTGGAATCAGGAAGCGGACGAGGCATTCAAAGGCCTAAAGACTGCCATGACAACAACACCGACGTTGGGATTGCCTAACCCAGACTAACCACTCCAACAGACAGTGGACATTAAGGGAAACTTTATGACATCAGTATTGACACAAGAACATTGGGGGCGACAGCCCCCAATGTTACCGGTAGCCTACTTCTCATGTAAACTAGATCCGGTGGCACAGGGACTTCCCCTGTGCATGAAGGCTGTAGCAGTCGCAGAAAAGGCTATGTTCAAGGGATCTTGTAGGCTACGCAACATTAACTCTCCTTGTTCCCCATGCAGGCGCAATGTTATTGTTGGAGCAGAAGACAACACAACTGTCTGCAGCACGGTGGCTACGGTATCATAACACACTGCTTGACATGCCGAACATTACAGTTAAACGATGCAATGTACTTACCCAGCCACTTTGCTCCCCATAGAAGACGATGGGGAACCACATGATTGCTGTGCTTTCGTTAACACCATCTTCTCCCCCAGAAACTATTTGAAGGAGACACCAATTCCAAATGCAGAATGCAAGCTGTTTGTGTATGGCTCAGTGTCCCAAAATCCAGAAGGAAAGAATCAAGTGGGTTTTGCTGTCTGCACATCACAAGAGGTAGTGGTGGCAGGTTCACTACCGACCAACCTCTCACTGGTGGCCCTGACAGAAGCATGTAAACATGCTAGTGGTAAAACTGCAAATATCTACAGACAGTAGATATGCCTTTGGTGTGGTTCACGATTTTGGCACCCTGTGCACCAAGGGTTTATGACGTCAACAGGTAAAGACATAGCAGACCACACTTGATTGCTAAACTTCTGGATGCTGTGCTACTTCACATGTATAGCCATGCCATTTAATCGCTCAACCTGTACCAAGAACAACATCAACAACCTGACCTCATGGACCTTCGAAATGCAACTTTGCCCCTTTTGGTGTCTCATGTATAAAGGAAATCCAGCTCATCAGAAACTGTTTACTAATGATAGCTCCTGTGGTATGCAGGCACAGAACCACCCAATCTTCCGTCCGCTAACTAATAACCCGGGAAGGTTTTGGATTTGGTTCCAGGATTTGAACCTGTGCGGTTAACACCCATTGGATTTCAAGTGCAACGCCTTAACCAATCAGACATCACAGCTCCTCAGGGCACATAAAAGGTGGTTCTCAGTTGGTCCACTCAGGTCATTCTTCTGCTGTGTTTGTTTCAGAAAGCTTCCCCAAATAAAGCACTTGTTTTAACCACCTCACAGGGTTGTCATATTGCAATCTCAATTCACCTTAGTTCCGATCTAGTGAGCAACAGAAATGCATATACACTATCAGCTTCCATTCTAACGCAATGTTTTAAGCGGGATTCAAACCTGGCAGAGAACACCTCATTGAATTTCAAGTCCAACACCTTACACAGCTCCTCAGGAGACAGAAAAAGCAGTTCTCAGTTGGTCCCCTTAGATCAGTCTTCTTCTGTCTTTGCAGAAGTTCTGATCCAGTGCGCTACAGATCCGCATATACTCCATCAGCTTCCTTTCAAATGCAACACTGTGAGCAGGATTTGAACATGGCGGAGGACACCTCGTTGTCCAACTAGTTAACCTCTTAGCCGTCAAAGCTCCTCAAGGCACAAAACAATGGGACTTTCATTGGTCATCTTGTATGTCTTTTCCTGTTGGCTTTTAGTAAAACTCCATCTTTGGCTATTCTGGTCAAAACTCTGGACAGCCAACAACATTACATTTACATTTAGGGCATTTAGCCGACACTTTTGTCCAAACCGACCAATGTTGGGCAAGTTACTTTAAATTAGTAACTTAGTTACAGTTACTAGTTACTTCTTTCAAAAGTAACTCCGTTACTTTCAGTTACTTGTTACTTTCAAGGTAACTAGTTACTAGGGAAAGTAACTTTTTTTTAACTCTAAATTATCTTATTAATGTGTTGCCTCCCTAACTGGATAGCTAGGAAGGCTGCCAGTCCTCTGGCTTGCTTACATGTAAGTCCTATCCTACCATAAGCGCAATGCACCACCTAGTGACCTGAACATGCCATAGCATAGAAAAATAATGTGCATATTTCCACGAGAGAAATCCAATGCGACTGTCGTCGGTGCGTCCATGCTCGTGCAAAATATCTAAATGTGTTAGTAAATGTTATCTAGATAGTTAACGTTAAGTAATCAAATGGAGAAGGGAAAAACACAATGGCCAGAACTGAGGACAGTAACTAGTTGCCGTTAGTTTTGCTTTACTAACGAAAACATGGTGGAAGAAAATAGTTTGATGGATGGAAAACTAGTTAATTTATTGATAATTTACCGATGTTCTTTGTCTTCTTCAGTTGAAGGCATATTGTTGAGATGGGATGATGGATGATGGCATAAAAAAGTTTCGCGGGCTGTCAACATCAACACTCTTGCATTGCCTTGTGCGAGCATGGACGCCTGGCCAATCCTAGTGCTCGAATGCTACGGAGGGTGTGGTTTGCCAAGAAAAGCAGTGGGATCCATAATAACGCATCGACTGCCGCCATTGTTGTTTTCATTCATTTACTTGCACGTTGCTGCATAACGTGACTCACGTCCGCTTCACATCCACCACGGAAACTGTAGTCCTGGGTTATGCACGTGAAGTAACGAGTAACAAGCCTGTTTAAATCGCAGTAACGATAACGCGTTACTGATTTTGTCAAAGTAATTAGTTACCGCAAAAGTAACGTAGTTAGTCCCAACACTGAAAGCTACTTACAATAAGTACATTTGTTAGAAGAAAGTGCAACAGTAAATCGCTATCAGCAGAGTAAAGATTTCAGAAGAACAGGTTTCAAGCACCCAATTGCTAAGTTAAACAATTGCTAGTATACAACAGAGATAAGTGCGAAAATACTGAGCGCAGAATATCAAAGTGAGCCAGGACATACAAACACAGAATAATTGCAAAGTTGTTTTTTTTATTAGTGGGGGGGAGGGGTAGTAGAGGAAGGATGCTAAGCAGGGTCCAGGTGAACTCTGAACAGGTGGGTCTTGAGTCTCTTGCGGAAGCAGGTGATTAACTCTGCAGTCCTCATGTCAGCAAAGAGGTCGTTCCACCATAGCGGTGCCAAGACAGAGAAGAGTTGTGACTAAGCTGTGCAACCTTTGCCTGCTCTCAGGGATAGCGATACCAGCCGAGGTTTCTAGCCGGGGCATGGGGTCTGACTAGTGCTTGGAGGTAGGTTGGGGCGGTTCCGTTGACAGCGTTGTAGGTCAGTACCATCGTCTTGAATCTGATACAAGCTGCTACAGGGAGCCAGTGGAGGTCGCGGAAGAGAGGGGTCACATAGGAGAACTTCGGCAAGTTGAACACGAGTCGTGCTGCCCTGCTTCCCTTGTAGCGAATTAAGTATGCTTCCAAATATAAAGCACATGTTTTAGAGGATCATCATATTGAAATCAGCTTACTTTCAATCTAGTCTGTGGCACACATGTTCACCATAGAATTCCTTTGAAATGAGAAGCTGTGAGTGGATTTGAACCTGCATGGGGATACCCCATCGGATTTAGAGTCCTTAACCCCTCAGCCATTACAGCTCCTAATGACACATAACAAGCAGTTATCGGTTGGTCCCCTTGGATCAGTCTTCTGCTGTCTTTGCAAAGCTTCCATTTTGGCTCTACTGGATACAAACTTGGTGAGCAGGATTTGAACCTGCGCAGGTAATAAACATTGTGATATCCAACGCCTTAAACTCTCAGCCATCACAGCTCCTCAGGACAAATAGCAAGCAGTTCTCGGTTGGTCTCTTTAGGTCTTTGCTATGCGAGGCTTCCATTTTGGCTCTACTGGTTGAGAAGCTGCTGAGCATCATTTGACCCTGCGTGGGGATACCCCATTGGATTTCAAGTGTAACCCCATTGGATCAGTCTTCTGCCTTTGCTTTGCAAAGCTTCCATTTTGTCTCTACTGGTCGACAACCTGGTGAGCAGAGCCTTGGATTTTGAGTCCAACGCCTTACCCACTCGGCCATCACAGCTCCTCAGGACATCACAAACAGTTCTTGGTTGGTCCCCTTGGATCAGTCTTCTTCTGTGTTTGCTTTGCAAAGGTTCCATTTTGTTCATATTGAATAGTTCCAATTCAGATCCCCATATACTCCATCAGAAAGTAATAATAATACAACAGTGGCAACAACCCATAACCTGGTGTGATAACAACTTTCTACATGTGTACATGTAGAGGGTACCCCAGTCTTACCTCAGGCACTGGTCCCCACCACAAACCTTCCTGTCCAACAAAGCAAAGTCAGAGCGAGTGTGAGCAAAACAAAAGAGAGGCTTTTTAAAGGTGTCCTCCTCAATCTAGTCTGCGACACACATTAATGTACTCCATAGAACTCTTTTGAAATGAAACACTGTGAGCAGGATTCGAACCTGCAGAGCGACACCACATGGGATTTCGACTCCAATGCCTTAACCTCTCTGCAGAGAGGTTTGTCGTATAAAAATCTCAATTCCCCTTAGCTGTGATCCAGTGCACTACAGATCCACATATAGCATATATATTGTTTCCCTCTAACACGGAACCGTCGCAACTCTGTCATCCTTAGGTAGCCCGGCTTCCAATTCCGCCCCTCACACTGTGATTGGCCTGACAGATTTTCGGTTTACAGCACCGAAAAACAACAACGAAGGGCTAGACCCCCTGGCTGCAAATTAAATTTGCTGCCGCTAGGGGCGTCTAGATTTCTAGGCTAAAGATTATCATGTTGAAATCGCAATTCAGCTTACTTTCAATCTAGCCTGCAACAGACATGAATGTACTCCATAGAACTCCTTTTAAATGAGACGCTGTGAGCAGGATTCAAACCTGCATGGGGTTAACCCATTGGATTTCGAGTCAGAATCAGAATCAAGTTTATTGCCAAGTAGGATTGTACATACAAGGAATTCGACTTGGTGTAATTGTATCTGTATATATGTGTATGTATGTATGTATGTATGTATGTATGTGTATGTATAGTCCATGAGTGTGAAGGCCTGGAGAGTCGCCTCGCCTGGCACCACAATCTCGGTGTCATGGAGACAATCAGGACCCAGATAGAGTCAACAACAACAGGTGTCTGTGGGGAGTGGGGGGGGGAATGCAAGAGCATCTCAGAGCATCATTCTCCAGGGGGATTGTTGTGTTCCAGCAGTGACCTTGGCCGAGGCAAGTGCCGGATGGGGGGGTGGGCGAAAGATACGATTGCGGGTGTTTGGTCTTGGGGCGAGTAGAAGGACTAATATGCTACGTTAGTGTAGCATTTAGGTCCGGGCCTTGTTGATCAGGCTAGTGGCGGATGGGAAAAAACAGTTCTTGTGGCGTGAGGTTTTGGTCCTGATGGACCGCAGCCTCCTACCAGAGGGGAGTGTCTCAAAGAGTTTGTGTCCGGGGTGGGAGGGATCAGCCACAATCTTTCCTGCACGCCCAAGGGTCCCGGAGGTGTACAGGTCCTGGAGCAACGGCAGATTGCAGCCAATCACCTTCTCTGCAGACCGAATGACACGCTGCAGTCTGCCCTTGTCCTTGGCGGTGGCAGCAGCGTACCAGATGGTGATGGAGGAGGTGAGGATGGACTCAATGATGGAGGAGTAGAAGTGCACCATCATTATCCTTGGCAGGTTAAATTTCTTCAGCTGCCACAGGAAGTACATCCTCTGCTGGGCTTTCTTGATGAGGGAGCTGATGTTCAGCTCCCACTTGAGGTCCTGGGAGATGATGGTTCCCAGAAAGTGGAAGGACTCCACAGTGTCAATTGTGGAGTCACAGAGGGTGATGGGGGCAGGTGAGGCTGAGTTCTTCCTGAAATCCACAACCATCTCCACTGTTTTTAGAGCGTTGAGCTCTAGGTTATTTCGGTGGCACCATGTCACCAGATGGTCAGCCTCCCACCTGTAGACTCGTCACCATCAGAAATGAGTCCGAAGAGGATGGTGTCATCCGTAAACTTCAGAAGCTTGACGGACTGGTGACTGGAGGTGCAGCTGTTCGTGTACAGGGAGAAGAGCAGAGGGGAAAGAACGCAGCCCTGGGGGGAACCGGTACTGATTGACTGGGAGTCGGAGACATGTTTTCCCAGGTTCACATGCTGCTTCCTGTCAGACAGGGAGTCAGTGATCCATCTGCAGGTGGAGTCAGGCACACTCAGCTGGGAGAGCTTCTCCTGAAGCAGAGCCGGGATGATGGTGTTAAAGGCAGAGCTGAAATCCACACACAGGATCCTGGCGTAGGTTCCTGCGGAGTCCAGGTGCTGGAGGATGTAATGGAGGGCCAAGTTGACTGCATCGTCTACAGACCTGTTGGCTCTGTAGGCAAACTGCAGGGGGTCCAGGAAGGGGTCGGTGATGTCTTTCAGGTGTGACAGCACAAGGCGCTCAAAGGACTTCATGACCACAGAGGTCAGGGCGACGGGTCTGAAGTCGTTAAGTCCTGTGGTCCTTGGCTTCTTGGGAACAGGGATGATTGTAGAGGTCTTGAAGCAGGCTGGCACGTGACATGTCTCCAGTGAGGTGTTGAAAATGTCTGTGAACACTGGAGACAGCTGATCAGTGCAGTGCTTCAAGGTGGATGGGGAGACAGAATCCGGTCCAACTGCTTTCCGGGGGTTCTGTCTCCTGAAGAGTTTGTTGACGTCCTTCTCATGGATGGAAAGAGTCATCACTGAGGTGGGTGGGGGAGTGGGGGGGGACCTTTAAGGTGGGCATTGGTGGAGGTGCCCAGGCCCCTGCTGAGGAGGGGGAGGTGGAGGTGATACACTGGAGCTGGAGTTGTTGGGAGGAGTCGTGGGGGATGGTTGCAGGACTGTCCCTTTGTCTCTCAAAGCGGCAGTAGAACTCGTTCAGGTCATTGGCTAGGCGTTGGTTGTTGATGGAGTAGGGGGCTTTAGGCTTGTAGTTGGTGATCTGCCTGAGCCCCTTCCAGACAGATGCAGGGTTGTTGGCTGAGAATTGATTTTGGAGCTTCTCAGAGTACAGTCATTTAGCCTCTTTCACCACCTTGCTAAACTTGTACTTTGCCTCTTTGAATCTGTCTTTGTCCCCACTCCTGAAGGCCTCTTCCTTATCCAACCTTAACCTTCGGAGTTTGGCTGTGAACCAGGGTTTGTTGTTGTTGTAACTCACCCTGGTGCGTGATGGTACACAGCAGTCCTCACAGAAGCTGATGTATGACGTCACAGCCTCTGTGTACTCATCCAGACTGTTGGTAGCAGTCCTGAACACATCCCAGTCAGTAGAGTCCAAACACGTCTGGAGAACCTCCACCGCCTCACTGGTCCACTTCCTTGAAGTCCTCACTACAGGTTTGCAGAGCTTTAGTTTCTGCCTGTATGCAAGAATCAGATGGACCATGATGTGGTCAGAGTGGCCCAGTGCAGCGCGGGGGACATCCCTGACTGTGGTGTAACAGTGATCCAGAATGTTCTCCCCCCTGGTCGGGCATTTAATAACCTGTCTGTATTTAGGGAGATCGTGAGTGAGATTCCCTTTGTTAAAGTCACCAAGGACAATAACTAAATAGTCTGGGTTGGTCCACTCCACACACAGGATCTGGTTGGCCAGCATGCGCTGTGCGTCCTGCACATTGGCCTGCAGCGGGATGTAAACACCGACCAGAATGAATGAAGCAAACTCACGGGGTGAATAAAAAGGCTTACAGTTTATGATGAAAGATTGCAGATCAGGGGCCGTATTCACAAAGGATCTTAGCGCTAAAAGTAGCTCCTAACTGGCGAATTTAGGAGAAACTCCTATAGGCGGTGGGCCGAGAGGCCGTATCGTGTTATCGACACTGTACAAACGATGGCTAACCTGTTTTTTTGTAGATCATCTCTAGAATTGCCAACAAACCGAGCAAAAATTGTTGCCACTCCTAATTGTCTCGCATATTTGAAAGCTGATAAGTTATTCAGCTAACTTTTCCTGGCAAACACAATGGGCAACTACGTCCAGGGTCCCAAATATATGACGTACTTACTGCAATTGTCCAATCGCGTGTCTGTAAAATAGCCGCGTGGGTGACGTTTATGTCAACAAACCCGGTGTGGAGACAGTAAGGAGGAGATGGATTTTTTTAGTTAACTCAGTCTGTCGGCCTATTTAACTTGATAAAAAAGCCCTTAATGTGAAAGTACAGGTGATTGTTTTTACCGTATTAAGATGTGATTTGTCTTTATTCTGCTGCCATACGATGTCCTTATTTCTTTGTGATCTTCTTTAATAAATGCCTTGACTTCAATACAATGTTGCAATGTTTTGCTTGTGAATTTCACCTATCATATCACTGTTAAGATCACCACGTGATAATAAGCTAGTTTGTACAATTCTCACTCATGTTTGCTAGGCAGCATGGTCTGAATAAAATGATGGAGTGCTGTATGCATGTATCGAAGGGAGACGACCACATAGTCCCCTTTTCAGGCATTAGCTGGGAGAAATTCGCCAAGTCTGTTTTCCAGTGGAGAGATCTAGGTTGTCCAGAGAGTGATGTAGCAGAGGAGGCAGTTCAGAAATTTAATTTAACATGCCATGAGCCTACTACTGCAGTGCCAACCAGCAGTGGCTATCATAGGCAATGCTACTACCATTTCACAAATGTCACCAAAATCAAAAGAGCACAGAAGAGAAGAGAGAAGGAAGCTGCGAATGAAGGTTTGTAAAGACATATGAGATGGCCTATGAACTAATAGGTGAACTTAATATTGAGTTTGAACCCAGTCCAAGTTTGAATCTGTCGAGAAACAGTGTTTAGAGGAAAATACCACCACATAATGGTTCAAAACATACAAGAGAAGGAGTTGGCTTCATGATAGTAATTTTAGTACTACATGGTGTAATTACAATGGTTTAGACCAGTGGTTCTCCAACTTATTCCGTCAATCCCCGCTTTGGTGGATTTGAAATTGTATGTACTTCTGTTAGAGTGCTGGCAAAGCATTTAGTCAAGTCAAAAAAGGGAAAAGGGTGCACTATAAGAATGTTTTATTCTCTCTCACACACACAATGAACAAAAGGAAGAGAAACACAACAATCCAGTAACAAACAGGTTTTCTACATTAATTATGAAGGATATAGCCTAAATCTGCTGTCTTCTGTTCATCTTTTAGGGCTAGAGGTAGGGACAGAAACAGAAGATGGTGAGGAGACTCCAGTAAAACGAGCTCTAAGGTCATAAACAAGCAATTTCTGTACATTCAAGAGAGCACCACATCTGCTACCTGTACAGTGTCTAATTTGCAAGCGTGTCAAACACATTGTTGAGAGACATAGCAGAAAACGGATCAGGGAAAAACTCCGTCAGTGTGAGACTATAAGTGCTGGGAAATTGCTTGTGGCAGCTCAAGGAAGAAAGGATGAGTCTCTCCTTCAGATCCAAGGTCGCGACTTGGTTGCCAGTGAGGCGCGATACCACCCCACCTGCTTCAGGGATTACAACCGGTGCCTGTACCTGTCAAAAACAAAAACGGAAAAAACTGATGGCAACTTGTATGAAAATGGTTACAAGCTTTTCTGTGAGACTGTCATTGAGGAGAGACTAGTGAAGGAAAAGGAGGTGCTTCGCCTATCAAAGTTGAATTTGCTTTTTGAGGGAATTTTACAGCAGACAGAGAAAGTAAACATAGTATATAAGCCTCAGTCATTAAAGGCCCGACTTCACAAGTCCCATCCCCACTTAAAATTCCACAAAGCATCTGCAACCTACCTTGTGTATGTGGACAATCTGTCAGCTGAAGAGATCATCCATGAAGCAGTCACCTGCTCTTCTTCCTCCTCATCTGAAGACAGTGAAGAAGAAATGACAAGTAGAGGACAAGTTGAAGATCCCACCATCAATGATGCTAGGCTATTATATCATGCAGCACTCACACTGAAAACCATAATCCAAGAGATGGCAAAGAAATCACCAAAGCTCCCATGGCCGCCAACAGCTAGAGACCTGACACTGGAGGCAATTCTTGAGCTTGTTCACTGCTTCTGTAAAAAAAACAAACTGTGTTAAGGGCAGATGCACATGCAAACTCCATGAACTGCCATGTACCAACCTGTGCCTTTGCATACATTGTGACAATGGGAACATAGACGAGGACTAGATGAAGAAGTGGTGCTTTAAGTGCCATGTAGCCTGCATTACTGTCCTGCTCTGTTTAATGTGCACTTTTAGTTTTAGCTTTTAGTTTCAGAATAGGAACAAATACTTTTAGTTCTAGCTTTTAGTTCCAACATTAAAAAATGACCCTGACTTTAGCTGCTAGCTAGCTGTCTTGTTACGCTATTTGTTTGGCTCAAAGTCTGTTAATAATTAAATATTTCTGAGCCAAGAAAGTACTGTGTTCGCCTGGTTTATGAACATCTACTCTGTCGATTACATTTACATTTACATTTTAGGAAAGGTTCGTGAGGAATCAATGAAGTAGCATAGCAAGGCTATTTCATCTGTCAATCTTGTAAGCTATATTAACTGCGGCGCATTAGAAAGCTAAAGCTGCACGCTTGCATGTGTGAATAAGATGGTTTGCAAAACATACATTTTATGGAGCTGACACATTTTAATCAAATTTATTCTTACCTTAAAACACGTTTCTTTCCCGATAGTTGTGGATCTGACACTGCTACCAAACACCGATGTCCGCTGAATCTTCGAGGAAACAGCTGCAAATAAAGCTCCGTCTGATTGGCTAATAATATCCGTATTCCAGCATCCGATCGCACTATTGGTTCAGCTGATATGGCAGGCCATGGCGTTTGCCTCGAATTTTACTAAACATTCACACTATGTTTTTGAGAAAGTGCGAGCAAAATGGAAGTGGCAACAACCGGTTTATCGTTAGAAAAAAAACAATCTTCAAAACTTTAGAAGCCCAGCTAGGCCATCATTGATTTGGTTTAGATGAACAGATAAGGGGCTTCGGCCCACCGCCTACTAAAAATAATGGGCGTGTCAGTCTTAAATTTAGGACTCCTAATTTTTTTCACTAAGAGCAATTCACAAAGTATTTTAGGCCTAAAAGTAACACCTAAGTCTAGGAGAGCCTAAAAGTCCTCGAGAGGACTCCTAACTCACTAAGACCTATTCACAAAGAATCGGAAAATGACTGCGAGACGAAATGTTTTGGAGACAGTGGAAGACTGTGAATTGATCAAGAGATATAGGCTAAATCGTGAGGGTATAAAACTTGTTGTGGAATTAGTGCGGGATGCAATAACATCCCCGAATAACAGGAATAACTCGATTAGGAAATAAAATGTTTGGCAACACTACGATATTTAGCAACAGGGAAAATGCAAGTTTGCAATGCCGACGATTTAGGAATATCGCAACCATCAGTCAGCCATAAACCGAACCATCAACGCGCTCTGTAGACCACATATCAATTCAATTAAATTCAAACTTTATTAAGGACACATCTCATGAAAGGTCCATAACACCAACACAACACAATAATAATAAAATAATAAAAATAGAATAAAAAATACACACACACACACACACACACACAATTCCACAATGATCATATATTTACATACAGGCTAGAAGAGCTGACAGAGCTCAGTTCAAAGTTGGTTAAGGCTGAAATAATACCATTAATATCATCCAACAGTTTATTCGGTTTCCTTTGGACAATCAACAACTACACATGATCAAAGCCAACTTCATGGCAATTGCAGGTATGGCCGGTGTGGTCGGTGCTGTTGACGGGACGCACATACAAATAATTGCGCCATCAAAAGATGAGGACGTGTTCGTCAATAGAAAGAAAGTAGCCTACATTCCATCAACACACGCAGATTGCTTTTGATGCAACTTTTAACATTCTTGATGTTGCGAAGTGGCCTGGGTCTACCCATGATCCGCGTATTTTAATGGGGAGCGGTCTGAGGCGTGAGGCACCATGTACCAGTTGGGTGTCTTGCTGGGTGACAGTGGCTGTCCCTGCAAGACGTCTTGACACCCTATCTCAGTCCACAACCGGGAGCACAGTTAAAGTATAACATGCAAGTGATTACGCAGATTACGATTTGTCCTATGCGTAAAAAACATCGTATTAGCTCTTTGTCGCCTTTTATTTGTTGAATCCATATTTATTATTGTTTGCTGTGTTCCTCCATATATGTTAGGGCACACAAAAATACACGACATGTTGTGGAGAGAGGATGTGATCACAGTGATCACTGTATGCGCCATTCTCCACAACCGGTATGGGCTTTTATTAAAAGTGTTGAATAGTGGAGATATGCTCATTGAATAATAGTTTGCAGGGTGCTTTTAATTGCCTCCTTGAATTAATGCAATTTACGTATTTTTATTGTTTTTATTGTTTATCTCTCTCTCTTTAACGTGCATAGGCTACAACGTCATTATCGTGGTCTGCACAAACTTGTCATCATGCGTGTATTCTGCTAACTGCACTGTCCATAACTATTTGATAGGGATGTCTAGCCTAGGCTATTTCCTTGTTCTTCGGTGATTTAGTGGGCTCGTTTTCACAGAGACCGCCTGCTCTGAACAACCAATCACCGTACTGACCACTTCCAAACTCGTGCACGAGAATCGACGTAATCCATAACAACGGCGCGTCACTCTTAGTTCACTCTTAGTGATTTATCCTTAGTATGAGTAGGTCTCAGCGGCTTTGTGAATAACTTTTAAGAAAAAACTCCTACGTAAAATGTTTAGCGCGAGTTAGGAGCACTCCTAGCGGTAAGATAAAATGCTTTGTGAATACGGCCCCAGGAGAACAGTGCTGCTGGATCACTGTCACGTTGTTGCACCAACCGCTGTTGATGTAGAAACAGATTCCTCCACCTGTAGTTTTGCCGGAAAGTTCAGTGTCTCTGTCCGCTCTGCAGAGTTGGAAGCCTGCCAGGTGCAGCGCAGAGTCCGGTATTAGTCCACTAAGCCACGTCTCCGTGAAGCACAAAATGGCAGATGAAGGAAAGTCCCTGTTGTTCCTCAACAGCAGTTGTAATTCCTCCAGTTTGTTGGGCAGTGAATGCATGTTAGAGAGAAATATTCCCAGTAAAGGTGATCGTAATCCGCGCTGGCAAAGACGCACAAGCGCACCGGCCTGTCTCCCTCTCCTCCGGCGTTTAACTGCGTGAGCAAAGGAATGCGCACCTTTGACCAGAATGTCCAAAATTTCCAGTTTAGGGAGAAGAAAAGTAGGAAATAAATCATCTGGTGTTGTTAGCCTGATGTTCCTGAGCTCTTCACTGGTGAAATAGCTCCGGGTACAATCACCAAAAACAGAGTTAAAGCACAAAACAAAACAAAACAGCGCGCACCAACACACAGAGGCAGCCGTCCGCGGCGCCATCTTAGAACAACGCCTTAACCTCTCAGCGGAGTGGTTTGTCATATAGAAATCTCAATTCCCCTTAGTTCCGATACAGTGCGCTACAGATCCGCATATACTCCATCAGCTTCCTTTCTAATGCAACGCTGTGGGCACGATTTGAATGTGGCGATGGACAACTTGTTGGATTTCAAGTCCAACAAGTTAACCTCTCGGCTATCAAAGCTCATCTTGGCACAAAACAATCAGACTTTCATTGGTCATCTTGGATTAGTCGTTCCCTGTTGAAGTTTAGTAAAGCTTCATATTTGGCTCTTATGGTCAAAACTCTGGTTAGCCAATGGACACTCAAGTGAAATGGAGCGAATTAAAGAACGTCCCAGTATATTACACATTTTTTAACCACCTCATAGAAGACTATCATATTGAAATCACAATTCAGCTTACTTTTGATCCAGTCTGCAACAGACACAAATGTATACCATAGAATTCCTTTAAAAAGCTATACTGTGAGCAGGATTCGAACCTGCCCAGGGATACCCCATTGGATTTCAAATACAATGCCTTAACCTCTTGGCCATCACAGCTCCTCAGGACACCTAACAAGCAGTTTCCAGTTGGTCCACTTGGATAAAGAAGGATTCTTCTGCTGTATTTTTTTTGAAAAGCTTCCCAACATAAAGCCTTAACCTCTCGGCAATCACAGCTCCCCAGGACACCTAACAAGCAGTTCACGGTTGGTACTCTTGGATCAAGAAGGATTCTTCTGCTGTATTTGTTTTGGGAAGCTTCCCAACATAAAGCAATTGTATTAACTAGTGTTGTTTTTGGCGGCCTGTTTTCATTTTAGTCTTAGTCTAGTCTTTGTGTCAAACTGTCATTTTAGTCTTTATTAGTTTTAGTCACGTTTGTACTATTTTAGTCTAGTCAAGTTTCAGTCAACTAAAAGTCTGAGCATTTTAGTCTTATTTTAGTCAGAATTATCCATGACTATTTTTGTCTAGTTTTAGTCGACGAAAACTGATGACATTTTAGTCTAGTTTTAGTTAATGAACATTGTATTTTAGTCTCTTTTTAGTAATGCAATTCTATTTAAACCAGTAAATATAGTACAAGTACCTAGTATAGTATAGTGTTGCACCGATACCGATACTAGTATCGGGAGGGGCCCCGATACCGCACTAAAATGCTGGCATCGGTATCGACGAGTACGAACAAATAATGCGCCGATGCCATTTACAGATACTAATATGAAACTTGGAACGTAGCGCCTTGTGTCTTTCTGTGCGTTCACACCAAAAGCGCACAAAGAGGAATCCTCCTTGTCCACTCCACCTAAGTCGCTTTTGTCGCTTCTGTCCCCCTTCAGAATGTTCGTTCTTGCTTTTTTTTTAATTTAAAAGGCCAGCGCGCCACACGCGCTAAACACCACCACGCAACTACTGCTGTAGCACAGCCCATTTACCGACATCGTTGATCACGGAAAGTTACTTGATGAAGTCATTAAAAACAGAATTACTCCGATTGGCTGGAGAGTGTAGGTTAAAAAGTGTTTATTTACACCATCTTTGATTTACACCTAGGAAAGACGTTGACGCTATGAAGACGCTATGGCCACGTTGCTTGGCAACGCCTGCATACGGGAGATATTAAATAGTCCGCTCGACTTGTAAAAATAAAAAAAAACCTCACGATTTCAACTCTAAAACACATTAAAGTATTATTAATTGATTAGATATTTCATTCTTTCGTAAGTGACCATGGTACTTAGCGGAAGCAACCCTCCGCTTCGCGTCGGACGGTTCACGCCTCCGCGTCGTCCATTCATTTCTGTTAATGGACACCTCGTCGGGTTACTCCCCAATCATATTTACGGAAATGATCATCCCAAATAAACACCGATTTTGCCAAATGTAATGTTGTCAAATCATAGAGGACATCATAAGGACATCATAGAGACATTCTCTCCCTTCACTGCACTCACTGCAGTTATTTTTGCCACTGCTCGTTTTAGTTTTTTCAATGTGGATTTTGGAGTTGTAACTTGTCATAGGACACCTTTTATTTATTTTATTTTATTTATTTTACCCTGGCTGCACTTAGAGGAGTGCACATCAGCCTAGACCTTACAGGAGGAAGTAATTTCTTATTGCAATTCTGATTTGTTCTTACCTCAGATAGGCCTTAATGCCATGCACTCTCTACCTCATATGTATATTATTTCTTATTTTAATTTAATTTAACTTATTGTTGCACTATGATTTACATGTTGTAATTACATGGATATTGCACTATTTTGGCATATTCAATTATTGTCACCCATAACAGGTAGGCAATAAAAAAGTTCTTCTGGATTTACTGTGTATTCCTGACCAAGCCATGATAGCAATGATTTTACATCCAAGTGAGTATGCAGTTCTTTAGTATTAGAAGAAAAAAAGCTTGTATATATATATATATATATTTTTTTTTTTTTCTCCAAACGGCGTGGTATCGGTATGGTATCGGTATCGGCCGATACTGCACAGTCGGGTATCGGTATCGGTATCGGGGGCCAAAAAATGGTATCGGTGCAACACTAGTATAGTATAGACAAAACCAAAATGTTCTTTAAGTCACCCATTTCACAAGTCAAACAAGGTTATCTTATTATATATTATTGTTACCTTATAGACTCAAGAAAACATTCAATTCCAGACATGGAAGACGCTCTGATTTGAATTTACAACATATTTATTTTACCCACCAAACATGTAAGAAGTACACACACATGGCTAACCTGCCAGGTTTTGTTTGAGCTTTAAGGCCTTTACACACCGGGGCGTGACGAATAAACGACACGAAAATGTAAAATACTCGCCTATTTCACATCAAAACTATTCATAGCGGCAGCGATGCGAATCTGCGACAGTTGCGACATTTGTTCACAAGTGAAGCGGCTTTTTCGCCGCGTAATATTTGCGTTCTGTGTGAAAGTACTCATGACAAAAACAACAGTAAGAAAACTCATATTTACGTGCGAATTAATCACAGGAAAAAAAACGCCCCGTGTGTAAAGGCTTTTAACTTGCCGCGAGTGGGGATTGAGGAAGTGACGTCGCTTGCGTCTTCGCAGTGCGCTGATGCAGCCCCGAGACTCAGGAAACAGAAATATTTCAAAATAATAATAATAGCGGGACGAAATGAACGGGACGAAAAGAGTTTTTATTTTGAAAACCACATTTAGTCCCGTTTTTATTCGTCAACAATATTGCATTATAAATTTGATTATAGTTTTCGTCACATGACCACCATTTTCGTTGCGTCTCGTCTCGTTTTCGTCACGTGATAAAGGTTCGTTGACGACGATATTTAGTCATAATTTTCGTTGACGAAAGCAACACTAGTATTAACCACCTAATAGAGGATTGTCTAGTTCCGATCTAGTGAGCAACAGAATTGCATTTACACCATCGGCTTCCTTTCTAACGCAATGTTGTAAGCGGGATTCAAAACCGGCAGAGGCAACTTAACCTCTCAGCCATCAAAGCACATCTAGGTACAAAACAATGGGACTTTCATTGGTCATCTTGGATTAGTCTTTGCCTGTTGGCATTTAGTAAAGCTCCCTATTTGGCTGTTATGGTCAAAACACTAGTCAGCCAACAGACCTGCGTGTTACTATTACACCACAAGAGTTGTTTTCTTTTTTTTGGGGGGGGGGTTTGTTTGTTTTTTTGCAAATAGTTGCATCAGCAATTATCCTATGTTTTTTGTTTTTTGCAAATTTTTGCAACGGCAAATATACTTGTCTTTTTTGCTTGTTTTTTTCTTTGAAAATGATTTCAACAGTGAATTTTAACATATTTTCTAATAAGAAAAAAAAAAATTAAAACTATTTACAATAAAAAAGAATGTCTATTGGTGTAGTTACAAAGAGCTTCTCCACTCCTCAAGGGTCTGTCCAGATGCAGGGCAGTACCATTTGCCACGTAACTGAGAGTGTCCAGTTTGCTTGGACTTGGGTTGACCACACAACTTACACTCATAATGGTAGCTCTCTTTAGCCTGTCGCTTCTTTGGGGGCTCACCTTTCCTTACTCGCTCCTGGTTCTCAAGGGCTGCCTTGTGTAATCGCCATTCACGCTGGCGATTAAAGGGATCTAGTGCCTCTGGGCATTCTTGGTGAGGGAGCCTAGGTTGGTCAGGACAGTAGGAGGTGGTTGACCAGCCCTGGGAGGATGCTGAGGGTGGTGGGTGGGTGGCAGGCCAGCCCTGGGTGGATGCTGAGGGTGGTGGGTGGGTGGCAGGCCAGCCCTGGGTGGATGCTGAGGGTTGTGGGTGGGTTGCAGACCAGCCCTGGGAGGATGCTGAGGGTGGTGGGTGGGTGGCAGGCCAGCCCTGGGTGGATGCTGAGGGTTGTGGGTGGGTGGAAACAACTTTCCAGAGGAAGCAGCATCGTCCTTGGTAATAGCTGCGTCTCCCCCACCTGTGTGTGGAATGGAACAGGGTACAGGTGTCCTGGAACTGTGTCGCTGGTGGATTTTTGCCTCACCCTCATGGTTCTCAGGCTCCTGGAACTCCAAAAGAGTGTGTCCATGCTGAACTGGCTGTGATGGTAGATCACGAGCCTCCAGGAGGGATTCTTTAGCCACGGCAACCTGCTGTGGAAGCTGCACACCCTGAAGTAAAGAATCCCATTCAGTTTTCTTTTGGCGATCATGCAGCCTGCAGAGACAGAAAACAAAACACACAAGAGTACATTTTTCAGTGTGTTCATTTTTTAAAATGTTTAAAGGGATAGTTCGGGTTTTAAGACACGAAGTTGTATGGGTTCCCTGTCAGCAACGTTGTGCATCAGCACTGACTTACCCCCGACAGCGTCCTGAGAGGGGGGATCCAGCCGGTTTTTGATGCTGAAGAAAGTAGTCCGGCAAGTTGCTGGGGTCACGAAAGTGAAGTGTTTTTCTTCTCAAAACCATATGCGTTCAAAAGAGTGACATATTTGCACCACAAAAACGTTGTCCAGGAAAAATTAAAACCTCGTTATCACTTGGCACTATTTTTCTCGATTCCTACCACTGCGCGCTACTGACAGCTGAAGGCTGCGCAGGTGGGGTTATTACCGCTGGTTTATTATCTTCCACACTTCCATATCATCACCGGGGCTTCATAGTAATGTGTCCGAATAGAGCAGCCATGTCGGGGACACACACAGGCTATTACCGCTGTTTTATATTCATCCAACACATCCAGACCATCACCGGGGCTTCATAGTAGTGTGTCCGAATAGAGCAGCCCTGTCGGCCACACACACAGACCGTGTGTCTGTGTTCCTTAACTTTCCAGCACGCGAAAGACAGTGAAACGCCTGCGCAGCCTTCAGCTGTCAGTAGCGCGCAGTGGTAGGAATCGAGAAAAATAGTGCCAAGTGATAACAAGGTTTTAATTTTTCCTGGACAACGTTTTTGTGGTGCAAATATGTCACTCTTTTGAACGCATATGGTTTTGAGAAGAAAAACACTTTACTTTCGTGACCCCAGCAACTTGCCGGACTACTTTCTTCAGCATCAAAAACCGGCTGGATCCCCCCTCTCAGGACGCTGTCGGGGGGTAAGTCAGTGCTGATGCACAACGTTGCTGACAGGGAACCCATACAACTTTGTGTCTTAAAACCCGAACTATCCCTTTAAGTATCCAATTCAATCAATTTTTGAAGATATGAAAGATGAACTCACCAGGAGGACACTGTGATGTTGTTAATGTTTACAAGTATGAGGTCACTCCTCTCCATGACCTCTATGCAGTCCTCAACTAGCTGCTTGATGTGACAGTATGCCATTACAATGGATTGGGGTATGGCAAATGTCTTTCCTTTGTTGTCCTTTGGCCTATTTTGGCTATGAAGACCACTCGCCACTCTGGCGAGTAATCTAAGAATTCGCCGCGATTGCCGCGGACCCGCCAGCAACGGACCCGCTAGCCGCGGACCCGACCGCTCAGCACCCACCGCCGTCTACAATCGCTGTTACCGCTGTTTTATTATCATCCGCACTCCCACACCGTCACCGGGGCTTCATAGTAATGTGTCCGAATAGAGCAGCCCTCTCGGACACACACATGCTGTTACCGCTGTAACATGCTGTTAACAGCGATTGTAGACGGCGGTGGGTGCTGCGCGGTCGGGTCCGCGGCTAGTGGGTCCGTTGCTGGCGGGTCCGCGGCAATCGCGGCGAATTCTTAGATTACTCGCCAGAGTGGCGAGTGGTCTTCATAAATTACTCGACAAATACAAAAATTACTCGCATTTGGCGAGTAAAACAGCCTTATTTCAACCCCTGTGTGTGTGTGTGTCCGAGAGGGCTGCTCTCCTGAAGATTCACATTCAGAACGTTGTAGTCCTGCATTTTTCTTCCGGTGATTTGATGACGCGTCAAATCACCGTTACTGTAGCCGTTAAATTCTTTTCTTTTTTATATGGAGTTAGTACATTTGATGGCAGCACAATCAACTTTATTCGTGTGATGAAATATAGTGTTGGAGCATAGTGTTGTTTTTGGGTTCATTTCCCCTTTAACGCTTGGCAATTTCAAGATGACGTTGTAGTTGTGCTAAATACCGATCATGTGAAGATTTTTGCAGTGGCGCTGATTTTCCAGCAGTGGCGCTGCGCCACTGCTGAATACATAGTAGGGGAAACACTGAGTGAACATCCATCTCACTGTGTCAATCTGTGCAGTGGATGTTGATGGACCCTCCTGCTGCTGCCCAGCCATGTTCTGTTACAAAGGATGAGAATGTGTTAATACTTCAGTGTAGGCTAATAAATGTCCCTTTATATTCCACCAGAATGTTAAGAAATGTGAATGGGAAGAGAACTATCAGTAACATATGAAGATATTACCTCTGTAGGCCTTCCTGGATCCCCCTCCGTAAAGGCAGCAGACACTGTTTCCTCATCCTCTTCATCCTAGATGAGTGATACGTTTCAGTATACTTAAACTACCCTTTAGTAAAATCTTTGGAGTATTGCCTACTTACAGTTACAATGTCCGTTGTGGCTTGAGGGGGCTCCTCCACCAGGCAGACAGCACCATCACAATCTGTTGGGACAAAAGAAAAAAAGACATAAAAGACAAAAATATTTGTATAAGTAGCCTAAAAAAAAAAAGATATCTATAGGCCCATTACAATTTATAAAGGCACTTGTGTCCTGGGGGGTGCACTCTGAGGAGGAGCTCCCTCCAGGGATTCCCTCAGCCACCGGCCTTCCAGTATTGTGGCTTAGGGCCAGCTCCTCTGCCACCGTTAGAGGCGGTGGTGCTGGACCACCACCCGTTTTACGGGAGTCTGCCTTCTTTCTGTTGGCTGAGTAGAAGTCTGTGTTAGTTTAAATAGGCTTGATTATTTAACAGAACATGATATAGATGAGAAGACATTTATGTGTGTGAAAACAGCATTATGTTGGAGATAAAACAACTGCACAGTCAAATAGCCACTTAATATTTACTTTACAGTGTAAAACATGATCAAAATGAGGTACCTTCATGCCGAGGTCTTACCTGTTTGAACTATGTTTTTATTTCATTTTAAGCTGCTGCCAAGTCCGCTTCTCCCCCGCGGGATTGCACCTAAATGAAATAAATGAATACCGGTAGTTACCATTCAAGCAGTTTTCCCCTCTAATATTATTGTGATTGCAAGGACTATTTAAACTTACGCATTCACCCGAGAAGCGATTTTCTCCCACGCTGTCTCCCTCTCCTTGGCAGCTGCAGCCGTGTTGGATTTTTTTCTAAAAACGTGCAGATACTCCCCGTATGCGTGCATTAGCGTTTCTAGTTCTATGTTGTTGAAATACGTTGCCCTCCGCTTTCCCGTTGCCATGGTGACTCGTCGAATCGGGGCTCCATTGATGCTGGCTTTTTATAGTTGTGGTGCACGCGCTTAACCCCAGGTGGAACTCCTCTAAGTTGATCAACTTAACTTAAAACCGGTGTTGTGGAACCGAAATCCCAGAGTTTTCTATCTCAGTGGAGATCAACTCAGCGTTTAGGATTAAACTCAGAGGTTGTTAAACCTGCTTTGTGAAACGGACCCCTGATCACATAGTGCTCATCATATATGCCTGTTCAAATATTGACATAAATATACTGATACAAATGCTAAAGAATACAGCTATATAGATGTAGATACCTCTCGGCTGCTTGCTGGCCTGGAGCAGAGCCACTGCGCTTTCATGAAGCTCTCCAAGGTCCGGGCAAAGTGTTTTTTTTGCTCTTGAGGGTGTATCTGGTGGGGGTCTTGTCAAAGACATTGAGGAGCGAGTACAACCTCAAAATCTCTGCCACTTCAGCGTTGGAGAGTGCAGTGATGGTTCGGTTAAGCCCAACCAGGTACCCTGCCAAGGCATCAACTGCCTCCCATCCAGCAACCCCTCTGCCATCACACTTAGTGTCCTGTTGCAAGAATTGAACCAATAAAGCCAATTTTAAACATATGATAATATAAAGAAGCCCACATTTCTAATGGTGAAACATTATCCACTTTACCGGAGATGGAGTGACGAGCCCACTCTCTTCAAATGGGGTGAGGACAGGCCTGGCATCACTCTCCTCAATTGGGGAGTGGACGGGACTTGGAGAGGCATCTCTCTCCTCAATTGGGGACCTGGGATCTGACCCGGGCCTGGGGCCACCGCTTCCAAATTCCTGAGGTGATTAATAAAAGAATACATCTATCTTTTAAAGGTGTGTTGTGTCTGTTACATTCAAAATGAACTGTTTATTAGTTCTCCAATATTTTTTTGATGTCTGATATACTGTTGACATAATATTACCTGCAATGTGAGGTCATGAGCCTGTGGTACGGTCACATCAGGACATTCATCCTCGAGGTCTTCATCCAAGATCTCTGGCAGGAAGTCACCAATACCACCAATCTGCTGGCTCAGCAGATCTCCTCTGTTGGACTGTGTCAGAAGATACTCCACAGCAAAACGCTCTCCTGCAATAAGTGCTCACCAAGTAAAAAAATATTGTTTACTTGCCTACCATGTCACAGTATAGGTTTGATCATCATCAACAGCAGACTTCTCTTACTGGTAGGTTTCCCAGGGGGGATAAACTCTGGAAGAAGAGGTTTTCCCAAGACTTTGTTGCTGAGCGCATTCACGTTGGACATCAAGCGAATGTCATATATCTTTGTCCCGGATGTCTCAGTCATACAAAGTGCTTGTGCTGACCGGTTCAAATTCCACCTTGACACACCCTCAAGCATGTACATCTGAGTGTGCAATGCATTGCATCTCCACCCTGATGAGACAAAAAACAGGATCACTGATTACAACAAATTGCAATATTATGTCAACATTCAATAGCAAAATATACCATATGTGTGTGAGGTTTTAACATGCCTGCAATGAAAGCACACTGGTTCTTATGAAAGCTTTCCAGAGAGCAGGACCCTCTGCCGCATCTAGGGACATCCAGTGTCTTGTCTCCTTTCTCCAGCCCTGACCCAATGTTTGTGTAAAGCTGCACTCCTGGTGGATCCTGAATGCAGGCAAGGTGCTTTTGCTGTACCTCCCACACTCGAGACATGTGCTCTTGATTGATGAGGTGCAGCCCAGTGCTGTCCACAAGCTGCCAAATGGAGTCGAGAAGACTTTTGATGAGGGCACGGGTCTCCTCCACTCCCCGGGTTTTCCTGCGGCAGTGCTTGGCTAGCTCTTTAGAGCTGATGCTTGCCAACACCTGGGCATCTGTTGGCTCATGGCCCTGATGTTTCTTCTTCAGCTCTGCCCGCTTGGCCTCTTTCAGGCGACAGACGTCCTGCTTGTCCCACTCAAAAATACAACTTGACAATTTGGAACAGAACGTACCATACAGTGGATGGTGTTCCGTGGTGAGACCTCTGGTAAATCGCCTCATAAAGTGGAACACGTCTAACCGCACAGTGGACGTCCATGGCCGAAACCAATGGAGAACTGCGCCCACTCCTGTGTAAATTCACAAGATCATAAATACATTTTTTTTGGTTTGTAGTCAGACTGTCACCAACTGCCTTAATTTGGCAAAAAACATCAACACAAATTACAGGTAACTCACCTCTGTCACTGCTGTGGTGTGTTCTTGAGGAAGAAGGCTGCCGAAACAGGATCGCTTTAACTCACTTTATTTGTTTAGCTTTAGTTATATTAATCTACGTAACAATGGAGAAGTATAGTAAAGTCATGCGCATGGAGCTCCCCTTAGCTTAGCATCTGTCCGGATACGCTGCCTCGGGATTCTGGTCTCCCCCCCGGATGTGTTGTTTTTAGTCTATGGGCAGGCGCGGCCTCTATGACGCATAATATGCTCTGATTGGCTAGTGTTGAGCGCCCGCCCCCAGTGTATTATGTGTGCCGCCACCTGGTGATCAGGTTGGGT
Organism: Merluccius polli; assembly: GCA_030340625.1. NCBI lineage: Eukaryota > Metazoa > Chordata > Actinopteri > Gadiformes > Merlucciidae > Merluccius > Merluccius polli. The sequence continues at coordinate 1,132,474 of JAOPHQ010004549.1, forward strand.
AAATACAACTTATATTTATGTTATAGTCCTTATTAGCTATGTGAGGATATTACAGTCTGTTGATACATATGTACGGTTATCCATTCGTCACACTGCAGTCTCTAACCACATAGATGGCGTCTGGCTGTGGCTCACCAGCATCCCTGTACCGTTGGACCAGTGGCGACTGGTCATTAGGGGCAGGTGGGGCTCTGCCCCACCTACTCTCACAAGAAATTTAAAAATAAATAAATAAATAAATTAAAAAAAAATATATATATATCATTTTTATATATATATATATGTATATATTTCAAAAGAATCTCCCCAGAAAGTACTGTAAAATAATAAGTTTGGCGCTTTTAGTTCATTTTTAGTCGACCCTAGCTTGCTTCTTCAGACTGAGTTCGTCTGGAGGGGCAGGAAGTGGCTCTTGCCCCACCAGCCCAATGGTAGTGTGTATTGGACTTGAAAGATTGAAATGCGCATGCTCAGAATGTTCTCCGTTGAAGTGGACGGAGAATTTTTTTTTCTTACGGTAGGGCAATCCCCACCGGGACTGCTATGGACATATATGGTTCGTTCCGCTACAGCGTAATTTCATTGTTCGCAGCTATTGGCTGTAGTGTGCGGCGCGCGTGATGAGTCATGACTCGAGTGACTTCGTCCTCACGTGCGCCGCCGCCGCGTGAGAAGTTGCTAACAAGCATGTCGGAGGTACGCAAACGAAAACAGGTATGTACTCGGGCGGATCATCACTTGTATTAAACTGTGTGGGAAATGTGAGACAGCACTGCGGGGTCACGACGAGTCGGCGGTCTGAATCCGGGGATACTCCGGTGTATTTTTGAGACGATGTGTGAGGGCGATGCTCGGCTCCAGCGGCACTATGACGCTCAGCCCGTATTCAAAGGGACATCACCATACAGAACGAACTATTAGACTGCATGTATGAAGTGGACAGGGACGAGACAGCCAAACAAGTGGACGAGACATCATTTGTTGCTGTACAGGCCGACGAGACAACGGATGTCTCCTGTAAATCACAGATGGTGGTTGTGCTGCGATACCTTCTGCCATGTAACACAGTGACAGTTAAGCGTTGTTCTTGTCCATTTTGTGTCTGTTTATGTTTGTCCCGTCTTATATGTCCCCACTCCTGGCCTGCGTGGTGAGTGGGCTTTAAACCAAGACAGGCCATTCTGAATCTTTTCTTTCACAGCTATTATCTTTGATTTCTCCTCCAGGACACTGCCTAGGCTTATGGGAGGTGTACTCCATGTAACATGATATTGGGTTCGTATAGTGGCTCTTACAGCTGTTTGCACTAGTGTCATTTTAGGTTTGCGGAAGCTTAGTTTACCTTTTAAAAACTATACTTTCATTATTGCAATGTTTTGATGTCAGCAATAAAAGATTAAAAGCTGCACTAATGTACTTTATTAATTAAATATATATGATACATGGATAACAGTCACTTAGTTCAAAAACCAAAAGCCCAGCATACTGAATAGTGTTAAAGTATATTTTATTTGTAATGGCTGTGATAGCCCCAGTACCTGCTAGCCTGGCTCCGCCCACCTACGTACTTCCGCTCAAATTTCATTTCACTTCAGTACTAAGGTCTGGCGATGCTACTATGTTAGAACGATTTCTTTTCCCCAAAATCTGCGGTCCAATCAGCGAACAGGAGGCGCGGCCTGAGAACAGTGACGTAGAGGTCGTGCGCGAATTTCAGTTATTGAGCGTCATAGAAATAAACACTAGAAGTCGCGTTGACTACCACGGTCTATTAGAACGAATGCGTAAACAAAGCCGCCATCTTGGTACAGGGGAACGCAGCTTCGAACGTCAATCGAGGACAAGGCCATAGGCTATTCATACATGATTAAAATACCTATAATCGGCGATTTCATTTTCTTGCTTCGTTAAGAATGTCAAAATAAAATAATATAAGACGTTTTTGTTAACATAACCTGTTTTTACGTTCAAAATCCAATGGACATAATTATATTCCATTACAAAATAGGCCAGCAATGTCAACAATGTAAATTTAAAGATGCTGGCAATCAAACAAACGCCCGCAGCGTTACCATTCAAAGTCCTAGTCAAGCCTTAACAATGTTGTAAAACAACCTTTTCCATTAATTTCCTAAGTTGTGGCAGATAAAGTGCGCCTGACATGCATAGAAATAAACACTAGAAGTCGCGTTGAGCCTTTTGAAATGCGTCGATACGGCCGCCCTGATTACCCGTTTACTTACCTGCAACCACCATAATCTCAGGGGTAGCACACTATACGTAAAAGGCATTTGTAGAGAACTCCAGACAATTTACTGTGCACAATTATTTTCAGGCAAATAATACTATATCTTAATATGGTACAAGAGTAACATCTTTTTACCTGCTTTAAAAATAAATAAATAAATAAAATGAAGGACTAGTCCATAGACACAGGCATCTTGTACAGCTTTGTAGAGACAATGAATTACACAATACATTTTCCAGGCAAGGAAAATACTTTCCACATTTATGTTCATGCTGTTATTTATTTATTTGTTTTTTTAACATTTAGTAGACATACATATATTCAACATTTGTTCAGGTATAAAGATTCAACATTTAGTAGACATACATATATTCAACATTTGTTCAGGTATAAAGATTCAACATTTAGTAGACATACATATATTCAACATTTGTTCAGGTATAAAGATTCATGAAATGGTATATTATATATATATATATATATATATATATATATATTATTTGCGCCGCATACAGCCGTATGCGGCGCAAAAGTCTGGCATCTTTCACTCGCAGGCGTAGTCAAATGATTCACTGATCCACTGTACCAAGATGGCGGCCGCATCGACGCATTCCAAGAGGCTCAACGCGACTTCTAGTGTTTATTTCTATGATTGAGCCTAAGTACGGAGGCGGGCGGAGGCTAATGCTAATGCTCACTGCATCTGCCGTTTGTATACTGCGCGCAACGTGGTTTCTGGCGCATGAAATACGTCACGACCAAACGTTAGCGATTGGTTAAGGCAGATCCAGAGTGGCACTGGGCAGAGCCAATAGGTTTTAAACTTCAACAGCACCCGCCTTCAAGTGAGACATCGTTTGTCTCTACAGCATTGCTAGACCTTTAGTATGAATGAAATGAGTACCAAGGTCTAGTTAGGACTAGGCTAAGTACCTGCCTGCTGTCCTGGTTATCTTTCCACAGTTCCTTGTGGGTGGAGCTGAGGGCTGAATAGAGAATGGGACACACCAAGCCAGGGCTACAAACAGCATGGTGGGACACTGACACGTAAGTAAGACCAATGAAGAAAGCTCAATCTCTATTTTGAAATACTTTAGCTTTTTTATGAAAATTACCAATTTTATTTGTAATATATTAGGGCTGTAACCTTTTCCAAAAATGAATTTCAAACAAATTTAAAATGCCCCGTAATTTGTTTGAATATATTCTAATACCCCCTCCACATTAGCTTGGTTTACTGATAGGTTTAGACGCCGTCTAGCGTATTACTGCCTTCCACAGGTCAGATGTTGAACTAGATTTTTACATACAGTCCTGTGTTGTGCAGGATAGCCGGGAGCAGGCGGAGTCAACCTCTACAAAGATCACCACGACTGTGAAAACAAACGGGTGACGTCACGGACACTGGTACGTCATTTAAAAAATTAGCCTAGCCCCACCTGTTTTTTACATGTAGAAACGCCACTGCGTTGGACGATACCTTGACACAGATACTCGTTCCCCACATTGGTCATCCATGTTGCGGTGTCCTCAATCCCCCCAGCCAGTTTTTTGGTCACCTATATTATAACAAAAGCATATACATCATTAGCACATGTATTCTTATCCAACCCTAAAAGAATAAATGAGCTCAAGCTTATATAGGTTTACATTTACCTTCTTAGTGGAATCGAGCTTCAGAATTCTGCCAAATGTTGAAGTGATGACACCTTTGAGTTCATCAAGGTGACCAACAACATCGTTGGCATGCACTGTTTCAAACCACTGGGCCAGGGGCAGGGGATAGAAGGCTGGTGGCGAGGGATAAAAAGCCTGGGACTGCTTCAGGCAGGATCTCCTGTGAATTTCACAATCTGTGAAATAGTCACAGGATCTCCTAGCCCACTCCTCACTGTGTGCCTCTTGAAATGCCTGCTGTAGGTAACTGGAACTATTCCCTGCTGTTCTGGGACGCAAAAGTGCCACGCATGTTCTGTCCAGTGCCAAATGTGTTGTTAACACAGCAGGGAATTTGTTGCGGTTAGAGGGGTCGAGCTGCTTTAAAATTTCACTACTCCAAGGACAGAAAGTTTGCGCTGGTTTGCACTGGCTGCACCTTGGGTAATCTCCTCCTATTAAATTGTACCTCAAATCCACATCAATGACCTCTCTGACCTTGGTGTAAATACCAGAGTGGTGCATCTTCCGGTTGCACTGAGGGCATTTCAGAGGGATGCTCCACTTGGTGCCCACAGGAACATCCTCTGCCGGAAGTAATCATGTGGGTTTGGAGGTGCCACAGATCTGATTGGGCTTGGGGGGTGGTGCCAATTCTGGCTGACCTCCTGTCTCAGCTGCCCACTCGCTTCATAGAGGATGTGGGCAATCCTTCCCGGTCACCTGGCTTGATGACCCGGAGGAACGGCTTTGATAAAAACCTAGCCTGGCTTACCTCTGGAGAGCGCAAAGGGACTGGGAACCCCGGTGCTGGTGCTGCTGGAGGAGGAGCAGAGGCAGGGGCAGGAAGAAGTGGTGTGCCACTGAGTCGCTGGTGCCATCTCAGATACTGTGGAAGGGGCAGGAACAGGAGCATTTTTGAGACGGATGTTTGGTGTCGTCTCCTGGGCTGTGAGGCAGACTGGAGCTGGAGCATCTCGGGGACAGAGGATTGGTGTCGGTGTCATCTCCTGGGCTGGGGTAGTGGAGGGACAGGCTGAAGGGGTTGGAGGAGAAATGTTTGGGAGGTCTGGTGGAGATTTTAAGACATGACACTTCTCACGGTGCTCTGATAACCCGACAGCACCATTGCCCTTTGTACCGCAGTGCTGACACTGCTCCTGGACATGGAAGTCTGACAGGTGCTGTGTAAATTGGTCAGAGAGCACTTCCTGAGCACAAAGGGAGCATGCTATAGAAGTACCGGCTGAACTTTCCTGACTTCCAGCTGCTGCACTGGCCTTTGGGGCGTCTGGTGTATCTGCTGCTCTACTGCTGTTGGCCTGCACTGCCTGTGGACCTGCAGCGGTCCCTGCCTGCTGTCCTAACTGGGGGAAACAACATTTTGTATTTACTCTCTAAATCCTTGTATCCTCTAAATCAAACAATACTCTGCATCAAAACAAGTCACTTGGAGAATCAAGCACATACAATGAAGAACCAGCCATGGGGAACACCTGTAGAGGAAGCATTTGTCAGCATGTTTGTCTCACATCATATGTTTAAGGATTCAATGACATTACTTACATCATGGTAGCCACGTTTGCAGGGGATCTTTTTCCCAAAAATGTCAAATTGGTGACAGTTAGGCCAAATAAAGGGGTCAGGGGACAATTCTTTATCCTATCTATCACTGCCCTCCAACCTTTGCCCCCAGGTCTCTGGCCAGTAGAAAATTTGTGTTTCCCCTGGGCAAACAGGACCATGACACCGTCCCAGTATGAATCTGGCTTTCCTTGCTTTGGCAAGGATAGATAGATAATAGATAGATAGATAATAGATAGATAGATTAATAGATAGATAGATTAATAGATAAATAGATTAATAGATAGATAAATAGATGATAGATAGATTAATAGATGATAGATAGATAATAGATAGATAGATTAATAGAGAGAGAGAGAGAGAGAGAGAGAGAGAGAGAGAGAGATAGATAGGAAATTAAGCAGCTACAATATCACAGCTACTGATAAATCATGACGCTATGAACTCCCTCCATTTCCCTTATAAGTCAGGTTTGAGGAACTACCATCAGGGATGCTACATACAGTAGGTATATCATACAGTATACACATATACAGTAGTAATATCGATATCAAAGCATTTAGAATCTTGATTGAGCATCTCTGTTCTAGTTTAGTCACAACGTTTGTCACAGCAGAAGTATTTACCAACACACCACATACGATTTCACTAAAGTGATTTGCATAATGTTAGTAAGTTATGCTTACTTTTATTGTCAAGAGATTCGCCGCCGGTAAATAAAGTTACCTGAAGATGAACTGTACTCCGTAGCCTGTCGTCTCCGGCTCACCTATCAGAACACTAGTATGCGCCGAAAGATGGGCAATAGACAAAATCCCCTGGGCGCGGCAAACTGTTTCAAAGCATATGATTGGCTCTTAACTGTCTCGAAGCATATGATTGGCTCTTTTGCCCCACTCATGTTAGGATTCTGTTAGGATTCCATTAGGAGTTGTTAGGACTTTGTTAGGAGTTGTTAGGACTTGTTAGGACTTGTTGGAGCAGTCCATTCAGTGGAGGGTACATCACAGCTCCTAATGTGATGTAAAAAGGTGTTGTCGGTTGGACCACCTAGATCATTCTTCTGCTGTTTTGGTTCAGAATAGTGATGGATTTCATGATTCGTTTGTGCGAATCAGTTCGCGTCGTTCAGTTCGCCATAAAGAGTCGTTCGTTCGTTCGTTCGTTCGTTCGTTCAGTCGTGTTTCCGGTAGCGGTGAATCATTCACTGAGTCGTTCAGACTCAGCTCCTCCCTCCGCCCCTCGTTCTCATTCGCGAACGGCGAATGCCAGCGGCTCCTCCCTCGTTCACAACATTCAAACGAATCACGAATGCAGTTAAGTTACCATTCAGAGATCAAGTTACAGTTCAACTCCGACAAACCAACTGGGGGAGGGGGGTTGATGGTGTTAATAAATGTGTGAATAATAGCAAATACAACATTGTGTCTGGTTGAATATGTTAACATATGTATTTAATTTGAGTTCAACAGATTTATTTAATGTATGCATAATGACATGTCAGGATCAAAATGCCCCATTCCCCCAATTCAAGGTAAAGTTAGACAAACCAAACGCAGCGGGATGCGGGGGGGGGGGGGGGGGGGCGTAGTAGATTATTGGATGTTTAATATATCAGCAAGATAATAGACTTGATTTAGCAATGATGAGTTTTAAAGTTAATGATGTACAGTTGTGTTTATTCTGGGCATATTTTATTTACTATTGTGAAGATGGCCATTGGCCACCCCCACTCAAGACCAAGTTCCACCAAGGTGGGGGTCCCGGCCGGGTCGCGTGCGTGAGAAGGAAGCATGAAAGAACGAGACAGATTGACGAGACATTCAAATATATTATTAATCTGGCATGACACAGAAAATACAAAGACAGCATGCATTTACCATTTCACTGATATTTAAATACGATTGGCTGGCTCTCGTGAGTCGTGACGTCTCAGTCCTCGAGTCAATCACAGTCAGGGAACGACTCGCGACTCGCGAATCAGCACCGCGAATCAGCAGCGCGTCAGACACTCAGCGAACGAGACGAACGACGACGAACGAGTCGAACGAGAACGGCGAACGAGGTCAGTTCGTTCACTTTAAAGAGTCGTTCGTTCGAACTGATTCGTTCGCGAACGAGCCATCACTAGTTCAGAAAGCTTCCCAACGTCAAGCACTTGTTTTAACCACCTGATTGAGGATTGTCACATTGAAATTTCAATTCCCCTTAGTTCGATTCAGTGCTCTACAGATCGGCATGTACTCCATCAGCTTCCTTTCCTATTCAACGCTGTGAGCAGAATTTGAACTTGGCGATGGACACCTCATTGGATTCTAAGTCGAACGAGTTAACATCTCGGCTATCAAAGCTCGTCTTGGCACAAAACAATGGGACTTTCATTGGTCATCTTAGATTAGTCGTTCGCTGTTGAAGTTTAGTAAAGCTTCATATTTGGCTGTTATGGTCAAAACTATGGTTAGCCAATGGACACTCAAGTGACATGGAGCGAATTAAAGGAACATCCCAGTATATAACACATTCTTTTACCACCTCATAGAAGACTATCATAATGAAATTCAGCTTAGATCAAGTCTGCAATAGACATGAATGTATATCATAGAAAAGTCACGCTGTGAGCAGGATTCGAACCTGCGCGGGGATACCCCATTGGATTTCGAGTCCAACGCCTTAACCTCTCGGCCATCACAGCACCTCAAGACTTAACAAGCAGTTTCCAGTTGGCCCACTTGGATCAAGAAGGATTCTTCTAATGTATTTGTTTTGAAAAGCTTCCCAACATAAAGCCTCATCCTCTCGGCCATCACAGTTCTCAGTTGGTACACTTGGATTCTTGGATTTTTATTCAGGAAGCTTTCCAACACAAAGCACTTGTAATAACCACCTCATAGAGGAGTGTCATATTGCAATCTCACTTCAAATTAGCCACGAGCTAGTGACCAACAGAACTGCATATACACCATCGGCTTCATTTTTAACAAAATGCTTTAAGGCGGATTTGAACCGGGCAGTGGACTTGTATTTGAAGTCCAAAGCCTTAAACTCGCCACCATCACAGCTCCTCTGGACAGATAACAAGCAGTTCTCAGTTGGTCCTCTTAGATCAGTTTTCTGTCTTTGAGATGCAAAGCTGTCGCTGTGAGCAGGACTTGAACCTGCGCGGGTAATACCCATTGGATTTCAAGTCCAACACCTTAACCACTCGGCCATCACAGCTCCTAATGTGACGTGAAAAGGTGTTCTCGGTTGGACCAGCTAGATCATTCTTCTGCTGTTTCGGTTCAGAAAGCTTCCCAACGTCAAGCACTTGTTTTAAGCACCTGATTGAGGATTGTCCCATTGAAATTTCAATTCCCCTTAGTTCGATTCAGTGCTCTACAGATCGGCATGTACTCCATCAGCTTCCTTTCTTATGCAACGCTGTCAGCAGAATTTGAACTTGGCGATGTACACCTCATTGGATTCTAAGTCGAACGAGTTAACGTCTCGGCTATCAAAGCTCGTCTTGGAACAAAACAATGGGACTTTCATTGGTCATCTTGGATTAGTTGTTCCCTGTTGAAGTTTAGTAAAGCTTCATATTTGGCTGTTATGGTCAAAACTATGGTTAGCCAATGGACACTCAAGTGAGATGGAGAGAATTAAAGCAACATCCCAGTATGTAACACATTCTTTTACCACCTCATAGAAGACTATCATAATGAAATCACAATTCAGCTTAGATCAAGTCTACAAGAGACAGGAATGTATACCATAGAACTCCATTGAAAAGTCACGCTGTGAGAAGGATTTGAACCTGCGCGGGGATACCCCATTGGATTTCGAGTCCAACGCCTTAACCTCTCGGCCATCACAGCACCTCAAGACCTAACTAGCAGTTTCCAGTTGGCCCACTTGGATCAAGAAGGATTCTTCTAATGTATTTGTTTTGAAAAGCTTCTCAACATAAATCCTTAACCTCTCGGCCATCACAGTTGTCAGTTGGTACACTTGGATTCAGCTGTATTTTTTTTTGGGAAGCTTTACAACATAAAGCCCTTGTAATAACCACCTCATAGAGGATTGGCATATTGCAATCTCACTTCAACTTAGCCACGAGCTAGTGAGCAACAAAACTGCATATACACCATCGGCTTCATTTTTAACACAACGCTGTAAGACGGATTTGAACCGGGCAGTGGACTTCTATTTGAAGTCCAAAGCCTTAAACTTGACACCATCACAGCTAGATCATTCTTCTGATGTTTCGGTTCAGAAAGCTTCCCAACGTCAAGCACTTGTTTTAACCACCTGATTGAGGACTGTCACATTGAAATTTCAATTCCCCTTAGTTCGATTCAGTGCTCTACAGATCGGCATGTACTCCATCAGCTTCCTTTCTTATGCAACGCTGTCAGCAGAATTTGAACTTGGCGATGTACACCTCATTGGATTCTAAGTCGAACGAGTTAACGTCTCGGCTATCAAAGCTCGTCTTGGAACAAAACAATGGGACTTTCATTGGTCATCTTGGATTAGTTGTTCCCTGTTGAAGTTTAGTAAAGCTTCATATTTGGCTGTTATGGTCAAAACTATGGTTAGCCAATGGACACTCAAGTGAGATGGAGAGAATTAAAGCAACATCCCAGTATGTAACACATTCTTTTACCACCTCATAGAAGACTATCATAATGAAATCACAATTCAGCTTAGATCAAGTCTACAAGAGACAGGAATGTATATCATAGAAAAGTCACGCTGTGAGCAGGATTCAAACCTGCGCGGGGATACCCCATTGGATTTCGAGTCCAACGCCTTAACCTCTCGGCCATCACAGCACCTTAAAAAAACCTAACAAGCAGTTTCCAGTTGGCCCACTTGGATCAAGAAGGATTCTTCTAATGTATTTGTTTTGAAAAGCTTCCCAACATAAAGCCTTACCCTCTCGGCCATCACAGTTCTCAGTTGGTAGACTTGGATTCTGCTGTCTTTTTTCGGGAAGCTTTCCAACATAAAGCACTTGTAATAACCACCTCATAGAGGATTGTCATATTGAAATCTCACTTCAACTTAACCACGAGCTAGTGAGCAACGGAACTGCATATACACCATCGGCTTCATTTTTAACACAACGCTGTAAGCCGGATTTGAACCAGCCAGTGGACTTGTATTTGATGTCCAAAGCCTTAAACTCCCCACCATTACAGCTCCTCAGGTCAGATAACAAGCGGTTCTCAGTTGGTCTCCTTAGATCAGTTTTCTGTCTTTGGGATGCAAAGCTGTCGCTGTGAGCAGGATTTGAACCTGCGCGGGTAATACCCATTGGATTTCAAGTCCAACGCCTTAACCACTCGGCCATCACAGCTCCTAATGTGATGTGAAAAGGTGTTCTCGGTTGGACCAGCTAGATCATTCTTCTGCTGCTTCGGTTCAGAAAGATTCCCAACGTCAAGCACTTGTTTTAACCACCTGATTGAGGACTGTCACATTGAAATTTCAATTCCCCTTAGTTCGATTCAGTGCTCTACAGATCGGCATGTACTCCATCAGCTTCCTTTCTTATGCAACGCTGTGAGCAGAATTTGAACTTGGCGGTGGACACCTCATTGGATTCTAAGTCGGAACGAGTTAACGTCTCGGCTATCAAAGCTCGTCTTGGCACAAAACAATGGGACTTTCATTGGTCATCTTGGATTAATTGTTCCCTGTTGAAGTTTAGTAAAGCTTCATATTTGGCTGTTATGGTCAAACCTCCGGTTAGCCAATGGACACTTAAGTGACATGGAGCGAATTAAAGAAACATCCCAGTATATAACACATTCTTTTACCACCTCATAGAAGACTATCATAATGCAATCACAATTCAGCTTAGATCATGTCTGCAACAGACATGAATGTATATCATAGAAAAGTCACGCTGTGAGCAGGATTCAAACCTGCGCGGGGATACCCCATTGGATTTCGAGTACAACGCCTTAACCTCTCGGCCATCACAGCACCTTAAAAAAACCTAACAAGCAGTTTCCAGTTGGCCCACTTGGATCAAGAAGGATTCTTCTAATGTATTTGTTTTGAAAAGCTTCCCAACATAAAGCCTTACCCTCTCGGCCATCACAGTTCTCAGTTGGTACACTTGGATTCTGCTGTCTTTTTTCGGGAAGCTTTCCAACATAAAGCACTTGTAATAACCACCTCATAGAGGATTGTCATATTGTAATCTCACTTAAACTTAGCCACGAGCTAGTGAGCAACGGAACTGCATATACACCATCGGCTTCATTTTTAACACAACGCTGTAAGCCGGATTTGAACCAGCCAGTGGACTTGTATTTGATGTCCAAAGCCTTAAACTCCCCACCATTACAGCTCCTCAGGTCAGATAACAAGCAGTTCTCAGTTGGTCTCCTTAGATCAGTTTTCTGTCTTTGGGATGCAAAGCTGTCGCTGTGAGCAGGATTTGAACCTGCGCGGGTAATACCCATTGGATTCTGCGCGGGGATACAAGCAGTTTCAAGTTGGCCCACTTGGATGAAGAAGGATTCTTCTAATGTATTTGTTTTGAAAAGCTTCTCAACATAAATCCTTACCCTCTCGGCCATCACAGTTCTCAGTTGGTACACTTGGATTCAGCTGTATTTTTTTTCGGGAAGCTTTACAACATAAAGCCCTTGTAATAACCACCTCATAGAGGATTGTCATATTGCAATCTCACTTCAAGTTAGCCACGAGCTAGTGAGCAACGGAACTGCATATACACCATCGGCTTCATTTTTAACACAACGCTGTATGCCGGATTTGAACCAGCCAGTGGACTTGTATTTGAAGTCCAAAGCCTTAAACTCCCCACCATCACAGCTCCTCAGGACAGATAACAAGCAGTTCTCAGTTGGTCTCCTTAGATCAGTTTTCTGTCTTTGGGATGCGAAGCTGTCGCTGTGAGCAGGATTTGAACCTGCGCGGGTAATACCCATTGGATTTCAAGTCCAACGCCTTAACCACTCGGCCATCACAGCTCCTGATGAGCCGTGAAAAGGTGTTCTCGGTTGGACCAGCTAGATCATTCTTCTGCTGTTTCGGTTCAGAAAGCTTCCCAACGTCAAGCACTTGTGTTAACCACCTGATTGAGGATTGTCACATTGAAATTTCAATTCCCCTTAGTTCGATTCAGTGCTCTACAGATCGGCATGTACTCCATCAGCTTCCTTTCTTATGCAACGCTGTGAGCAGAATTTGAACTTGGCGGTGGACACCTCATTGGATTCTAAGTCGAACGAGTTAACGTCTCGGCTATCAAAGCTCGTCTTGGCACAAAACAATGGGACTGTCATTGGTCATCTTGGATTAGTTGTTCCCTGTTGAAGTTTAGTAAAGCTTCATATTTGGCTGTTATGGTCAAAACTATGGTTAGCCAATGGACACTCAAGTGAGATGGAGCGAATTAAAGCAACATCCCAGTATATAACACATTCTTTTACCACCTCATAGAAGACTATCATAATGAAATCACAATTAAGCTTAGATCAAGTCTGCAAGAGACAGGAATGTATACCATAGAACTCCATTGAAAAGTGCCGCTGTGAGAAGGATTCGAACCTGCGCGGGGATACCCCATTGGATTTCGAGTCCAACGCCTTGACCTCTCGGCCATCACAGCACCTTAAACCCTAACAAGCAGTTTCGAGTTGGCCCACTTGGATCAAGAAGGATTCTTCTAATGTATTTGTTTTGAAAAGCTTCCCAACATAAAGCCTTACCCTCTCGGCCATCACAGTTCTCAGTTGGTACACTTGGATTCTGCTGTCTTTTTTCGGGAAGCTTTCCAACATAAAGCACTTGTAATAACCACCTCATAGAGGATTGTCATATTGCAATCTCACTTCAACTTAGCGACGAACTAGTGAGCAACGGAACTGCATATACACCATCGGCTTCATTTTTAACACAACGCTGTAAGCCGGATTTGAACCAGCCAGTGGACGTGTATTTGATGTCCAAAGCCTTAAACTCCCCACCATTACAGCTCCTCAGGTCAGATAACAAGCAGTTCTCAGTTGGTCTCCTTAGATCAGTTTTCTGTCTTTGGGATGCAAAGCTGTTGCTGTGAGCAGGATTTGAACCTGCGCGGGTAATACCCATTGGATTCTGCGCGGGGATACAAGCAGTTTCAAGTTGGCCCACTTGGATCAAGAAGGATTCTTTTACTGTATTTGTTTTGAAAAGCTTCCCAACATAAATCCTTAACCTCTCAGCCATCACAGTTCTCAGTTGGTACACTTGGATTCAGCTGTCTTTTTTCGGGAAGCTTTCCAACATAAAGCACTTGTAATAACCACCTCCTAGAGGATTGTCATATTGCAATCTCACTTCAACTTAACCACGAGCTAGTGAGCAACATAACTGCATATACACCATCAGCTTCATTTTTAACACAATGCTGTAAGCCGGATTTGAACCTGGCAGTGGACTTGTATTTGAAGTCCAAAGCCTTAACCTCCCCACCATCACAGCTCCTCAGGACAGATAACAAGCAGTTCTCAGTTGGTCCCCTTAGATCAGTTTTCTGTCTTTGTGATGCAAAGCTGTCGCTGTGAGCAGGATTTGAAACTGCGCAGGTAATACCCATTGGATTTCAAGTCCAACGCCGTAACCACTCGGCCATCAGAGCTCCTAATGTGATGTGAAAAGGTGTTCTCGGTTGGACCAGCTAGATCATTCTTCTGCTGCTTCGGTTCAGAAAGCTTCCCAACGTCAAGCACTTGTTTTAACCACCTGATTGAGGACTGTCACATTGAAATTTCAATTCCCCTTAGTTCGATTCAGTGCTCTACAGATCGGCATTTACTCCATCAGCTTCCTTTCTTATGCAACACTGTGAGCAGAATTTGAACTTGGCGGTGGACACCTCATTGGATTCTAAGTCGAACGAGTTAACGTCTCGGCTATCAAAGCTCGTCTTGGCACAAAACAATGGGACTTTCATTGGTCATCTTGGATTAGTTGTTCCCTGTTGAAGTTTAGTAAAGCTTCATATTTGGCTGTTATGGTCAAAACTCCGGTTAGCCAATGGACACTTAAGTGACATGGAGCGAATTAAAGAAACATCCCAGTATATAACACATTCTTTTACCACCTCATAGAAGACTATCATAATGCAATCACAATTCAGCTTAGATCATGTCTGCAACAGACATGAATGTATATCATAGAAAAGTCACGCTGTGAGCAGGATTCGAACCTGCGCGGGGGTACCCCATTGGATTTCGAGTCCAACGCCTTAACCTCTCGGCCATCACAGCACCTCAAGACCTAACTAGCAGTTTCCAGTTGGCCCACTTGGATCAAGAAGGATTCTTCTAATGTATTTGTTTTGAAAAGCTTCCCAACATAAAGCCTTACCCTCTCGGCCATCACAGTTCTCAGTTGGTACACTTGGATTCTGCTGTCTTTTTTCGGGAAGCTTTCCAACATAAAGCACTTGTAATAACCACCTCATAGAGGATTGTCATATTGCAATCTCACTTCAACTTAGCCACGAGCTAGTGAGCAACGGAACTGCATATACACCATCGGCTTCATTTTTAACACAACGCTGTAAGCCGGATTTGAACTAGCCAGTGGACTTGTATTTGATGTCCAAAGCCTTAAACTCCCCACCATTACAGCTCCTCAGGTCAGATAACAAGCAGTTCTCAGTTGGTCTCCTTAGATCAGTTTTCTGTCTTTGGGATGCAAAGCTGTCGCTGTGAGAAGGATTTGAACCTGCGCGGGTAATACCCATTGGATTCTGCGCGGGGATACAAGCAGTTTCAAGTTGGCCCACTTGGATCAAGAAGGATTCTTTTACTGTATTTGTTTTGAAAAGCTTCCCAACATAAATCCTTAACCTCTCGGCCATCACAGTTCTCAGTTGGTACACTTGGATTCTGCTGTCTTTTTTCGGGAAGCTTTCCAACATAAAGCACTTGTAATAACCACCTCCTAGAGGATTGTCATATTGCAATCTCACTTCAACTTAACCACGAGCTAGTGAGCAACAGAACTGCATGTACACCATCGGCTTCATTTTTAACACAATGCTGTAAGCCGGATTTGAACCGGGCAGTGGACTTGTATTTGGAGTCCAAAGCCTTAAATTCCCCACCGTCACAGCTCCTCAGGCCAGATAACAAGCAGTTCTCAGTTGGTCCCTTAGATCAGTTTTCTGTCTTTGTGATGCAAAGCTGTCGCTGTGAGCAGGATTTGAACCTGCGCGGGTAATACCCATTGGATTTCAAGTCCAACGCCTTAACCACTCAGCCATCACAGCTCCTAATGTGACGTGAAAAGGTGTTCTCGGTTGGACCAGCTAGATCATTCTTCTGCTGCTTCGGTTCAGAAAGCTTCCCAACGTCAAGCACTTGTTTTAACCACCTGATTGAGGACTGTCACATTGAAATTTCAATTCCCCTTAGTTCGATTCAGTGCTCTACAGATCGGCATTTACTCCATCAGCTTCCTTTCTTATGCAAAGCTGTGAGCAGAATTTGAACTTGGCGGTGGACACCTCATTGGATTCTAAGTCGAACGAGTTAACGTCTCGGCTATCAAAGCTCGTCTTGGCACAAAACAATGGGACTTTCATTGGTCATCTTGGATTAGTTGTTCCCTGTTGAAGTTTAGTAAAGCTTCATATTTGGCTGTTATGGTCAAAACTCCGGTTAGCCAATGGACACTTAAGTGACATGGAGCGAATTAAAGAAACATCCCAGTATATAACACATTCTTTTACCACCTCATAGAAGACTATCATAATGCAATCACAATTCAGCTTAGATCATGTCTGCAACAGACATGAATGTATATCATAGAAAAGTCACGCTGTGAGCAGGATTCGAACCTGCGCGGGGATACCCCATTGGATTTCGAGTCCAACGCCTTAACCTCTCGGCCATCACAGCACCTCAAGACCTAACTAGCAGTTTCCAGTTGGCCCACTTGGATCAAGAAGGATTCTTCTAATGTATTTGTTTTGAAAAGCTTCCCAACATAAAGCCTTACCCTCTCGGCCATCACAGTTCTCAGTTGGTACACTTGGATTCTGCTGTCTTTTTTCGGGAAGCTTTCCAACATAAAGCACTTGTAATAACCACCTCATAGAGGATTGTCATATTGCAATCTCACTTCAACTTAGCCACGAGCTAGTGAGCAACGGAACTGCATATACACCATCGGCTTCATTTTTAACACAACGCTGTAAGCCGGATTTGAACTAGCCAGTGGACTTGTATTTGATGTCCAAAGCCTTAAACTCCCCACCATTACAGCTCCTCAGGTCAGATAACAAGCAGTTCTCAGTTGGTCTCCTTAGATCAGTTTTCTGTCTTTGGGATGCAAAGCTGTCGCTGTGAGAAGGATTTGAACCTGCGCGGGTAATACCCATTGGATTCTGCGCGGGGATACAAGCAGTTTCAAGTTGGCCCACTTGGATCAAGAAGGATTCTTTTACTGTATTTGTTTTGAAAAGCTTCCCAACATAAATCCTTAACCTCTCGGCCATCACAGTTCTCAGTTGGTACACTTGGATTCTGCTGTCTTTTTTCGGGAAGCTTTCCAACATAAAGCACTTGTAATAACCACCTCCTAGAGGATTGTCATATTGCAATCTCACTTCAACTTAACCACGAGCTAGTGAGCAACAGAACTGCATGTACACCATCGGCTTCATTTTTAACACAATGCTGTAAGCCGGATTTGAACCGGGCAGTGGACTTGTATTTGGAGTCCAAAGCCTTAAATTCCCCACCGTCACAGCTCCTCAGGCCAGATAACAAGCAGTTCTCAGTTGGTCCCTTAGACCAGTTTTCTGTCTTTGTGATGCAAAGCTGTCGCTGTGAGCAGGATTTGAACCTGCGCGGGTAATACCCATTGGATTTCAAGTCCAACGCCTTTACCACTCAGCCATCACAGCTCCTAATGTGACGTGAAAAGGTGTTCTCGGTTGGACCAGCTAGATCATTCTTCTGCTGCTTCGGTTCAGAAAGCTTCCCAACGTCAAGCACTTGTTTTAACCACCTGATTGAGGACTGTCACATTGAAATTTCAATTCCCCTTAGTTCGATTCAGTGCTCTACAGATCGGCATTTACTCCATCAGCTTCCTTTCTTATGCAAAGCTGTGAGCAGAATTTGAACTTGGCGGTGGACACCTCATTGGATTCTAAGTCGAACGAGTTAACGTCTCGGCTATCAAAGCTCGTCTTGGCACAAAACAATGGGACTTTCATTGGTCATCTTGGATTAGTTGTTCCCTGTTGAAGTTTAGTAAAGCTTCATATTTGGCTGTTATGGTCAAAACTCCGGTTAGCCAATGGACACTTAAGTGACATGGAGCGAATTAAAGAAACATCCCAGTATATAACACATTCTTTTACCACCTCATAGAAGACTATCATAATGCAATCACAATTCAGCTTAGATCATGTCTGCAACAGACATGAATGTATATCATAGAAAAGTCACGCTGTGAGCAGGATTCGAACCTGCGCGGGGATACCCCATTGGATTTCGAGTCCAACGCCTTAACCTCTCGGCCATCACAGCACCTCAAGACCTAACTAGCAGTTTCCAGTTGGCCCACTTGGATCAAGAAGGATTCTTCTAATGTATTTGTTTTGAAAAGCTTCCCAACATAAAGCCTTACCCTCTCGGCCATCACAGTTCTCAGTTGGTACACTTGGATTCTGCTGTCTTTTTTCGGGAAGCTTTCCAACATAAAGCACTTGTAATAACCACCTCATAGAGGATTGTCATATTGCAATCTCACTTCAACTTAGCCACGAGCTAGTGAGCAACGGAACTGCATATACACCATCGGCTTCATTTTTAACACAACGCTGTAAGCCGGATTTGAACTAGCCAGTGGACTTGTATTTGATGTCCAAAGCCTTAAACTCCCCACCATTACAGCTCCTCAGGTCAGATAACAAGCAGTTCTCAGTTGGTCTCCTTAGATCAGTTTTCTGTCTTTGGGATGCAAAGCTGTCGCTGTGAGAAGGATTTGAACCTGCGCGGGTAATACCCATTGGATTCTGCGCGGGGATACAAGCAGTTTCAAGTTGGCCCACTTGGATCAAGAAGGATTCTTTTACTGTATTTGTTTTGAAAAGCTTCCCAACATAAATCCTTAACCTCTCGGCCATCACAGTTCTCAGTTGGTACACTTGGATTCTGCTGTCTTTTTTCGGGAAGCTTTCCAACATAAAGCACTTGTAATAACCACCTCCTAGAGGATTGTCATATTGCAATCTCACTTCAACTTAACCACGAGCTAGTGAGCAACAGAACTGCATGTACACCATCGGCTTCATTTTTAACACAATGCTGTAAGCCGGATTTGAACCGGGCAGTGGACTTGTATTTGGAGTCCAAAGCCTTAAATTCCCCACCGTCACAGCTCCTCAGGCCAGATAACAAGCAGTTCTCAGTTGGTCCCTTAGACCAGTTTTCTGTCTTTGTGATGCAAAGCTGTCGCTGTGAGCAGGATTTGAACCTGCGCGGGTAATACCCATTGGATTTCAAGTCCAACGCCTTAACCACTCAGCCATCACAGCTCCTAATGTGACGTGAAAAGGTGTTCTCGGTTGGACCAGCTAGATCATTCTTCTGCTGCTTCGGTTCAGAAAGCTTCCCAACGTCAAGCACTTGTTTTAACCACCTGATTGAGGACTGTCACATTGAAATTTCAATTCCCCTTAGTTCGATTCAGTGCTCTACAGATCGGCATTTACTCCATCAGCTTCCTTTCTTATGCAAAGCTGTGAGCAGAATTTGAACTTGGCGGTGGACACCTCATTGGATTCTAAGTCGAACGAGTTAACGTCTCGGCTATCAAAGCTCGTCTTGGCACAAAACAATGGGACTTTCATTGGTCATCTTGGATTAGTTGTTCCCTGTTGAAGTTTAGTAAAGCTTCATATTTGGCTGTTATGGTCAAAACTCCGGTTAGCCAATGGACACTTAAGTGACATGGAGCGAATTAAAGAAACATCCCAGTATATAACACATTCTTTTACCACCTCATAGAAGACTATCATAATGCAATCACAATTCAGCTTAGATCATGTCTGCAACAGACATGAATGTATATCATAGAAAAGTCACGCTGTGAGCAGGATTCGAACCTGCGCGGGGATACCCCATTGGATTTCGAGTCCAACGCCTTAACCTCTCGGCCATCACAGCACCTCAAGACCTAACTAGCAGTTTCCAGTTGGCCCACTTGGATCAAGAAGGATTCTTCTAATGTATTTGTTTTGAAAAGCTTCCCAACATAAAGCCTTACCCTCTCGGCCATCACAGTTCTCAGTTGGTACACTTGGATTCTGCTGTCTTTTTTCGGGAAGCTTTCCAACATAAAGCACTTGTAATAACCACCTCATAGAGGATTGTCATATTGCAATCTCACTTCAACTTAGCCACGAGCTAGTGAGCAACGGAACTGCATATACACCATCGGCTTCATTTTTAACACAACGCTGTAAGCCGGATTTGAACTAGCCAGTGGACTTGTATTTGATGTCCAAAGCCTTAAACTCCCCACCATTACAGCTCCTCAGGTCAGATAACAAGCAGTTCTCAGTTGGTCTCCTTAGATCAGTTTTCTGTCTTTGGGATGCAAAGCTGTCGCTGTGAGAAGGATTTGAACCTGCGCGGGTAATACCCATTGGATTCTGCGCGGGGATACAAGCAGTTTCAAGTTGGCCCACTTGGATCAAGAAGGATTCTTTTACTGTATTTGTTTTGAAAAGCTTCCCAACATAAATCCTTAACCTCTCGGCCATCACAGTTCTCAGTTGGTACACTTGGATTCTGCTGTCTTTTTTCGGGAAGCTTTCCAACATAAAGCACTTGTAATAACCACCTCCTAGAGGATTGTCATATTGCAATCTCACTTCAACTTAACCACGAGCTAGTGAGCAACAGAACTGCATGTACACCATCGGCTTCATTTTTAACACAATGCTGTAAGCCGGATTTGAACCGGGCAGTGGACTTGTATTTGGAGTCCAAAGCCTTAAATTCCCCACCGTCACAGCTCCTCAGGCCAGATAACAAGCAGTTCTCAGTTGGTCCCTTAGACCAGTTTTCTGTCTTTGTGATGCAAAGCTGTCGCTGTGAGCAGGATTTGAACCTGCGCGGGTAATACCCATTGGATTTCAAGTCCAACGCCTTAACCACTCAGCCATCACAGCTCCTAATGTGACGTGAAAAGGTGTTCTCGGTTGGACCAGCTAGATCATTCTTCTGCTGCTTCGGTTCAGAAAGCTTCCCAACGTCAAGCACTTGTTTTAACCACCTGATTGAGGACTGTCACATTGAAATTTCAATTCCCCTTAGTTCGATTCAGTGCTCTACAGATCGGCATTTACTCCATCAGCTTCCTTTCTTATGCAAAGCTGTGAGCAGAATTTGAACTTGGCGGTGGACACCTCATTGGATTCTAAGTCGAACGAGTTAACGTCTCGGCTATCAAAGCTCGTCTTGGCACAAAACAATGGGACTTTCATTGGTCATCTTGGATTAGTTGTTCCCTGTTGAAGTTTAGTAAAGCTTCATATTTGGCTGTTATGGTCAAAACTCCGGTTAGCCAATGGACACTTAAGTGACATGGAGCGAATTAAAGAAACATCCCAGTATATAACACATTCTTTTACCACCTCATAGAAGACTATCATAATGCAATCACAATTCAGCTTAGATCATGTCTGCAACAGACATGAATGTATATCATAGAAAAGTCACGCTGTGAGCAGGATTCGAACCTGCGCGGGGATACCCCATTGGATTTCGAGTCCAACGCCTTAACCTCTCGGCCATCACAGCACCTCAAGACCTAACTAGCAGTTTCCAGTTGGCCCACTTGGATCAAGAAGGATTCTTCTAATGTATTTGTTTTGAAAAGCTTCCCAACATAAAGCCTTACCCTCTCGGCCATCACAGTTCTCAGTTGGTACACTTGGATTCTGCTGTCTTTTTTCGGGAAGCTTTCCAACATAAAGCACTTGTAATAACCACCTCATAGAGGATTGTCATATTGCAATCTCACTTCAACTTAGCCACGAGCTAGTGAGCAACGGAACTGCATATACACCATCGGCTTCATTTTTAACACAACGCTGTAAGCCGGATTTGAACTAGCCAGTGGACTTGTATTTGATGTCCAAAGCCTTAAACTCCCCACCATTACAGCTCCTCAGGTCAGATAACAAGCAGTTCTCAGTTGGTCTCCTTAGATCAGTTTTCTGTCTTTGGGATGCAAAGCTGTCGCTGTGAGAAGGATTTGAACCTGCGCGGGTAATACCCATTGGATTCTGCGCGGGGATACAAGCAGTTTCAAGTTGGCCCACTTGGATCAAGAAGGATTCTTTTACTGTATTTGTTTTGAAAAGCTTCCCAACATAAATCCTTAACCTCTCGGCCATCACAGTTCTCAGTTGGTACACTTGGATTCTGCTGTCTTTTTTCGGGAAGCTTTCCAACATAAAGCACTTGTAATAACCACCTCCTAGAGGATTGTCATATTGCAATCTCACTTCAACTTAACCACGAGCTAGTGAGCAACAGAACGGCATGTACACCATCGGCTTCATTTTTAACACAATGCTGTAAGCCGGATTTGAACCGGGCAGTGGACTTGTATTTGGAGTCCAAAGCCTTAAATTCCCCACCGTCACAGCTCCTCAGGCCAGATAACAAGCAGTTCTCAGTTGGTCCCTTAGATCAGTTTTCTGTCTTTGTGATGCAAAGCTGTCGCTGTGAGCAGGATTTGAACCTGCGCGGGTAATACCCATTGGATTTCAAGTCCAACGCCTTAACCACTCAGCCATCACAGCTCCTAATGTGACGTGAAAAGGTGTTCTCGGTTGGACCAGCTAGATCATTCTTCTGCTGCTTCGGTTCAGAAAGCTTCCCAACGTCAAGCACTTGTTTTAACCACCTGATTGAGGACTGTCACATTGAAATTTCAATTCCCCTTAGTTCGATTCAGTGCTCTACAGATCGGCATTTACTCCATCAGCTTCCTTTCTTATGCAAAGCTGTGAGCAGAATTTGAACTTGGCGGTGGACACCTCATTGGATTCTAAGTCGAACGAGTTAACGTCTCGGCTATCAAAGCTCGTCTTGGCACAAAACAATGGGACTTTCATTGGTCATCTTGGATTAGTTGTTCCCTGTTGAAGTTTAGTAAAGCTTCATATTTGGCTGTTATGGTCAAAACTCCGGTTAGCCAATGGACACTTAAGTGACATGGAGCGAATTAAAGAAACATCCCAGTATATAACACATTCTTTTACCACCTCATAGAAGACTATCATAATGCAATCACAATTCAGCTTAGATCATGTCTGCAACAGACATGAATGTATATCATAGAAAAGTCACGCTGTGAGCAGGATTCGAACCTGCGCGGGGATACCCCATTGGATTTCGAGTCCAACGCCTTAACCTCTCGGCCATCACAGCACCTCAAGACCTAACTAGCAGTTTCCAGTTGGCCCACTTGGATCAAGAAGGATTCTTCTAATGTATTTGTTTTGAAAAGCTTCCCAACATAAAGCCTTACCCTCTCGGCCATCACAGTTCTCAGTTGGTACACTTGGATTCTGCTGTCTTTTTTCGGGAAGCTTTCCAACATAAAGCACTTGTAATAACCACCTCATAGAGGATTGTCATATTGCAATCTCACTTCAACTTAGCCACGAGCTAGTGAGCAACGGAACTGCATATACACCATCGGCTTCATTTTTAACACAACGCTGTAAGCCGGATTTGAACTAGCCAGTGGACTTGTATTTGATGTCCAAAGCCTTAAACTCCCCACCATTACAGCTCCTCAGGTCAGATAACAAGCAGTTCTCAGTTGGTCTCCTTAGATCAGTTTTCTGTCTTTGGGATGCAAAGCTGTCGCTGTGAGAAGGATTTGAACCTGCGCGGGTAATACCCATTGGATTCTGCGCGGGGATACAAGCAGTTTCAAGTTGGCCCACTTGGATCAAGAAGGATTCTTTTACTGTATTTGTTTTGAAAAGCTTCCGAACATAAATCCTTAACCTCTCGCCAATCACAGTTCTCAGTTGGTACACTTGGATTCTGCTGTCTTTTTTCAGGAAGCTTTCCAACATAACACACTTGTAATAACCACCTCCTAGAGGATTGTCATATTGCAATCTCACTTCAACTTAACCACGAGCTAGTGAGCAATGGAACTGCATATACACCATCAGCTTCATTTTTAACACAACGCTGTATGCTGGATTTGAACCAGCCAGTGGACTTGTATTTGAAGTCCAAAGCCTTAAACTCCCCACCATCAAAGCTCCTCAGGACAGATAACACGCAGTTCTCAGTTGGTCTCCTTAGATCAGTTTTCTGTCTTTGGGATCCGAAGCTGTCGCTGTGAGCAGGATTTGAACCTGCGCGGGTAATACCCATTGGATTTCAAGTCCAACGCCTTAACCACTCGGCCATCACAGCTCCTGATGAGACGTGAAAAGGTGTTCTCGGTTGGACCAGCTAGATCATTCTTCTGCTGCTTCGGTTCAGAAAGCTTCCCAACGTCAAGCACTTGTTTTAACCACCTGATTGAGGACTGTCACATTGAAATTTCAATTCCCCTTAGTTCGATTCAGTGCTCTACAGATCGGCATTTACTCCATCAGCTTCCTTTCTTATGCAAAGCTGTGAGCAGAATTTGAACTTGGCGGTGGACACCTCATTGGATTCTAAGTCGAACGAGTTAACGTCTCGGCTATCAAAGCTCGTCTTGGCACAAAACAATGGGACTTTCATTGGTCATCTTGGATTAGTTGTTCCCTGTTGAAGTTTAGTAAAGCTTCATATTTGGCTGTTATGGTCAAAACTCCGGTTAGCCAATGGACACTTAAGTGACATGGAGCGAATTAAAGAAACATCCCAGTATATAACACATTCTTTTACCACCTCATAGAAGACTATCATAATGCAATCACAATTCAGCTTAGATCATGTCTGCAACAGACATGAATGTATATCATAGAAAAGTCACGCTGTGAGCAGGATTCGAACCTGCGCGGGGATACCCCATTGGATTTCGAGTCCAACGCCTTGACCTCTCGGCCATCACAGCACCTCAAACCCTAACAAGCAGTTTCGAGTTGGCCCACTTGGATCAAGAAGGATTCTTCTAATGTATTTGTTTTGAAAAGCTTCCCAACATAAAGCCTTACCCTCTCGGCCATCACAGTTCTCAGTTGGTACACTTGGATTCTGCTGTCTTTTTTCGGGAAGCTTTCCAACATAAAGCACTTGTAATAACCACCTCATAGAGGATTGTCATATTGCAATCTCACTTCAACTTAGCCACGAGCTAGTGAGCAACGGAACTGCATATACACCATCGGCTTCATTTTTAACACAACGCTGTAAGCCGGATTTGAACCAGCCAGTGGACTTGTATTTGATGTCCAAAGCCTTAAACTCCCCACCATTACAGCTCCTCAGGTCAGATAACAAGCAGTTCTCAGTTGGTCTCCTTAGATCAGTTTTCTGTCTTTGGGATGCAAAGCTGTTGCTGTGAGCAGGATTTGAACCTGCGCGGGTAATACCCATTGGATTCTGCGCGGGGATACAAGCAGTTTCAAGTTGGCCCACTTGGATCAAGAAGGATTCTTTTACTGTATTTGTTTTGAAAAGCTTCCCAACATAAATCCTTAACCTCTCAGCCATCACAGTTCTCAGTTGGTACACTTGGATTCAGCTGTCTTTTTTCGGGAAGCTTTCCAACATAAAGCACTTGTAATAACCACCTCCTAGAGGATTGTCATATTGCAATCTCACTTCAACTTAACCACGAGCTAGTGAGCAACATAACTGCATATACACCATCAGCTTCATTTTTAACACAATGCTGTAAGCCGGATTTGAACCTGGCAGTGGACTTGTATTTGAAGTCCAAAGCCTTAACCTCCCCACCATCACAGCTCCTCAGGACAGATAACAAGCAGTTCTCAGTTGGTCCCCTTAGATCAGTTTTCTGTCTTTGTGATGCAAAGCTGTCGCTGTGAGCAGGATTTGAAACTGCGCAGGTAATACCCATTGGATTTCAAGTCCAACGCCGTAACCACTCGGCCATCAGAGCTCCTAATGTGATGTGAAAAGGTGTTCTCGGTTGGACCAGCTAGATCATTCTTCTGCTGCTTCGGTTCAGAAAGCTTCCCAACGTCAAGCACTTGTTTTAACCACCTGATTGAGGACTGTCACATTGAAATTTCAATTCCCCTTAGTTCGATTCAGTGCTCTACAGATCGGCATTTACTCCATCAGCTTCCTTTCTTATGCAACGCTGTGAGCAGAATTTGAACTTGGCGGTGGACACCTCATTGGATTCTAAGTCGAACGAGTTAACGTCTCGGCTATCAAAGCTCGTCTTGGCACAAAACAATGGGACTTTCATTGGTCATCTTGGATTAGTTGTTCCCTGTTGAAGTTTAGTAAAGCTTCATATTTGGCTGTTATGGTCAAAACTCCGGTTAGCCAATGGACACTTAAGTGACATGGAGCGAATTAAAGAAACATCCCAGTATATAACACATTCTTTTACCACCTCATAGAAGACTATCATAATGCAATCACAATTCAGCTTAGATCATGTCTGCAACAGACATGAATGTATATCATAGAAAAGTCACGCTGTGAGCAGGATTCGAACCTGCGCGGGGGTACCCCATTGGATTTCGAGTCCAACGCCTTAACCTCTCGGCCATCACAGCACCTCAAGACCTAACTAGCAGTTTCCAGTTGGCCCACTTGGATCAAGAAGGATTCTTCTAATGTATTTGTTTTGAAAAGCTTCCCAACATAAAGCCTTACCCTCTCGGCCATCACAGTTCTCAGTTGGTACACTTGGATTCTGCTGTCTTTTTTCGGGAAGCTTTCCAACATAAAGCACTTGTAATAACCACCTCATAGAGGATTGTCATATTGCAATCTCACTTCAACTTAGCCACGAGCTAGTGAGCAACGGAACTGCATATACACCATCGGCTTCATTTTTAACACACCGCTGTAAGCCGGATTTGAACTAGCCAGTGGACTTGTATTTGATGTCCAAAGCCTTAAACTCCCCACCATTACAGCTCCTCAGGTCAGATAACAAGCAGTTCTCAGTTGGTCTCCTTAGATCAGTTTTCTGTCTTTGGGATGCAAAGCTGTCGCTGTGAGAAGGATTTGAACCTGCGCGGGTAATACCCATTGGATTCTGCGCGGGGATACAAGCAGTTTCAAGTTGGCCCACTTGGATCAAGAAGGATTCTTTTACTGTATTTGTTTTGAAAAGCTTCCCAACATAAATCCTTAACCTCTCGGCCATCACAGTTCTCAGTTGGTACACTTGGATTCTGCTGTCTTTTTTCGGGAAGCTTTCCAACATAAAGCACTTGTAATAACCACCTCCTAGAGGATTGTCATATTGCAATCTCACTTCAACTTAACCACGAGCTAGTGAGCAACAGAACTGCATGTACACCATCGGCTTCATTTTTAACACAATGCTGTAAGCCGGATTTGAACCGGGCAGTGGACTTGTATTTGGAGTCCAAAGCCTTAAATTCCCCACCGTCACAGCTCCTCAGGCCAGATAACAAGCAGTTCTCAGTTGGTCCCTTAGATCAGTTTTCTGTCTTTGTGATGCAAAGCTGTCGCTGTGAGCAGGATTTGAACCTGCGCGGGTAATACCCATTGGATTTCAAGTCCAACGCCTTAACCACTCAGCCATCACAGCTCCTAATGTGACGTGAAAAGGTGTTCTCGGTTGGACCAGCTAGATCATTCTTCTGCTGCTTCGGTTCAGAAAGCTTCCCAACGTCAAGCACTTGTTTTAACCACCTGATTGAGGACTGTCACATTGAAATTTCAATTCCCCTTAGTTCGATTCAGTGCTCTACAGATCGGCATTTACTCCATCAGCTTCCTTTCTTATGCAAAGCTGTGAGCAGAATTTGAACTTGGCGGTGGACACCTCATTGGATTCTAAGTCGAACGAGTTAACGTCTCGGCTATCAAAGCTCGTCTTGGCACAAAACAATGGGACTTTCATTGGTCATCTTGGATTAGTTGTTCCCTGTTGAAGTTTAGTAAAGCTTCATATTTGGCTGTTATGGTCAAAACTCCGGTTAGCCAATGGACACTTAAGTGACATGGAGCGAATTAAAGAAACATCCCAGTATATAACACATTCTTTTACCACCTCATAGAAGACTATCATAATGCAATCACAATTCAGCTTAGATCATGTCTGCAACAGACATGAATGTATATCATAGAAAAGTCACGCTGTGAGCAGGATTCGAACCTGCGCGGGGATACCCCATTGGATTTCGAGTCCAACGCCTTAACCTCTCGGCCATCACAGCACCTCAAGACCTAACTAGCAGTTTCCAGTTGGCCCACTTGGATCAAGAAGGATTCTTCTAATGTATTTGTTTTGAAAAGCTTCCCAACATAAAGCCTTACCCTCTCGGCCATCACAGTTCTCAGTTGGTACACTTGGATTCTGCTGTCTTTTTTCGGGAAGCTTTCCAACATA
The DNA here is from genome assembly GCA_030340625.1 of Merluccius polli. NCBI lineage: Eukaryota > Metazoa > Chordata > Actinopteri > Gadiformes > Merlucciidae > Merluccius > Merluccius polli. The sequence continues at coordinate 1,160,540 of JAOPHQ010004549.1, forward strand.
AAGCACTTGTAATAACCACCTCATAGAGGATTGTCATATTGCAATCTCACTTCAACTTAGCCACGAGCTAGTGAGCAACGGAACCGCATATACACCATCGGCTTCATTTTTAACACAACGCTGTAAGCCGGATTTGAACTAGCCAGTGGACTTGTATTTGATGTCCAAAGCCTTAAACTCCCCACCATTACAGCTCCTCAGGTCAGATAACAAGCAGTTCTCAGTTGGTCTCCTTAGATCAGTTTTCTGTCTTTGGGATGCAAAGCTGTCGCTGTGAGCAGGATTTGAACCTGCGCGGGTAATACCCATTGGATTCTGCGCGGGGATACAAGCAGTTTCAAGTTGGCCCACTTGGATCAAGAAGGATTCTTTTACTGTATTTGTTTTGAAAAGCTTCCGAACATAAATCCTTAACCTCTCGGCCATCACAGTTCTCAGTTGGTACACTTGGATTCTGCTGTCTTTTTTCGGGAAGCTTTCCAACATAACGCACTTGTAATAACCACCTCCTAGAGGATTGTCATATTGCAATCTCACTTCAACGTAACGACGAGCTAGTGAGCAATGGAACTGCATATACACCATCAGCTTCATTTTTAACACAACGCTGTATGCCGGATTTGAACCAGCCAGTGGACTTGTATTTGAAGTCCAAAGCCTTAAACTCCCCACCATCAAAGCTCCTCAGGACAGATAACACGCAGTTCTCAGTTGGTCTCCTTAGATCAGTTTTCTGTCTTTGGGATCCGAAGCTGTCGCTGTGAGCAGGATTTGAACCTGCGCGGGTAATACCCATTGGATTTCAAGTCCAACGCCTTAACCACTCGGCCATCACAGCTCCTGATGAGACGTGAAAAGGTGTTCTCGGTTGGACCAGCTAGATCATTCTTCTGCTGCTTCGGTTCAGAAAGCTTCCCAACGTCAAGCATTTGTTTTAACCACCTGATTGAGGACTGTCACATTGAAATTTCAATTCCCCTTAGTTCGATTCAGTGCTCTACAGATCGGCATTTACTCCATCAGCTTCCTTTCTTATGCAAAGCTGTGAGCAGAATTTGAACTTGGCGGTGGACACCTCATTGGATTCTAAGTCGAACGAGTTAACGTCTCGGCTATCAAAGCTCGTCTTGGCACAAAACAATGGGACTTTCATTGGTCATCTTGGATTAGTTGTTCCCTGTTGAAGTTTAGTAAAGCTTCATATTTGGCTGTTATGGTCAAAACTCCGGTTAGCCAATGGACACTTAAGTGACATGGAGCGAATTAAAGAAACATCCCAGTATATAACACATTCTTTTACCACCTCATAGAAGACTATCATAATGCAATCACAATTCAGCTTAGATCATGTCTGCAACAGACATGAATGTATATCATAGAAAAGTCACGCTGTGAGCAGGATTCGAACCTGCGCGGGGGATACCCCATTGGATTTCGAGTCCAACGCCTTAACCTCTCGGCCATCACAGCACCTCAAGACCTAACTAGCAGTTTCCAGTTGGCCCACTTGGATCAAGAAGGATTCTTCTAATGTATTTGTTTTGAAAAGCTTCCCAACATAAAGCCTTACCCTCTCGGCCATCACAGTTCTCAGTTGGTACACTTGGATTCTGCTGTCTTTTTTCGGGAAGCTTTCCAACATAAAGCACTTGTAATAACCACCTCATAGAGGATTGTCATATTGCAATCTCACTTCAACTTAGCCACGAGCTAGTGAGCAACGGAACCGCATATACACCATCGGCTTCATTTTTAACACAACGCTGTAAGCCGGATTTGAACTAGCCAGTGGACTTGTGTTTGATGTCCAAAGCCTTAAACTCCCCACCATTACAGCTCCTCAGGTCAGATAACAAGCAGTTCTCAGTTGGTCTCCTTAGATCAGTTTTCTGTCTTTGGGATGCAAAGCTGTCGCTGTGAGCAGGATTTGAACCTGCGCGGGTAATACCCATTGGATTCTGCGCGGGGATACAAGCAGTTTCAAGTTGGCCCACTTGGATCAAGAAGGATTCTTTTACTGTATTTGTTTTGAAAAGCTTCCCAACATAAATCCTTAACCTCTCGGCCATCACAGTTCTCAGTTGGTACACTTGGATTCTGCTGTCTTTTTTCGGGAAGCTTTCCAACATAACGCACTTGTAATAACCACCTCCTAGAGGATTGTCATATTGCAATCTCACTTCAACTTAACCACGAGCTAGTGAGCAACGGAACTGCATACACACCATCAGCTTCATTTTTAACACAACGCTGTATGCCGGATTTGAACCAGCCAGTGGACTTGTATTTGAAGTCCAAAGCCTTAAACTCCCCACCATCAACGCTCTTCAGGACAGATAACAAGCAGTTCTCAGTTGGTCTCCTTAGATCAGTTTTCTGTCTTTGGGATCCAAAGCTGTCGCTGTGAGCAGGATTTGAACCTGCGCGGGTAATACCCATTGGATTTCAAGTCCAACGCCTTAACCACTCGGCCATCACAGCTCCTGATGAGACGTGAAAAGGTGTTCTCGGTTGGACCAGCTAGATCATTCTTCTGCTGCTTCGGTTCAGAAAGCTTCCCAACGTCAAGCACTTGTTTTAACCACCTGATTGAGGACTGTCACATTGAAATTTCAATTCCCCTTAGTTCGATTCAGTGCTCTACAGATCGGCATTTACTCCATCAGCTTCCTTTCTTATGCAAAGCTGTGAGCAGAATTTGAACTTGGCGGTGGACACCTCATTGGATTCTAAGTCGAACGAGTTAACGTCTCGGCTATCAAAGCTCGTCTTGGCACAAAACAATGGGACTTTCATTGGTCATCTTGGATTAGTTGTTCCCTGTTGAAGTTTAGTAAAGCTTCATATTTGGCTGTTATGGTCAAAACTCCGGTTAGCCAATGGACACTTAAGTGACATGGAGCGAATTAAAGAAACATCCCAGTATATAACACATTCTTTTACCACCTCATAGAAGACTATCATAATGCAATCACAATTCAGCTTAGATCATGTCTGCAACAGACATGAATGTATATCATAGAAAAGTCACGCTGTGAGCAGGATTCGAACCTGCGCGGGGATACCCCATTGGATTTCGAGTCCAACGCCTTAACCTCTCGGCCATCACAGCACCTCAAGACCTAACTAGCAGTTTCCAGTTGGCCCACTTGGATCAAGAAGGATTCTTCTAATGTATTTGTTTTGAAAAGCTTCCCAACATAAAGCCTTACCCTCTCGGCCATCACAGTTCTCAGTTGGTACACTTGGATTCTGCTGTCTTTTTTCGGGAAGCTTTCCAACATAAAGCACTTGTAATAACCACCTCATAGAGGATTGTCATATTGCAATCTCACTTCAACTTAGCCACGAGCTAGTGAGCAACGGAACCGCATATACACCATCGGCTTCATTTTTAACACAACGCTGTAAGCCGGATTTGAACTAGCCAGTGGACTTGTATTTGATGTCCAAAGCCTTAAACTCCCCACCATTACAGCTCCTCAGGTCAGATAACAAGCAGTTCTCAGTTGGTCTCCTTAGATCAGTTTTCTGTCTTTGGGATGCAAAGCTGTCGCTGTGAGCAGGATTTGAACCTGCGCGGGTAATACCCATTGGATTCTGCGCGGGGATACAAGCAGTTTCAAGTTGGCCCACTTGGATCAAGAAGGATTCTTTTACTGTATTTGTTTTGAAAAGCTTCCCAACATAAATCCTTAACCTCTCGGCCATCACAGTTCTCAGTTGGTACACTTGGATTCTGCTGTCTTTTTTCGGGAAGCTTTCAAACATAACGCACTTGTAATAACCACCTCCTAGAGGATTGTCATATTGCAATCTCACTTCAACTTAACGACGAGCTAGTGAGCAACGGAACTGCATACACACCATCAGCTTCATTTTTAACACAACGCTGTATGCCGGATTTGAACCAGCCAGTGGACTTGTATTTGAAGTCCAAAGCCTTAAACTCCCCACCATCAAAGCTCTCAGGACAGATAACACGCAGTTCTCAGTTGGTCTCCTTAGATCAGTTTTCTGTCTTTGGGATCCGAAGCTGTCGCTGTGAGCAGGATTTGAACCTGCGCGGGTAATACCCATTGGATTTCAAGTCCAACGCCTTAACCACTCGGCCATCACAGCTCCTGATGAGACGTGAAAAGGTGTTCTCGGTTGGACCAGCTAGATCATTCTTCTGCTGCTTCGGTTCAGAAAGCTTCCCAACGTCAAGCACTTGTTTTAACCACCTGATTGAGGACTGTCACATTGAAATTTCAATTCCCCTTAGTTCGATTCAGTGCTCTACAGATCGGCATTTACTCCATCAGCTTCCTTTCTTATGCAAAGCTGTGAGCAGAATTTGAACTTGGCGGTGGACACCTCATTGGATTCTAAGTCGAACGAGTTAACGTCTCGGCTATCAAAGCTCGTCTTGGCACAAAACAATGGGACTTTCATTGGTCATCTTGGATTAGTTGTTCCCTGTTGAAGTTTAGTAAAGCTTCATATTTGGCTGTTATGGTCAAAACTCCGGTTAGCCAATGGACACTTAAGTGACATGGAGCGAATTAAAGAAACATCCCAGTATATAACACATTCTTTTACCACCTCATAGAAGACTATCATAATGCAATCACAATTCAGCTTAGATCATGTCTGCAACAGACATGAATGTATATCATAGAAAAGTCACGCTGTGAGCAGGATTCGAACCTGCGCGGGGATACCCCATTGGATTTCGAGTCCAACGCCTTAACCTCTCGGCCATCACAGCACCTCAAGACCTAACTAGCAGTTTCCAGTTGGCCCACTTGGATCAAGAAGGATTCTTCTAATGTATTTGTTTTGAAAAGCTTCCCAACATAAAGCCTTACCCTCTCGGCCATCACAGTTCTCAGTTGGTACACTTGGATTCTGCTGTCTTTTTTCGGGAAGCTTTCCAACATAAAGCACTTGTAATAACCACCTCATAGAGGATTGTCATATTGCAATCTCACTTCAACTTAGCCACGAGCTAGTGAGCAACGGAACCGCATATACACCATCGGCTTCATTTTTAACACAACGCTGTAAGCCGGATTTGAACTAGCCAGTGGACTTGTGTTTGATGTCCAAAGCCTTAAACTCCCCACCATTACAGCTCCTCAGGTCAGATAACAAGCAGTTCTCAGTTGGTCTCCTTAGATCAGTTTTCTGTCTTTGGGATGCAAAGCTGTCGCTGTGAGCAGGATTTGAACCTGCGCGGGTAATACCCATTGGATTCTGCGCGGGGATACAAGCAGTTTCAAGTTGGCCCACTTGGATCAAGAAGGATTCTTTTACTGTATTTGTTTTGAAAAGCTTCCCGACATAAATCCTTAACCTCTCGGCCATCACAGTTCTCAGTTGGTACACTTGGATTCTGCTGTCTTTTTTCGGGAAGCTTTCCAACATAACGCACTTGTAATAACCACCTCCTAGAGGATTGTCATATTGCAATCTCACTTCAACTTAACCACGAGCTAGTGAGCAACGGAACTGCATACACACCATCAGCTTCATTTTTAACACAACACTGTATGCCGGATTTGAACCAGCCAGTGGACTTGTATTTGAAGTCCAAAGCCTTAAACTCCCCACCATCAAAGCTCTTCAGGACAGATAACAAGCAGTTCTCAGTTGGTCTCCTTAGATCAGTTTTCTGTCTTTGGGATCCAAAGCTGTCGCTGTGAGCAGGATTTGAACCTGCGCGGGTAATACCCATTGGATTTCAAGTCCAACGCCTTAACCACTCGGCCATCACAGCTCCTGATGAGACGTGAAAAGGTGTTCTCGGTTGGACCAGCTAGATCATTCTTCTGCTGCTTCGGTTCAGAAAGCTTCCCAACGTCAAGCACTTGTTTTAACCACCTGATTGAGGACTGTCACATTGAAATTTCAATTCCCCTTAGTTCGATTCAGTGCTCTACAGATCGGCATTTACTCCATCAGCTTCCTTTCTTATGCAAAGCTGTGAGCAGAATTTGAACTTGGCGGTGGACACCTCATTGGATTCTAAGTCGAACGAGTTAACGTCTCGGCTATCAAAGCTCGTCTTGGCACAAAACAATGGGACTTTCATTGGTCACCTTGGATTAGTTGTTCCCTGTTGAAGTTTAGTAAAGCTTCATATTTGGCTGTTATGGTCAAAACTCTGGTTAGCCAATGGACACTTAAGTGACATGGAGCGAATTAAAGAAACATCCCAGTATATAACACATTCTTTTACCACCTCATAGAAGACTATCATAATGCAATCACAATTCAGCTTAGATCATGTCTGCAACAGACATGAATGTATATCATAGAAAAGTCACGCTGTGAGCAGGATTCGAACCTGCGCGGGGATACCCCATTGGATTTCGAGTCCAACGCCTTAACCTCTCGGCCATCACAGCACCTCAAAACCTAACTAGCAGTTTCCAGTTGGCCCACTTGGATCAAGAAGGATTCTTCTAATGTATTTGTTTTGAAAAGCTTCCCAACATAAAGCCTTACCCTCTCGGCCATCACAGTTCTCAGTTGGTACACTTGGATTCTGCTGTCTTTTTTCGGGAAGCTTTCCAACATAAAGCACTTGTAATAACCACCTCATAGAGGATTGTCATATTGCAATCTCACTTCAACTTAGCCACGAGCTAGTGAGCAACGGAACTGCATATACACCATCGGCTTCATTTTTAACACAACGCTGTAAGCCGGATTTGAACTAGCCAGTGGACTTGTATTTGATGTCCAAAGCCTTAAACTCCCCACCATTACAGCTCCTCAGGTGAGATAACAAGCAGTTCTCAGTTGGTCTCCTTAGATCAGTTTTCTGTCTTTGGGATGCAAAGCTGTCGCTGTGAGCAGGATTTGAACCTGCGCGGGTAATACCCATTGGATTCTGCGCGGGGATACAAGCAGTTTCAAGTTGGCCCACTTGGATCAAGAAGGATTCTTTTACTGTATTTGTTTTGAAAAGCTTCCCAACATAAATCCTTAACCTCTCGGCCATCACAGTTCTCAGTTGGTACACTTGGATTCTGCTGTCTTTTTTCGGGAAGCTTTCCAACATAAAGCACTTGTAATAACCACCTCCTAGAGGATTGTCATATTGGAATCTCACTTCAACTTAACCACGAGCTAGTGAGCTACAGAACTGCATGTACACCATCGGCTTCATTTTTAACACAATGCTGTAAGCCGGATTTGAACCGGGCAGTGGACTTGTATTTGGAGTCCAAAGCCTTAAACTCCCCACCGTCACAGCTCCTCAGGCCAGATAACAAGCAGTTCTCAGTTGGTCCCCTTAGATCAGTTTTCTGTCTTTGTGATGCAAAGCTGTCGCTGTGAGCAGGATTTGAACCTGCGCGGGTAATACCCATTGGATTTCAAGTCCAACGCCTTAACCACTCGGCCATCACAGCTCCTAATGTGACGTGAAAAGGTGTTATCGGTTGGACCAGCTAGATCATTCTTCTGCTGCTTCGGTTCAGAAAGCTTCCCAACGTCAAGCACTTGTTTTAACCACCTGATTGAGGACTGTCACATTGAAATTTCAATTCCCCTTAGTTCGATTCAGTGCTCTACAGATCGGCATGTACTCCATCAGCTTCCTTTCTTATGCAACGCTGTGAGCAGAATTTGAACTTGGCGGTGGACACCTCATTGGATTCTAAGTCGGAACGAGTTAACGTCTCGGCTATCAAAGCTCGTCTTGGCACAAAACAATGGGACTTTCATTGGTCATCTTGGATTAGTTGTTCCCTGTTGAAGTTTAGTAAAGCTTCATATTTGGCTGTTATGGTCAAAACTCTGGTTAGCCAATGGACACTCAAGTGACATGGAGCGAATTAAAGAAACATCCCAGTATATAACACATTCTTTTACCACCTCATAGAAGACTATCATATTGGAATCACAATTCAGCTTTGATCAAGTCTGCAACAGACATGAATGTATACCATAGAATTCCATTGAAAAGTCACGCTGTGAGCAGGATTCGAACCTGCGCGGAGATACAAGCAGTTTCAAGTTGGCCCACTTGGATCAAGAAGGATTATTTTACTGTATTTGTTTTGAAAAGCTCCCCAACATAAATCCTTAACCTCTCGGCCATCACAGTTCTCAGTTGGTACACTTGGATTCAGCCATATTTTTTTTCGGGAAGCTTTCCAACATAAATCACTTGTAATGACCACCTCATAGAGGATGGTCATATTGCAATCTCACTTCAACTTAGCCATGAGCTAGTGAGCAACGGAACTGCATATACACCATCAGCTTCATTTTTAACACAACGCTGTATGCCGGATTTGAACCAGCCAGTGGACTTGTATTTGAAGTCCAAAGCCTTAAACTCCCCACCATCACAGCTCCTCAGGACAGATAACAAGCAGTTCTCAGTTGGTCTCCTTAGATCAGTTTTCTGTCTTTGGGATGTGAAACTGTCGCTGTGAGCAGGATTTGAACCTGCGCGGGTAATACCCATTGGATTTCAAGTCCAACGCCTTAACCACTCGGCCATCACAGCTCCTAATGTGACGTGAAAAGGTGTTCTCGGTTGGACCAGCTAGATCATTCTTCTGCTGCTTCGGTTCAGAAAGCTTCCCAACGTCAAGCACTTGTTTTAACCACCTGATTGAGGACTGTCACATTGAAATTTCAATTCCCCTTAGTTCGATTCAGTGCTCTACAGATCGGCATGTACTCCATCAGCTTCCTTTCTTATGCAACGCTGTGAGCAGAATTTGAACTTGGCGGTGGACACCTCATTGGATTCTAAGTCGGAACGAGTTAACGTCTCGGCTATCAAAGCTCGTCTTGGCACAAAACAATGGGACTTTCATTGGTCATCTTGGATTATTTGTTCCCTGTTGAAGTTTAGTAAAGCTTCATATTTGGCTGTTATGGTCAAAACTCTGGTTAGCCAATGGACACTCAAGTGACATGGAGCGAATTAAAGAAACATCCCAGTATATAACACATTCTTTTACCACCTCATAGAAGACTATCATATTGGAATCACAATTCAGCTTTGATCAAGTCTGCAACAGACATGAATGTATACCATAGAATTCCATTGAAAAGTCACGCTGTGAGCAGGATTCGAACCTGCGCGGAGATACAAGCAGTTTCAAGTTGGCCCACTTGGATCAAGAAGGATTATTTTACTGTATTTGTTTTGAAAAGCTTCCCAACATAAATCCTTAACCTCTCGGCCATCACAGTTCTCAGTTGGTACACTTGGGCCGTGTTCCGATATCTGTGAGTACACTAACTTCCGTGAGTACACTTAACTATCCGCACTCAATAGGTACGCAGAGCTTCAGATGTTAGTGCTGTTCCAAATGCAATACTCTGTGGCGCACTTAACGGAAATGACATCAGCTGCGCGGCCGCGTCACCCAACAAACACGTGAATTCATTAGACGTTCTCTGAGCGCGGCTCCGCCTCTTCCGCTACGTAGCTAAGATGGCTGCCGTTGAGTACGCATAGTGTACCCCGTAGCACACTCAGCATTTTGGCCTTTTTGAGTACACATACGGGTCCTTTCAAGTACACTTCTTTTCGCCGCGATCATAATCGGAACACCCTACGTACTCAAACTAAGTATACTAAGTACGGGTAGTACGGCTATCGGAACACGGCCTTGGATTCAGCCATATTTTTTTTCGGGAAGCTTTCCAACATAAATCACTTGTAATGACCACCTCATAGAGGATTGTCATATTGCAATCTCACTTCAACTTAGCCATGAGCTAGTGAGCAACGGAACTGCATATACACCTTCAGCTTCATTTTTAACACAACGCTGTATGCCAGATTTGAACCAGCCAGTGGACTTGTATTTGAAGTTCAAAGCCTTAAACTCCCCACCATCACAGCTCCTCAGGACAGATAACAAGCAGTTCTCAGTTAGTCTCCTTAGATCAGTTTTCTGTCTTTGGGATGCGAAGCTGTCGCTGTGAGCAGGATTTGAACCTGCGCGGGTAACACCCATTGGATTTCAAGTCCAACGCCTTAACCACTCGGCCATCACAGCTCCTGATGAGATGTGAAAAGGTGTTCTCGGTTGGACCAGCTAGATCATTCTTCTGCTGCTTCGGTTCAGAAAGCTTCCCAACGTCAAGCACTTGTTTTAACCACCTGATTGAGGACTGTCACATTGAAATTTCAATTCCCCTTAGTTCGATTCAGTGCTCTACAGATCGGCATTTACTCCATCAGCTTCCTTTCTTATGCAACGCTGTGAGCAGAATTTGAACTTGGCGGTGGACACCTCATTGGATTCTAAGTCGAACGAGTTAACGTCTCGGCTATCAAAGCTCGTCTTGGCACAAAACAATGGGACTTTCATTGGTCATCTTGGATTAGTTGTTCCCTGTTGAAGTTTAGTAAAGCTTCATATTTGGCTGTTATGGTCAAAACTCCGGTTAGCCAATGGACACTTAAGTGACATGGAGCGAATTAAAGAAACATCCCAGTATATAACACATTCGTTTACCACCTCATAGAAGACTATCATAATGCAATCACAATTCAGCTTAGATCATGTCTGCAACAGACATGAATGTATATCATAGAAAAGTCACGCTGTGAGCAAGATTCGAACCTGCGCGGGGATACCCCATTGGATTTCGAGTCCAACGCCTTAAAGGCCATGGTGCAGGTTAAACACCACTTTCGATTAATGGGTACATAAAGCACTCAAGATATGTATATGAAGTTAGAAATGTCTCCAAAATTGTGTTAAAGTGTAGTTTTTGGTCGTAACGGTTATTTTTAGCGCAATTCGGCGATGACGTCACATCGGTGAGACGTGGTGGAAGTAGCCTCAGCCTTGTACTAGAAGTATGGCGTCTAACTGGGATGAGGAAGAGGTGGCAAGACCCACAAATAACATTTATGTTAGCATAGCCATATAATTTCGAACCGGTCAGAAGTGAGAGGGCGAATGAGAGCCGATGGCCGTCAAAGACAATGAAATGCATGGTCAGAGGAGAATGAGTGGAGAGTTGGCGAAGTGTGCTGGTCAGTCGCTAGCTACCATTTAGATCGCAGCAACGAGCGCTGGAGCGGTCTATGAACAGCAGTGCATACAATAACACTTTTTCCCCATCAGGGTACTGCTTACCGGGAGAGGGAGAGAGTAGTAAGCGTGTCTGTGCGGGCGGTGTCGTCCCATGGAAACTGTGGTGGAGAGCTTGTGTTGTAGGGAAGTGAGTGCGTTTTGGTCGAGGAGCTCACCCCGCGGCCATCAGATGTAACGTTCCTAACTCAGCATCCAGGATTTGAGGCATGCTGCCTGAATCCGTTTGTGCTAAAGATAACCTACTCACATTTCAGGCAGGATCATGGTCCCCTTCAAGCCAGCAGGCACGAGTATGTTCATTGTTTGTTTATTTTACCATTACTAGACTAGAGATGTGTTGCATAAACATGCATGACAAACAGGTATACAATTAATTTTCCAACCTACTTATCCCTAGGCAATACCGGTACACAGCGTACAGGCAGGCTGTACGCTGGCCTTATGGCGTTCTCGGTGTTCATAGAAGGAAGCCTCTACCCTCCTGTCTGGTTTCAACCATCAGGCTACAATTTCAGAGTGGTGATGAGACCTATCATGGCTTTCAATGGCCTCGTTTGGATGACAATGAATAAAAACCGTATTGGCACAACATGAATAAAATCAAGTATTTTTCAGTTCAAGAATTATGTCATGCTTGTTCTGTTGTGATCGCTCAACGGCCCTTAAAATGTGATAAAATACACAGAACACGTACATTCCAATTAAAACAGTTTATTAGTTTATCCCAAGTATATTACTGAACAAAGAGACAGGTTGGAAAGTTCCTGATAAAGTAAACAAATCACAAAAAATGGTTAGGCACAAAAAGAATCAACATGTATTTAAGTGTGGTCAACATGTAAGTGTGGTCTTACCCGAGGGTCAGCTCTCTCTCTCACACACACACTAATATGCATGCATGCATGCATACATACATGCAGTGATATCAAAAGCACATAGAGCAAGACCAAAGACAAAAGCACACACAGAGGTCCTTTTTGGGTTATCATTCCTTACTCCCTTTCCTACTAATACTACAAGGAATTATGGGGAAAAGTGTCAAATGGAGATGTAAAGGGAGCATTTTTGCAACATTTCCTTGATTGTAATCTTGTGCGAAAATCAGAATCCGAAAAGGACCTGTAGACAAGGCACTACCAGGTACAATGATTGGTAAGCTATGTTGAATTGTATAAAAGACATTTCATGCAAACAAAAGAAATAAAACCACAGCACACACAATGAGCAGCAGGCAGACATGCAGCATGCAGAACCCCTTGCAAAACCACATGGGGTACAGTGACTAAAGACAGGCACAAGAGCAGCGAGGTCCCACCACCAACAACTAAGTAAAAAAAACAAAGCAATAAACAGCACACAAAGAGAAAACATAACATGCAGCATGCAGAAAACCACCACCAAGCCGTTGCTAGCTAACTGCTGGTTCTGCATTAGCCAGTTTTATGCTTTAAAATATTTCTAGGGAGACTATGTATCGCAATAACAATTAATGTCTGTTTGAATCTGTACAATGCCTAAACTTGAATTCTAATTCTGTTTATATAACAGCTTTGGACTTGGATGTAGATCATATCCATACTGTCAAGTACAATCTGTCTTGTATCTAGTTAAACTTTCAACTTTGTGGGCATTTATCACACCCATAATTAATTGGTATTTTGCATAAATGTAACTCTATGAATGATAAATGTTTAAAGGTATTGGTTGGGATATGTGAGCATTGGAGCACATTGTGGGATCCGAAATACGAGACACCATGTTCCTGTGGAGCATTGGCTGGTTTTGCCAGAAACGATGGTAGCCACATGATGCACAGACCTAGATATGTAAAAAAAAAAGAAAAAAAAAAGAGTAATCAACAGTATATCAGGTTTCAATATAGAGTAAGTACGGTACATTACTGGTCAAATGTTTTCAATGAAACACACATGATGTTTATGATGGCATCATAAACCCACAGCCTAAAGCCTGGTACATACATTGTAAATTAACTGGCAAGACAAATTTGAATGTGGGCAGACAGTCAGGGCTATCACATTTTAATTAGATATTCTGATTTTCTAATCAGATATGGCCTGCTGTGTATACAAAACCTACTATCCGACTTCTCACAACAGGCCGGACAGAGGGCAAACAGGCTCATGAGCACCTCTTGGCAAACAATGAATTTGTCAATGCCACTACAACAAAAAAGAGAGCGGGGGGAATTCAATTCTACCAGATACACAAAAAGGAAAATGCAAAGTTGGTCTATGTTGGCTTTAAATTATCTCACTTTTGGTGGGGGTCACAGGTGTGAGATGGCTCCTCCTCACACAATTCCTCCTCATCCTCAGACATATGTCCTCCAGGCACCCACGATGAATCGCTGATGACAGACGGATCATCTTCATCATCGGTCTGTTCAGGACTAGTGAGGGGGGGGGGAGTTTGGGTCTGTGTCCCCACGCTGACCATCTTGGGCTTCAGGTTCACCTGCACAGCTGTGGCAGAGGTAGTAAACATACCCAAACATATGACAATCATGGCAAATCTACGTGGTTATGTTTTGACATAGGCTATGTATTAATTTCATCTGTGTATGGAAATGTCCTGTATGCATAGATTTTGGAAACGTATGTTTTAGACAGCATATCGACCACCCAAAATACCCAACATTTACCGTGAGACCTTCCACGGGGCTTCACATTGCACTGTGTCCCAGTGTCACAAGTGGAGGGCAAGGGGTCATTCACGTCAACACTGTCCGCGGTCTCCTGCTGTGCAGCATCGATCAACATCTTGCGCAAACAAATTCAAAAGGGTCAGCGACACAGTCACAGTTAATACATACTCAGTACATACATACAGTTAATACAATACCCATTGGATTCTGCGCGGGGATACAAGCAGTTTCAAGTTGGCCCACTTGGATCAAGAAGGATTCTTTTACTGTATTTGTTTTGAAAAGCTTCCCAACATAAATCCTTAACCTCTCGGCCATCACAGTTCTCAGTTGGTACACTTGGATTCTGCTGTCTTTTTTCGGGAAGCTTTCCAACATAAAGCACTTGTAATAACCACCTCCTAGAGGACTGTCATATTGCAATCTCACTTCAACTTAACCACGAGCTAGTGAGCAACAGAACTGCATGTACACCATCGGCTTAATTTTTAACACAATGCTGTAAGCCGGATTTGAACCGGGCAGTGGACTTGTATTTGAAGTCCAAAGCCTTAAATTCCCCACCGTCACAGCTCCTCAGGCCAGATAACAAGCAGTTCTCAGTTGGTCCCCTTAGATCAGTTTCCTGTCTTTGTGATGCAAGGTTTCGCTGTGAGCAGGATTTGAACCTGCGCGGGTAATACCCATGGGATTTCAAGTCCAACGCCTTAACCACTCGGCCATCACAGCTCCTAATGTGACATGAAAAGGTGTTCTCTGTTGGACCAGCTAGATCATTCTTCTGCTGCTTCGGTTCAGAAAGCTTCCCAACGTCAAGCACTTGTTTTAACCACCTGATTGAGGACTGTCACATTGAAATTTCAATTCCCCTTAGTTCGATTCAGTGCTCTACAGATCGGCATGTACTCCATCAGCTTCCTTTCTTATGCAACGCTGTGAGCAGAATTTGAACTTGGCGGTGGACACCTCATTGGATTCTAAGTCGGAACGAGTTAACGTCTCGGCTATCAAAGCTCGTCTTGGCACAAAACAATGGGACTTTCATTGGTCATCTTGGATTAGTTGTTCCCTGTTGAAGTTTAGTAAAGCTTCATATTTGGCTGTTATGGTCAAAACTCTGGTTAGCCAATGGACACTCAAGTGACATGGAGCGAATTAAAGAAACATCCCAGTATATAACACATTCTTTTACCACCTCATAGAAGACTATCATATTGGAATCACAATTCAGCTTTGATCAAGTCTGCAACAGACATGAATGTATACCATAGAATTCCATTGAAAAGTCACGCTGTGAGCAGGATTCGAACCTGCGCGGAGATACAAGCAGTTTCAAGTTGGCCCACTTGGATCAAGAAGGATTATTTTACTGTATTTGTTTTGAAAAGCTTCCCAACATAAATCCTTAACCTCTCAGCCATCACAGTTCTCAGTTGGTACACTTGGATTCAGCCATATTTTTTTTCGGGAAGCTTTCCAACATAAATCACTTGTAATAACCACCTCATAGAGGATTGTCATATTGCAATCTCACTTCAACTTAGCCATGAGCTAGTGAGCAACGGAACTGCATATACACCATCAGCTTCATTTTTAACACAACGCTGTATGCCGGATTTGAACCAGCCAGTGGACTTGTATTTGAAGTCCAAAGCCTTAAACTCCCCACCATCACAGCTCCTCAGGACAGATAACAAGCAGTTCTCAGTTGGTCTCCTTAGATCAGTTTTCTGTCTTTGGGATGCGAAGCTGTCGCTGTGAGCAGGATTTGAACCTGCGCGGGTAATACCCATTGGATTTCAAGTCCAACGCCTTAACCACTCGGCCATCACAGCTCCTGATGAGACGTGAAAAGGTGTTCTCGGTTGGACCAGCTAGATCATTCTTCTGCTGCTTCGGTTCAGAAAGCTTCCCAACGTCAAGCACTTGTTTTAACCACCTGATTGAGGACTGTCACATTGAAATTTCAATTCCCCTTAGTTCGATTCAGTGCTCTACAGATCGGCATTTACTCCATCAGCTTCCTTTCTTATGCAACGCTGTGAGCAGAATTTGAACTTGGCGGTGGACACCTCATTGGATTCTAAGTCGAACGAGTTAACGTCTCGGCTATCAAAGCTCGTCTTGGCACAAAACAATGGGACTTTCATTGGTCATCTTGGATTAGTTGTTCCCTGTTGAAGTTTAGTAAAGCTTCATATTTGGCTGTTATGGTCAAAACTCCGGTTAGCCAATGGACACTTAAGTGACATGGAGCGAATTAAAGAAACATCCCAGTATATAACACATTCTTTTACCACCTCATAGAAGACTATCATAATGCAATCACAATTCAGCTTAGATCATGTCTGCAACAGACATGAATGTATATCATAGAAAAGTCACGCTGTGAGCAGGATTCGAACCTGCGCGGGGATACCCCATTGGATTTCGAGTCCAACGCCTTAACCTCTCGGCCATCACAGCACCTCAAGACCTAACTAGCAGTTTCCAGTTGGCCCACTTGGATCAAGAAGGATTCTTCTAATGTATTTGTTTTGAAAAGCTTCCCAACATAAAGCCTTACCCTCTCGGCCATCACAGTTCTCAGTTGGTACACTTGGATTCTGCTGTCTTTTTTCGGGAAGCTTTCCAACATAAAGCACTTGTAATAACCACCTCATAGAGGATTGTCATATTGCAATCTCACTTCAACTTAGCCACGAGCTAGTGAGCAACGGAACTGCATATACACCATCGGCTTCATTTTTAACACAACGCTGTAAGCCGGATTTGAACTAGCCAGTGGACTTGTATTTGATGTCCAAAGCCTTAAACTCCCCACCATTACAGCTCCTCAGGTCAGATAACAAGCAGTTTTCAGTTGGTCTCCTTAGATCAGTTTTCTGTCTTTGGGATGCAAAGCTGTCGCTGTGAGCAGGATTTGAACCTGCGCGGGTAATACCCATTGGATTCTGCGCGGGGATACAAGCAGTAGAATTCCATAGAATTCCATTGAAAAGTCACGCTGTGAGCAGGATTCGAACCTGCGCGGGGATACAAGCTGTTTCAAGTTGACCCACTTGGATCAAGAAGGATTATTTTACTGTATTTGTTTTGAAAAGCTTCCCAACATAAATCCTTAACCTCTCGGCCATCACAGTTCTCAGTTGGTACACGTGGATTCAGCTGTATTTTTTTTTGGGAAGCTTTCCAACATAAAGCACTTGTAATAACCACCTCATAGAGGATTGTCATATTGCAATCTCACTTCAAGTTAGCCACGAGCTAGTGAGCAACAGAACTGCATATACACCATCGGCTTCATTTTTAACACAATGCTATAAGCCGGATTTGAACCAGGCAGTGGACTTGTATTTGAAGTCCAAAGCCTTAAACTTGCCACCATCACAGCTCCTCAGGACAGATAACAAGCAGTTCTCAGTTGGTCTCCTTAGATCAGTTTTCTGTCTTTAGGATGCGAAGCAGTCGCTGTGAGCAGGATTTGAACCTGCGCAGGTAATACCCATTGGATTTCAAGTTCAACGCCTTAAACACTCGGCCATCTCAGCTCCTGATGAGACATGAAAAGGTGTTCTCGGTTGGACCAGCTAGATCATTCTTCTGCTGTTTCAGTTCAGAAAGCTTCCCAACGTCAAGCACTTGTTTTAACCACCTGATTGAGGATTGTCACATTGAAATTTCAATTCCCCTTAGTTTGATTCAGTGCTCTACAGATCGGCATGTACTCCATCAGATTCCTTTCTTATGCAACGCTGTGAGCAGAATTTGAACTTGGCGATGGACACCTCATTGTATTCTAAGTCAAACGAGTTAACGTCTCGGCTATCAAAGCTCGTCTTGGCATAAAACAATGGGACTTTCATTGGTCATCTTGGATTAGTTGTTCCCTGTTGAAGTTTAGTAAAGCTTCATATTTGGCTGTTATGGTCAAAACTATGGTTAGCCAATGGACACTCAAGTGACATGGAGCGAATTCAAGCAACATCCCAGTATATAATACATTCTTTTACCACCTCATAGAAGACTATCATAATGAAATCACAATTCAGCTTAGATCAAGTCTGCAACAGACATGAATGTATACCATAGAATTCTATTGAAAAGTCACGCTGTGAGCAGGATTCGAACCTGCGCGGGGACACCCCATTGGATTTCAAGTCCAACGCCTTACCCTCTCGGCCATCACAGCACCTCAAAACCTAACAAGCAGTTCACGGTTGGTGCACTTGGATCAAGCAAGATTCTGGATTCAGTTGGATCCTGCCCACAGGAACAGGTTGCCCGCTGTTCTCACCACACAGCTGGCTTTGGACAGGAAGTGTGTGACCATGCTAAAACCACAAACTGTAGGAAACATCTCCATTTACCTGCAGCAAGCACTGGAGGAAGTTCACAGTGAAGAGTGGGCAGGGCACACCATCGAGTACCTTTCTGACTGTGAGCTTCACAAAAGGGGGAGTGCATTAACCCAATGTGAGGATGAGAAAGCAGTTTATCGGCAGCCACCACCCTTCTGTCCCCGACCTCTCGCACATGCCAATGAGATCCTCGGTCATCTGGCTGAAATGAAGGCTGTCATCACATCAACACATGGCAGGATCTTAAAGCTTGACTCCACAAAAAACATACAGGCAAATCTTTGTTTGCGTTGATGGTCATTGATTATATACTGATTTTTTGATTTTTTTTATAGATCATAAAGAAATCGCTGGTGGCATTGCAGACACAGCTATGTGGATGACAAACATCAGTAATAAATGTGGCTAGGTGCTGAACTGTGTGCTAACCCCAGGTGAGGGAGCTGGCCTAGAGGACTTGCGTCAAGGCATCATCAAGTGCTACCAGGATGCTGGGGAGCCAGAGCCAGATGTCATTTATGTTGACCGAGATTACTGCAGTGAAACAGGTTTATGACCTTCAGAATTTTTGTGTAGTAATGTATCAATTGTTACAGACACAAAAAGTTTACAAACATGCTTAACTTAACAACCTTTTAATGTATACCCCAAAAACATTTCAAGTTGATGGAATGAGATACTATTCTATATGATAGGTAGCCACTGGTTGTTACCTGTTTATGTCATGATTGTCATATCATACCTTGGAGACCTAGATGTGCTCTCAATCATGGTGAAAATCATAACATAACAATATGCATACATTTAGGCTTTGTTGTAGGTTTGTATAGGTGCACCCCTAGTTCTTGTCTGGTTTCGACCATGGAAGACAAAAGTGACCCTGGATATTTTCCATTTCATGAGGCGATTTACCACTTGCTCACAACAGAACACCATTTTCTCTTTGGCACGTTCTGCTCGATGGTATCGAGTTGTATTTTTGAGTGGGACCAGGATGACATCCGTCATCTCAAGGAAGCCAAGAGGTCAGAGCTGAAGAAGAAGCATGCTGGTCATGCTCCTACAGAAGCCCAAATTCTGGCCAACATCAGCTACAGTGAACTGGAGCTGATGATTTTGCATTGCAAAAGGAAAACTTGTGGGGTTCCTTTTCTCTGTCTTTTCTCACCCATTCCAGTGCAAACTTGGCTATTCTTCTGAATTCAAAGTTGTTTTTTTTCATAATGATTCTTTATGGCAGGTGAGCATATTGCTGTGGAGCATTTGCTGACTCAGTCTGACAGAAAAGACCTGTTGGGTCCACAACAGCACAATGAACTTGATATCATTCTGCCAGACTTGCTAGTCAAAATTCAGGAGGAGGAGTGTCTTGATGTCATGATTAGTAATACAGCTGACATTCTCAGTGAGAACCCACCTGATGCCCCACAGTGTGAAGTTCTCCATGGTGACTCACCCAGCAACACATCATCTCACACATTATCTTAGGTAATCTACCATTGCATATTCATCTGTTATTGAAATTCTACAGGAAAAGTTATTGATTTGCACATGCTTTAAATGAGGTGTTTCATTGTTTGTAGTCTCAATGTGTCTTTAGGTGTTGCATGCGTATTGACCAATGAATTTTGTAAGAGGCAATTATATAATCAAAGGATATTTCTCATAACTGTTTCTCTCTGTCCAGCCATAAGTGAACTTACTCCTCTGTTGGACCCAGCACATTAGCTCAAATAATCTGACTAATGACTTATCATTGGTCAATGGTTGTTCTTCATTTTTCAGGATAGTCGATGTGATGCAAGAGGTGTTCCTGGATGGGAGGCGGTTGATAACTTGGTAGAGAACCTTGTCAACCTCAACTGCACGATAACTGCATTGTCAACAGAGCTGAGATTGTGCGGCTGTATTCCAGTCTACATGCCATGGACAAGTCTACCTTCAAATATTCCCTTAAATGTAAGAAGACGACCTTGCCAGGGATGTGGAGAACTTCCAGGAAATGTAGTGGCTCTGCACCTGGTCAACAAGCAGCTGAAAGGTAAACTGACCGATAGTGGATGCACACATTACGTAAAATGTGTCATAATTATCATTAATTACATTTTACAGTTACAGTTACTCAATATCACACAAGCAGAGTAGGGTGTGGTTATGTATGTCAAAGGTCTTCCAGAAACAATACAAATAATCTGAGAAGCATACATTTACCTTCAATTTGTTATTTCTATGAAATCAAGTAAATATGTTTTCTGAAGAAAGGTTAAAAGTGAGTAAAAAGACTGATTTGTGGAATGTATTTGTTTTCCCGGCCCTAGCAGTGCCTTTTGCCCCATCTTTGGCCGAGTGGTTAAGGCGTTGTACTTGAAATCCAATGGGTATTTCCTGCGCAGGTTCAAATCATCCTCACAGCATTCTCTGAGCAGGTTTTTGACCAGTCGAGCCAAAATGGAAGCGTTACAAAACAAAGACAGCAGAACAGCTTTTCGTAAAAAAAATGCAATACAATTTGCTTTAAAAATACAATGAAAATACAACAAAATACAACAATGCAATGAAAATATAACAATACAATGAGAATAAAACAATAGTGAAAAAGAGTGAAAATAAATGATAATATAAGGAAAAGATAATCTTAGAAATAAGAGACATCGTAGAACAGATATATCAGGGTATAGTACAGTAGAAAATGGTGGATGATATTTTATTTTGTTGTTTTCTCTGGATGGGGCCGTGGCATGTGTGATGTGCAGTGCAGTGTATCTGCTTCCTAAAAACAGGTGGAGGTCCGGAACTCCTTTTCCTCCTTTTTCTTTTGTCTTTTTCACGTCTTTTCTCAAAGGTAAAATCACTGCTTTAATGATTAAAACCTTTCCTTCCATTGTTAGTCCTCTGAGTCCCCAGTATCCCAGTCTCTGCCTTACTTTCCCTACCATGTACGGCCAGTTTTCTGTCCCCTCCCCCTCCCTGTCAAATTTGACCCAGAGTATTTTAAAGTCAGTCTGTTTTACAGTCACAGGAAATCCTGTCTTCTTGGTTGCTGTCCACGGTCCATAAAAAAGAGCTTGAGTCTACCCTCTGTTGAGTTTGGACCCAGGCCCGGCCCATCCGTAGCATCCGTGCATGCCACATAGAGAAGGATCCATAACGGACAGCCCTTACAGACTCCGCAGTGCAAGTCTAATGCTTTTGTCAGTTGCCCATTAACAAGAAATGTGTTCCAAAACAGCAATCCCACCCACTCTATATACCCATTTTTTGCAGTACCTGAAATAGGTACTGGTGCGAGACAAAAGCTTTCTCAAAATCTAAATGTAGGCCTACTAGCCTGATGTTTCTGTCTAACGCATAACAGATGGTGTCTCTAATCAGTACGAGGCTATCATTGATCTTCCTCCCCAGTATGCCACAGGTTTGATCTGGGTGGATTACCTTCCCTAAATCCACAGACATTCTGTTTGCTAAGAGTTTGCTAAAAGGTTACAATCAAAATTCAAAAGAGTAATTGGTTGCCAGTTCTTTAAGTCAGTCTTGTCATCTTTTTTCTTTTTTCTTTTTTTTTTTACAGTAGTTTCACTATCATAGCTGAAGGCTGAAAGCTGAAGTGCAGTTAAAAACAGAGTCAGAATAGTAGAATAGAATAGAATAGTCTTTATTGTCATTATATGAGTTGTACAACGAAAATTGAGGGTGCTCCTGCAGAGCTGCCGTGCACAACAAAACAAAGAAAACAAACAGAAAAACAAAATAGAAAATTAAAAACTGTACAATAATAGATACTGTAAACTGAGGAAGTAGTGCAATAAATAGAATAGACACATTGTCCGGGGGGGGGGGGGGCAGTGCGTGTGTCCGTAAGTGTTTGCAGTTTGTATGGCCCAGGGGAAGAAGCTCTTTGTCAGTCTGCTGGTGTGGAACTTTGTAGACCTGTAGTGTCTCCCAAAGGGCAACAGATCAAACAGGGGGTAGGCAGGGAGTGAGGGATCTCCTGTGATGGCCTTGATTTTCCTGAGACAGCAGGATGTGGAGATGTTTTTCAGGCTGGGCAGAGGGCAGCTGATGATCTTTTGGGCAGTGTTTATGACCCTCTGCACTGCCTTCCTGTCCTTGGCTGTGGAGCCTGCGTACCAGCGGAGATGTGGGTGCCCAGAAACCTGAAGGTGTTGACAGTCTCCACTTGCTCTCCGTTGATGAGGAGGGGGGTGTGGTCCTGTTTGATCTTCCTGAAGTCCATGATAAGTTCTAGTTTTATGGACATTCAGGGTCAGGTTGTTATCTGAGCACCAGGATGACAGTTTCTTCACCTCAGCCCTGTACACTGTCCCGTCGCCGTTGCAGATGAGCCCAACCACTGTTGTGTTGTCTGCATATTTTATAATGTGGTTGGTTGGGTGGGCTGGAGAGCAGTCGTGTGTGTACAGGGCGTACAGCAGGGGGCTCAAAACGCAGCCTTGAGGGGAACCAGTACTGAGTGTGATTGTGGAGGAGTGGTGGGGGCCGAGTCTCACAGACTGTTGGAGTCAGAGTCAGAGTAGCACAGAAATCTTCGAGAGCCGAGTTTTAACAAAAGGTCCGACTTGCAAATCGGTCTCATGCGTGACAGGCAGGGATAATATCCACTATACTAACGAGGACAACTGGGGTTAAAAACAGTCTGGTTCAATGTGCATCTA
This sequence comes from Merluccius polli, assembly GCA_030340625.1. Taxonomy (NCBI): domain Eukaryota; kingdom Metazoa; phylum Chordata; class Actinopteri; order Gadiformes; family Merlucciidae; genus Merluccius; species Merluccius polli. The sequence goes on from JAOPHQ010004549.1 coordinate 1,183,314, forward strand.
ACAAATAGTGGCTGGAACCTTAAAAGCATTAGAGATTGAAAATAAATAATTTAAACACAGACTACTGATGCAACCATTGCACAGTGAACTGGCGAAACCACACAGCAACTGAACAGCTTGTTTTTTAATAATCATTTATCAGGGGAGAACGCGAACTCGGTCCCCCAATACCAGAAATTATGACATGCGCATTTCAACACTCGGATGGATCAGCATGCATCTTGGAGTTCAAGGGCCCACTCAATCTTCTCCCTTCCAAATTCACATTGTGATCAATGGATTCTAGTACTGTTACACCAACATAGCTGAAGGCTGCAATGATAGTCAAAGAAAATGTGGAGCGCTTCACGGATTTGCAGGTCATGCTGATCTCCTCTGTATCATTCCAATGTTTGCAAATGCGCTGCCGAGGCAATCTCAACTTGTGACATTTCTCGACAGCAGCTGTGGTGCAGCCACGGTGCAGCCATGTCTAAGGCTTTAAAATCCAATGGGTATTACCTGTGCAGGTTCAAATCCTGCACACAGCGTTCGCTGAACAGGTTTTTGACCAGTAGAGCCAAATTGGAAGCTTTGCTGGTTTGAATCCTGCTCACACTGGCTCATGAGAAAGGAAGCCTATGGTGTACTTTCAGTACTGTCGCACTAGATCGAAACTAGACTAGATCGAAACTGATGTGAATTGTGTTCAATATGACGTGGTTAAAACACATGCTTTAAATTGGGACATTTATCATATTCACTACATGTCACTTGAGTGTCTGTTGCAACAAGAATCCCATTGTACACCAAACTAAGAAGCTGTGATGGCTGAGTAATTGTGGGGTTTGTGTCCCGGGGAAGAAGGCTGCCGACAACAGGAACGCTTATAACTCACTTTATTTGTTTAGGTTTAAGTTATTTAACTATGAACCAGAAGGAGAAGTATTATATGTATTTCACGCCGCGTGGAGAGCCCCAAGTTTTGCATCCTTAGTAGCTTTGCATCCTTCCGATGCGCTGCCTGGGGAGTTCTGACTCGAGCCGGCGACTTCCGCCGGAAGTCAGAGGCGTGGCCTCTATGACGCTAGTGTTGAGCGCCAGCCCCCAGTGTATTGTTTGCCGCCATCTGGTGTTGAGGTGTAGTTATTACAGCCTGCTGGTACATATGTTATTATTAATTCGCAACAGTAATTAAGGCGTTGGGCTCGAAAGCCATTGGGTATTTTAGTGTTCACTGACCAGTAGAGCCAATTTGGAAACTTTACAAAACAAAGACAGCAGAAGACTGATCCAAGTGGACCAACCGAGAACTGCTTCTTAGGTGTCCTGAGGAGCTGTTAAGGCGTTGGACTCCCCGTGCAGGTTCAAATCCTGCTCACAGTGTTCGCTTTATGGGTGACCCCGAACTATTCGACGATTCGAACGACGGAGCCTGATTCGACTGCCAATCTCATAGTCGAATCATCGGCAAAACACAGGATCATTCCATTCCAGTTCTGCCGAGGACTAGATTGATGTGCAATGTTCCCTCTAACTTATTTCAGCACTGAGCAAATAGAAATCTGTCTGAGCGCAAACCTCAGTACTGTGAGCAATTTGCGAATGGTGTTCCCCGCAACTGTCCAGCAGACTATATAAAACAGCCTTAGCCATAAAGTAGGGGGTAGGTGTTATATGGACAAAATAAATATCATGATGATAATCACAGCAATATCTGTATAAGATATTTATTAAAGTATTGGATGACTGACTCCATTGTATTCATGTTTTTTAAGTGTATTACAACAGGTTCAGCACAATTTGAAGTAGGTTCAAATCCTCCTTGAGTGTTGACTACCAAGCTTTTTGACCATAAAACCCAAATGGCATGCTTTACAAAATATGAACAGCATTAGAATAATCCAAGTTGACCAACCGAGATTCCCTTTGTTAAGTATCCAGGGCAGCTGTGATGGCCGACAGATTATCCAGTGGGGTCTCCAGACACAGGTTTGAATCCTGCTCACAGCGTCTCATAGGAAAGGAATCCAATGGTGTGCAATGCATTCAGTTCTGTCAAGGAATAGGTGTATACTTATGTGCGTTCTGGTTTCAATTTGATAAACCAGTATAAAGCGGTTAAAACATTCTGTTGCAAAAAGTATCCCATTGTACTCAAAGACATGAAGCTGTGAGGGCTGAGTGGTCAAGGTGTTGAACTTGAAATCCAAGGAGTATTAATCATGCAGATTCAAATCCCGGGCTGTCGGTGAGCATCTATCGCCCTAGTTTTTGTGGTGTGTCCTGCACATTGACCCTTGTCGACGGCTTTTCCGGTTGATTGAGCATGTTGAATCGATGGAGGCCGTCAGTGAGAGAAATCAATCTGATTGGCTGTTCAGCTTAAGCAAATCAGTGCACGAGTAGAGAAATGCTATCTGTTATATGTATTGATCATTAATGTCAATAGCAGTCGGCGCTACAAGCCAATGTTTACTTGCACTGCGGTACATGAATATAGGTTGTGTTTGATAACATGATGGTCTGCAGTTGTATCGCAACAGTTTCCTTTTGGATACCAACTTTCTCCAAAAGAGTGATAGCCTACTTTATTCGCTATGCGTCTGATTTAAAGGGACCTATAGATGTGAACGTAAATAATTCCTGAATGTAAACGCAGGCGCAGAACGTACGTGCTAGTTGGCTGTGGCTATAGTCTTTGTGGTGTGTTCAAGTGCAGCTTTATGGCCCAGGCACAGGCGATGTGAGGCGACGCAACAGTCAGCTTTCGTCGCAGCTACTTCTTTGACGTGGGTTTGATGTGTCTCTACCTTTAGGTGTTGGACTCAAAATTCAATGGGGTCTCCCTGCGCAGGATAGAATCCTGCTCACGGCGTCTCATTAGAATTGAATCCAATAGACAAGAACTTACACTGTTGATCAGCAAAATCAAACTAGATTTTCAAATATGGGATGTCCTCCACATGTCATTAAATTAATTAATATTTTACCAAGGTTCTTATATCTCTTTAAATGTATACCTATTTTTCTTTCAAAGCCATTTTTTCATTATGTAGACAAACTGATCTCATCCTTCATATGGGGAGGCAAGAACCCTAGAATACGCAAAGAACTTCTTCAAAGACACAGGTTGCAAGGGGGTCTAGGTCTCCCAAATCTCAAGTATTATTACTGGGCGGCTAACATTCAAAAGATTGGTTATTGGTTTCACTCTCCAAACAAAGACTGGTGTCTCCCTGAAACAAATGCCTGTCCATCATCACTTCCAGCTTTAGTCACAGCTAGGGATGGGAATCGATTAGATTTTTACGATTCCGATTCCATTTTCGATTCTGCTTAACGATTAGGTTATTTATCGATTCTCATTTGGAAAAAAAGGACAACAAACAGGTCGATTAGCGTCATCTTTGTTTAGTTTAGTCATGACCTTACAAACCCAACAACAGTGAGGTCTTAACGTTAGTCCGGAGCGGATCGAAAACGCGACATTCAGAAATCGGTATCGCATGCTGTGTGCGCACATTTTTTTGCATGTTGGAAGTATTTCCTCCCTTTGAGGAAATATCCACGTTGCAAGTATTGCAAGTTGCCCTGTTGTCATCTTTTCTTGTGAAGGGTAACCAAACTTTTGAGCGTTTGTACCGCTTGGGCGCCATGTTTACTGCTGGCTGCACTGGAGTCGCTACGCAACGTGCGTGGTGACGTCATTCGCGTCCACTGGAATCGATAAGGGAATCGTTTGCAAAATTGGCAAACGATTCCAAGGAATTGAAACACTGGGAACCGGTTCTCAACAAGAACCGGTTTTCGATTCCCATCCCTAGTCACAGCCAAGTTACCCCTTTCCCCCTCAAAGTTTACCTCTTGCCCCATAGTATCCTCAACACTAAAAATGTGGTCTCAATTTAGAAAAAAAGGCCCAATATGTAACAACCATTTATTGTCCCCGCTAAGATGGACTCTACCTTTTCATACTAGAGAAAGCTGGGCCTTCAAAAATTCAGTGACTTATATATTGATGGAATCTTTGCAGATTTTAGTGCCCTCTCCACAAAGTTTAAATTGCCTCGGTCAAACTTATTTCGCTGTTTCCAGATCCGTGAGTGTATTCGAAAACTGAGCCCTACATTTCCAAACTTTCCACCAAAGTCAGGGTTAGATGACATCCTGCAATCTCCTCCCTGTCGAAAAGGTCAAATTTCTTATCTCTACGACATCATCATGTCCCTTAGCAATGTGACACTGGATAAAATCCGGGCTTTCTGGTTAGAAGAGCTAGGTGTTGGGATATCTGATGAAACATGGGACTCTGCTTTACACAGAGTAAACGATACATCTTCATGCGCTTGTCTAAGCCTAATACAGTTTAAAGTTCTACACTGTATCCATTACTGTAAGGCCAGACTCTTGAAAATATACTCAAGTGTGGACGAGAAATGTGACCGTTGTCACACTGCAAAGGCTGACCTGTCTCACATGTTCTGGTCTTGTCCTAAAATAACAAGCTATTGGTCCACTCTATTTGAAGTCCTCTGTGAGGCATTCAATGTTGACATACAACCTAGGGGAGAAACAGCCATTTTTGGGGTACCACAGGATAATATAGGCTTATCCCTGACGGTTGGCAAAAAAGATGCCATCGCTTTTGCCTCCCTTGTAGCCCAGAGGAGGATCTTGTTGGAGTGGAAATCTGTTAAACCTCCTAAAGCATCGATTTGGCTAAGTGATTTAATGTTTTTTCTTAGGCTGGAAAAGATTAAATACTCTTCTAGGGGGTCAACCAAAAAAATCCACTCAATCTGGAATCCTATGATAAATTACTTTGAAAGGTTAAAGACGCTTCCACCAAACTGACCCTCTTCCCCCACTCTCATTAACCCCCCCCCACACACACACACACACACACACACACACGGGTTATGAAAAGGCAGGTGGTTACAGGCTGGTGTTATTGTTTGAGTGATGGGACACATTTAAATGCTTTTATTTGGATCCAAACTTACAAGGAAGGGGAACAAGAGCCAAACATCTTGGGAAGAAAGATTGACAATGACAGGTTAATCAAGCAACATACCTTTACAAGTCCTACATGATAAGTTAAAGTATTACACCAAACACTTATGGGTAAACAAAACATCTTTGTCTCCAGATTCGCATACTACCTATGGTGGCTGACACAGAGCAACATTTTGCCAATCTTTTGGCTTCTTTCTTATGTAACCCACCCAGCATCAGTCCTCTAACCAAATGTTTGTGGATATGACCTAAGCTTCCAAAGATTAAAGATATAAGTTCGCATTGGTAACCTAGTTGGCATATACGACTCACCAGTGGCTGGTATTTCAGTAACTTAGAGTAGTAGCAGGTGTCTATATACAAATCAAAGCAACAGCCCACCTCAATAATGAGTAGGGTTACAGTAGGGTTTTTCAGAGTCTCATTTACAATTACAATGTCAGGAGTGTTTGCTATGTTTTTAAAATGGTCATTCTCATGTACATTGTGCTGGAACCAATTCATTAACAGCAGTAAAGGTGCTTAAAGGTCTTACAGTCATGTTCTTGGTTTATTTTACCTAGATCTTTTGCAACCAGGTCAACCAAACGGTCATGCCTGGTGTTGTTGAAAAATTGACCTCCTGAAAGGTTGTTGTTCTGATGACTGGTAGACTGCACACCCATAGCGGACAAATTAACTGTCACTACTGACCCAGGTTGTACACACATAGTGGACAAATGAACTGTCACTGATGATTGTCAAACTGCACACACATAGTGGACAAATGGACTGTCACTGATGACTGTCAGACTGTACACACAAAGCGGACAAATTAACTGTCACTGATGACTGTCAGACTGTCCACCCAAAAGCTGACAAATGAACTGTGAACTGTCACTGAACTTACCATCACCCTGGAAAACTAAGAACTGAAACCAGACGGCAGGAAAGCCCTCGCAACAAGGAACGTACCCCGACGACCTCTATCTGGAGTACCAATGAGGAATAGACACCACATGATAGAAACTAGCTGGGGGTGGGGGGGGGGTTGAAACCGGCTGGGCGAACCCCTGGCTATAAGAAGAAGGACCAGTCCTCCCCTCAGTGTGCTTTTCCGGAGACAGGCTCTATGCAGAGGTGTCTCAGTTCTCTTTCGAACTTTTGGTACCAAACGGCTAAGTGCCACTCACACTCTGTGCTCATTTGATCAGATGTTGTAATTTGTAATTGTTGAATAAATCCAGACACATAGGTCAAACCTCCTTCGTTGTACCGGCCTCTTCTCTTTTTACCATCGTCCGTCTTTTTGTTTTTAACAACACTGGCCACATACAGTCCTTTGTAGTGATTATCCATTCAGAATGTGTGCAACTGTTTCATTCTCCTGTTGATTGTGATGGAATATGCAGTATGGGTTGTGTTTTGATGGGTACCATATTGCGAGGTTGTATTTTGTTGGGAGACATTGCAGTCGCGCTTTAACCATAAAGATTCAAATGTCCTCTGAAATGGAATGATTAGTCATTACAGAATGGGAAACAGAATGATCTGCGTAAGGCAGTGCTGCTAACTTCCCTTGCACTTTTAGGCTTGACCAGCGCTGCGCATTCTGCGTTAGTTTGCGCTGGAGAAGAGAGGCTCTTGCGTGTTTGGCAAGCCAGAATGGTCTCTCGTCGTTCAGGATCGCAAGAGTGGAAATCTGCAAGTCCGTTATGATGTTGTCAGTCAGGGGAGATGTCGCTCCATCAGGGCCTTGCCAGGAAAGTTGTAGTCCGGTGCGATGGCAGAGATCGTTGAGATCAAGCCAGTCGGAGTGCACTCCGAATCCGGCGGCTTTGATGTCGAGTTTACCGTTTTGCTTCAATTTGAACCCGAGGAACTGGGGTTCATTCTGGGGAGCGATGGGTATCTTGCGCCGTTGTAGGTGTAGGAACAATGATTTGCGTGCCAGCTCCCTAACTTTCATGTCGTCATTATTGAGCATGCTCAGTAGTGATGGATTTCATGAGTCGTTTGCGCGAATCAGTTCGCGTCGTTCAGTTCGCCACAGAGAGTCGTTCGTTCGTTCGTTCGTTCGTGTTTCCGGTAGCGCTGAATCATTCACTGACTCGTTCAGTCGTTCAGTCGTTCACTTAGCTCCTCCCTCGTTCTCAATTCGCGAATCGCGAACGACTCGGCTGTCATTCGCGAACGGCGAATGCCAGCCGAGTCGGTCAGACTCGGCTCCTCCTCATTCACATTGATGGTGTTAATAAATGTGTTAATAGCAAATACAACATTGTGTCTGGTTGAATATGTTAACATATTGTGGAGGGTTTATGTGGAGTGTGTGTTGTTGATGGCTGGTTTACAGCCTCACCTGGCCTGAAAGCCACTTAGGTGGCGTGTGGCCGGACGTTACCCCGCCACACTGGCGCCCAACGTGGGGCCCCTCCGACCAGGACGGGACACGGAAGGGCTGTCCAAGCTACACTGGAGCCACCAGCCGCGGCGAGGACAGCCACCCCAGCACCAGCTCCCCCTGAACGGCAGCGACGGCCAGCGGAGGAGCGGGGAGGCAGCGCAGCGACCGCCACCGGCAACCGTCTGCTGCTAGCCTCCCCCGGATCCAGCCTGGAGCAGCCCAGGCCAGCCGCCCCTCTGCCAGGGGACCAGGAGCCCAAGGCCCCATGCTCCAGGAGGAGATGGGAGGGGGATCGTGCCTCGTCGCCCTGGTGGAGGGGGGTGACTACGTACTGTTCCAGGCCCTCCGAGAGCTACCTCCGCGGCCATGCTGTCGGGCCTCCTCCGAGCCCATCCAGCCAGCCCCTGCAGCCAGCTACCCCAGAGACACCTCCTCCAGCTGGAGCAGCAGCCCCAGGCCTCCGGTCTCCGGGACGGAGGGGGAGGGTGGGGTGGGCGTGTGACCCTGGGGAGGTGTGGAGGTAGTGGGGTTTGGGGGGCTGTGTTTATGTTTTGTTTAGGTATGGCAACCCTGAAAAGTGTCCAGGTTTTTTGTAGGTATGGTAACCCTGTTCAGAGTCCGGTATGTTTTTTTTTTTTTTTTGTTTGCTTGGATGGGGGATGGGGGGGGGGAGTAGGCGAGGCCGGGGATTCTCCCTGGCCTCAATCTGGTGTTGGGGATATGTGGAGGGTTTATGTGGAGTGTGTGTTGTTGATGGCTGGTTTACAGCCTCACCTGGCCTGAGTCACACTGATTGGACTCTGGCTGGGTGGGGCTGCACACCTGTGGTGCATGAGCAATCATGGCACCCAGGATAAACCAGCCATCAGCACACACACTCGAGGAGGAGCACCGTCATGACTGGTTGTACCATCAGCTCGGCGAATAACATCTGGCCTTAAACTCAATAAACACCTTGAACTACATCTACCCGTGTCCTGTGTCGGAGGGCCCCGAAAGAAAGCCACTTAGGTGGCGTGTGGCCGGACGTTACCCCGCCACACATATGTATTTAATTTGAGTTCAACAGATGTATTTAATGTATGCATAATGACATGTCAGGATCAAAATTCCCCCGTTCCCCCAATTCAAGGTAAAGTTAGACAAACCAAACGCAGCGGGATGTGTGTGTGTGTGTGTGTGGGCGTAGTAGATTATTGGATGTATATCAGCAAGATAATAGACTTGATTTAGCAATGATGAGTTTTAAAGTTAATGATGTACAGTTGTGTTTATTCTGGGCATATTTTATTTACTATTGTGAAGATGGCCATTGGCCACCCCCACTCAAGGCAATATTCAAATGTGAAAGTGGTATTGTTAATGTGTCAACCATTCGAAAGCGTCCTAGACTCACAGACAGACAAACAACATACATTGGCTGGCTCTCGTGATGACGAGTCGTGAGTGACGTCTCAGTCCTCGAGTCAATCAGTCAGCAAACGACTCGCGAATCAGCGGCGCCGCGAATCAGCGCGTCAGAGAGACTCAGCGAACGAGACGAACGACGCGAACGAGAGTGGCGAACGAGGTCAGTTCGTTCACTTTCCATCACTAATGCTCAGCAGATGGCCTATCCTGGAGGAGGTATAGAGCCATTCAATGTTCGGGACTCCAAGGCCTCCGGTATTGCGCGGCTGAAAAATAATGTCCCGGGTTGTGCGGGTGTTTAGACAGAGCCATTTCCTCACAATGTTCACTGTTGCATTGTTCATCATTAACAGATTTTGTTGTGAGATGTGTACATTGTGGAACAGAGGCTGGATTTTGGCTACTGCGATCTGCCTGATAGCTTCGATTTTCATGCTTACAGGGAGGGGGGCAGAGTCAATTAGTGTGATTCGATGGATGTACTCTTGGCACAACTCTGTGACCTGTTCATCCCAGTCGCCAGCGATGTTGAATTTATGTCCTAAATAAGGATAGGTTTCATGACGGTCATACAGTCGGATAGGTGCTTGCATTATTGTAAAGTTGGGAAGTTTGTCAAGCTTTGCTCTATGCCATCTGTTTCCTCCGCTCCGTCTTTCATAAAATGCTGCACATTTTGTAAGTTTAATGTCCAGATTCGACCATCTGATGAAGTGTTCAGTATGGAGGAGCATATTGTGAATTACGGTTTCATCTCTAGAAGAGATTTCCACATCATCTGCGTAGCCTTGCACTGGGTTCGGGGAGCGCAAACCTGGGGGCGCGCACTGGCACATCCATTTCAACCAGGAGTTAATCGCGAGGATAAAATGTATGGCGCTCCATGGGCACCCAGTCTTAATGCCAGTTGTTAACGGTATTGGATTGGTCAATGCTTTTCCACATATGACTTGTATGTAGGAGTTGTTGTAAACATCCTCAATAATGTCAACGTATGGCTGTGGCAGTCTTATTTCCATAAGGGCGTGTGACATGACATTGTGGGGCAATGTACCAAAGGCGTTGCGGAAATCCAAAATGACAGTATAAAACTTGGCGGATGAATGTTTAAAATCGTCGATGCCAGTTTTTAGACAGAAGACATGCTCATTCATCCCTTGTCTATTTACTGTACGTAGGCTTTCTGCTTGGGGGAGAGTATTCCCGTGTCTACTAGCCAGGGGAGGATTCGTGACAGCAGACACTTCATAAATACCTTATATATTGCCGGTAATAAGGAGATATCTCTCCAAGTGGAGGGGTCATCAGGGATGTTATCCTTTTTGGGGATTCTGTGAATCAAAGCCAGGATTCTGGTACTTTGCCGTTATTGAGACATGTGTTAAATATGTTAGTCAGTATTGGGCATGTCGTTTGTCTGGTAGCTTTCAACGTTTCGTATGTGACGCCATCTAGTCCACATGCTTTGTTATTAGGGAGGTCACTGTTGTGTAAAGAATATAGCGGAACTATATGTAGGTTGTTGCACGGACCCGTTTAGAGGGGACAGAGATGACTGGCGGTTCAAGAGTAAACACGTTGATTGCAGCTCCGTCTCTGTCTACTTCTTTAACCCTTTCCTAACATAACATGGTGACAGCGGTGGGATTGTAGAACGACAATAACACGGAATGCGATAAGAAAAGGAAAGGAAATACGGGGGAAAAAAAGACACAAGATGCAAGACGACAGCAGCAACAGTTAGCACCACAGCTAATTCCGCCCAATAAATTCGACTTCTCCAATACAAATGACTGGCCGAAATGGATGAAGCGGTTTGAACGCTACAGAATTGCATCAGGGCTGGACAGACAGTCAAAGGAATTCCAGGTGAACGCTTTTATGTATGCAGCGGGTGAGGATGCAGAAGACATCCTCAGTGTTTTACCTCTGTCTGATACCGACAAGAAGTCGTACGAGTCGGTGATTGATGCGTTTGAAAAGCACTGCGTCAGCAAGAGGAACGAGATCTATGAACGGGCATGCTTTAATCGCCGAAGTCAACAGCCGGGTGAGAGCGTGGAATCTTTTATCACAGCGGTGCACACGCTTGCAGAACATTGTCAGTTCCGGGCTCTGAGGGAAGAGCTGATAAGGGATCGAATAGTGGTCGGCATACTAGATGCTAAGCTATCGGAGAGTCTACAGCTAGACGCAGAACTGACATTAGCTAAGGCAATGACAAAAGTCAGACAAAGTGCAGCAGTAAAAAAGCAACAGCCCGTGCTGAGAGGGGCAGAGTCTTCAGCAGGGCATGTTGAAGCGATACACAAAAAACACATAAAAGGGCATAAAGGATTTCATGACACAGCGGATAGCCAGCCCACAGAATGTGGCAACTGTGGCTATGCCAAGAGGCACCTCTGGAAGGACTGCCCTGCCCGTAATGAGGAATGTAGGAAGTGCCATAAAAAAGGACATTTCGCAAAAAAATGCAGGTCAGCCAAGAGTGTGCATGACATTACACAGGGGCACGCTAGTTCGGAAGACGAGGAGTTTGCGTTTTTGGGAGAAGTGCGCTCGGGTGAAGAGGAAGAATGGTTGGGAGTGCTGCAGCTGAACGGTGAGGAGACTGCATTCAAACTAGATACAGGAGCTTCAGTTACTGCAATTCCGAGCAGCACTTATTCCAGTAAAATACATGGAACACTCAGGCAGCCGAGTAAGGTGTTGTATGGACCAGGGCATCACCGACTGGACGTTAAAGGATGTTTTGAAGGGTACCTGACCAGTAAAGAGAAAGCAACTAAACAACAAGTGTATGTTGTTGAGGAACTGACAAAGCCTCTTTTAGGTCTCCCAGCGATTATGGCTCTCAAGCTAGTGAAGCGTGTCCATACAGTGGAAGTGCAACAGGAGGATTTCAAAGCTCAGTTCCCCACTGTATTCTCGGGTCTGGGAAAATTAAAGCCCTACACGATTGCATTGGAGCCGGATGCTGTCCCATACGCCCTGTCTTCTCCACGGCGTGTGCCTCTCCCACTGCGTGATAAGGTGAGAACAGAGCTTGACCGTATGCAAAGCATGGGGGTGGTTTCCAAAGTGACACAACCTACACCATGGTGTGCTGGCCTTGTCGTCGTACCCAAGCCCAATGGAAAAATACGGCTGTGCGTGGACTTAACACACTTAAATAAGTGGGTTCTGAGAGAGAGACACATTCTCCCAGCCGTGGATCATACTCTGGGAATGCTCGCTGGGGCGAAAGTCTTCTCAAAGCTGGATGCCACGTCGGGCTTCTGGCAGATCCCATTGTTAGATGAAAGCAAGCTGCTGACGACTTTCATTACCCCGTTCGGGCGGTCTGCGTTCAATAGGCTACCGTTTGGAATCAGTTCGGCGCCCGAACACTTTCAGCGTCGCATGTTTCAGATGCTGGAAGGATGCGCAGGTGCAGATGACATACTTGTGTATGGCGAGAACGAGACCCAGCACAATGAGAGACTGCGTCAGGTCCTAAGAAAACTCAAGGAAGAGGGACTGACGCTAAATGGGGAAAAATGTGAGTTTGCAAAAGACAGCATGATGTTTCTGGGCCATTGTGTCACTGTGGACGGTGTGACACCTGACCCAGGGAAGATTAAAGCAATACAAGAGATGCCTGCACCAACTGATATCGAAGGGGTGAAGAGAGTGATGGGAATGGCCAATTACCTGTACCTCAGTAAGTTTTTGCCCCATCTTGCATCCTACACACGCCCGATCAAAAATCTGCTATGTGGAAAGAACGAGTGGTGTTGGGAAGAGCCACAGAAGGAGGCCTTTCAAAGGCTCAAAGCAGAACTGAGTTCCACACAGGTGTTGGCTGCATACTCACCGACAGCTGAAACGTGTGTGTCGGCGGACGCCTCATCGTTTGGACTAGGGGGGGTCCTAACTCAACAGCAGCCAGATGGAACATGGAGACCCATTGTGTTCATCTCGAGAGGTATGTCTGATACCGAAAAACACTATGCACAAATAGAGAAAGAAGCGCTGGCAGCTACGTGGGCATGTGAGCGTCTGTCCTCCTATCTCATCGGACTGAAATTCAGTTTAGAGACAGACCACAAGCCACTAGTGCCATTGCTAAGCACCAAGGCTCTCGACGAACTTCCCCCGAGAGTGCTGAGATTTAGACTGAGGCTGCTGAGATTTACTTATGACATTGTACATGTGCCGGGTAAAAGCTTGATAACTGCTGACACATTGTCAAGGGCCCCTATAGAGCATACTTTCACACAGGAGGAAAGAGAGAACGAGGCTGCGGTCACCGTCTTCGTGGATGCGGTCACTCAAAGTCTTCCTGCCACAGAGCCCAGATTGAAAGAGATCATAGAGAGACAGAAAACTGACCCGGTCTGTGCGAAGCTAATCAGGTACTGTGAGATGGGGTGGCCAGAAAGACATATGCTCCCCCCAGAGCTGGCCCCCTTCTGGCCTGAAAAGGGTAACATCACACTGACTGGACAGCTACTTCTCAGAGGGCAAAGGATTGTGATCCCACGTGACATGAGACGGGAGATTCTTCATAATCTCCACTGTGGGCACCAAGGGATCGTAAAATGCAGAGCGAGGGCCCGCCAGTCAGTCTGGTGGCCAGGACTATCTGTCCAAATCAGTCAGATGGTGGAAAACTGCAGCACGTGCTCACAGCATAGGGCAGAACAGCGAGAACCGTTGCTGACCACACCTGTGCAAGATGGACCCTGGAAACGAGTCGGCTCAGACTTGTTTTTCTGGGAAAATGAGACATATCTTCTTGTAGTGGACTATTTTTCACGGTACATAGAGGTAGCCCGTCTCAAGGTAGCTTCAGCTGTGACTGTTGTAGCTGCCCTCAAGGATGTTTTTGGTCGCCATGGAACACCAGAGACTGTCGTTTCTGACAATGGGCCGCAATACAGTTGTTCACTGTTCAAGTCCTTTGCCATGGAGTATGGGTTTACTCATGTCACAAGTAGCCCCAGATACCCCCAGGCAAACGGAGAGGCAGAGCGGGCGGTGGCCACAGTTAAAGGATTGTGGAAAGGAGGAGGTGACAAGGCAAAAGCGCTACAGACATATCGGGCTACACCGTTGGAGAGTGGCTACTCCCCAGCACAACTTCTTATGGGAAGACAAATTCGCTCCGACATACCACAATATCCAGCAACGCTCCGTCCTCGGTGGCCGAACATCAAGGGCTTCAGAAGGTCTGAAAAGCAGGCGAAGGAGGATCAACAACACCGTTACAACTTGCGTCACAGAGTTCGCTCCCTGCCACAGCTGCAGCCAGGTCAGGACGTGTGGCTGACAAGAGAGAGGAAGCAGGGCACTATCATTCAGAAGGTGGTAACACCTAGGTCCTACCTCATTCACACTGATGAAGGACAGCTCAGGCGTAATCGCACCCACTTGCGCCCAGTACAAAATACACAGCCCCAGACAACACCAGACACAGACGAAACACCTGATACAGGCCAAAACCCAGGTAACACAGACTGACACTACTAGGGAATCAAAGAGCCACACACATACAGAGGCAAATAACACATATGTGACCTCTTCAGGTCGTGTCTCACGCCCGCCGGGGCGTCTGGATCTCTAAGGACTGTTGGACTGTGGTATGGGCTGGGGAAAGAGAGAAAAAAGAAAAAAAAAGGGAAACAGTGGAAAGTTGTGCACTTGTTAGATTAAGTTCTCTGTTTATGGTTACAGCTCTATGCTTTATGTGATACCTGTAAGAGGGTTTAAGTTCTCTGTTTACGTTTACAGCTTTGTGCTTTATGTGATACCTTACAAGAGTGTTACTAAGGAACCTACAATATTAAGCTTTAGGTAATATATAGTTATATATGTTGAGATAACTGTCCGAGTGTTAACAGTGAACCCTGTTTGTTATTGGAGGGACTTCTTACTTAAGGGGGAGATGTTGTGTAAAGAATATAGCGGAACTATATGTAGGTTGTTGCATGGACCCGTTTAGAGGGGACAGAGATGACTGGCGGTTCAAGAGTAAACACGTTGATTGCAGCTCCGTCTCTGTCTACTTCTTTAACCCTTTCCTAACATAACAGTCACAAATCACTTTTTCGACTTCATTGGTAGTAAATAAATCCGTGTATCATTCGTTCTTTCCATTTTCAATTGGCAATCAAAAACCAAATAATGAAAAATTGACTGGTTATTTTGTTTTTTGTTTTTTTATTATAACACCAAAAACGAAAAAATGCCTGGTTTTTCATATTTCAATATTAGGCTCAGATCAAAAATACGAAATGGAAAAACGGGCACCAGGACAGAATTTGATTTTAATATTTAATTGGTCGGGTTTGCGTGACCCGGAAATGACTCTGTGCGCGGCAGTTTGGGTAATGTGGCTACTATGGCGGCGCTAGAACCACACGCTATTTTGATCAAGGACTTGTTTCACAGCGGTTTGACACACACCGAAATTTCCTGCACGTTGCAGCAGATGGGTATCCTGCAATGCTCGGAAATGAGCGTCAGAAGATTCTGTGCTCGGCATGATCTGAGGAGGAAAATAACTATGACGGACGCAGAGCTGGAAAGCACTTTGATTCGATCTATATATGAGGTAAGTTGTCATTCAGATTTCTTCATCATCATCATCATCATCATTCAGATTTCCACAGTATATTGCAAATATTATCTATATAGCAAACACTGTCAGTAAGTGTGTAATCCCGTGACAGACGGGACCATCATATGGCAGGAAGTTTATGACCGGCTATCTGTCTTCACTGGGGCTGCATGCGGGAGAGGGTCGGGTTGGAAGAAGCCTCAGAGAGCTCCATCAGCCATACCATGAATTCCGGCGTCAGGTAATGCCTGTGCTTTAAAAAGTACAATTTAGGCAGATAATGATGACCTGGATACCTCACGCGTGGGAATAAATTAACAGTTGAGAACTGAACAACATAAGGCTAAATCAGCATTTCTCAAACTTTTTCAAGGACCACTTCGAAAAAAAACAAAAAACAAACAAAAAACAAAATATATATATATACTGTACTAAACAATATTTCACAGCTCAGGCTTTTTTATTCCAGTTGTGTGTGTGTGTGTGTGTGTGACAACAACAGTAACAAGGAATGTATTAATTTATGTGAGGATAAACGTGGGACCAAAAAAAGTGGTTTTAATGGGTTTCAATGGGGCAGATTTTGGCGCTAGGAACATTTAAGGCTGGATTTCGAGTCTAACCTTTTGAGTTGTTATAAAACCATTTTATGAAGATGGTGTGCTAATTATTTCATTTTTTCCCCAGGGTGCTCGTAATTTAAATCCAACTCCCTACCATGCTGAATATATGGGTCATAAACTTCATTTAGACCAAAATGAAAAGCTTGGGATGTTTGGAGTTACACATGTTTTGGCTGTTGATGGCTACAGCAGCAAAATTGTTGCACATTCGACCATGCCAGTGAAAAACAACCTTGTGATTTATGAGGATATATACAGGTGAATATATTCACAACTACCATTATTATTGTCATAATGTTTCTGTCCTGTATTATCTTTTAAATATATACACTCATTGAATTATGTGAGGATAAACGTGGGACCAAAAAAAGTGGTCACGTAAACATTATTTTATTCCAGATCTGCGGTCGTGAACCATGGCATGTGGGACCAAGTTCGGGTTGATCACGGCAGAGAGTTCTACCTGTGTCTTTACATGCAGGAGAGGCTGTCAAGACACAGACACAACCTCAGCAGGCCACCATACCTCCAAACCAAATCAACAAGGGTGAGGGTTGTATGAAAGATCTAATAGAAATTATTGATTTGTTCACCTTACTGTCCATGTTATAATTAGGTAGTTGGAGTCAAATTCCTTGTATGTTTGGCACATACATACTTAGAATATTAAGATGATTCTGATTTTAAAAGAAAAATCAATAATGTATTGTTACATTTTCTGCTTTTGTATTTCCTTTCACCTAAAAACATCATGGACTTTGATCAACAGAACCTTCGAGTGGAGAGGTTGTGGCCAGAGGTGAACAATCGTGTGAACTATCCACTTAAACGGGCTCTGGTTCACCTGCTGGACCAAGAGGTTGTGAACATGGAGGACAACCTCGCTAGATTCTGCATCTCAAATCTGACATTACAAGTAAGCCAAATTGGACTTGACAGAGTGGTGCGTTCATGGAATGCACACAAGATCCCAGGTATGCTTAACTGATTATTTACACTTTAGAAATACTGATTAGTTTTTTCCACTCCCAATCCATCCACTCTAACCAGTATTGCTTTGATTCCATGTCTTAGGTCGTGGAATACCCAATGAACTGGCAGCAGGTGGCTGCCTAGCTAAAGTCTCTGAGGAGCTGCTGCCATGTGCTTCTGTTGTGGCAAACCTGTATGAGCAAGACTTGGGATCCTCACTGACTTGGGAGTCTGAGTTTGGAGCTGATCCGTTTTCATCTGAAGAGGGCAGATGCCATGCAGAGCAGAGCTTTGCAGAGAACTACCCTGACATCTCTCTTCTTTTTAACCATGTGGTAAACAACGACGATACTCCTTTCCAAGATGCTTTAATCTGCCTAATGAATGTGACTGCAAGATATGTCTGAAAAAATAAACTGTTTTAGTTGTGCTTTCTCACAGCCTGTGGTGTTCTTGAGTAACTGGACAAGCAGACCATTTTGTCTGTTTTTTACTTATTGAAAAACTTGGATGTAGTTATTCATAGTTACAAAGCTGCCATGACACGTCAGTTGAATAATTTGGCAACATTGTATTTCTTTGAACTGTTTTATTTAACCTTTCTAGGCTTACAAAGGCATAGAAAAATATTAGAAAACTTTGAATTAGTTCGAAGTTGAGCTTGAGACGCTGGAACACAAACAGCATAGCAACATAATTGAGTCATAATTTCCAATGTTTCCATTTGGAAACCAGTAAGAAAATATACAACATAAAATAGTGCAAATATGAGGTACTTTCTTACAATAGTGAAAGATGATTTTGGCCAAATAAAACACTATGAAGATGCATAAACATTTTTAAAAGTCAACAGTGCTTTGAGTGCATCATTAAAACATTATTCAAGAGGAAAAAACTGAACAATGAAGAACAGCATGAGCACAACTACATACTGTACAGTTTTACTGGCACAGTATGTTTTCCAGTGCAGCCAGTGCATCAGACAGCCCAGTGAGGTGTTGTATATTGTTGTCAAAATCATCCGCTCGGCATTTTGGGCAAAGTGCAGAATTTTGCTGCCATTGTTCAATGCAGCTCCTGCAGCCAACAATGCTATGGCAACACGATGAAACCATGGGCTCAACCACCGGACCTGCAAATTTGATTCAGAAAACATTTTTTTTAAGAATACAGTAATTGCATAAGTGGTTACATTATTTATAGCATCGGGGTCTATTTTCTTCATGGACATGGGTACATGAGTTGCACTGACATCTGCCTACAGAAGACAAAACTTTTCATTTACCCTTGCAGACGACACAGGCGAAGGCATTTTTAACAGCTGCTGCTTCATCCTCTGTCAAGGACACTGTTGTTCTTCGGTTGGAACTTGCAAGGTTTGTCAGCTCCTTAATTGTAGCCGACACCTCCTGAAGACCCTGTGCTGCCAGGACCACCTCTTCAATTGTATCGAACACTTCATCTAGACCATTATCATCCCGCCGACTGAAAAACAGGCAAAATATACATGTTATAACCTACTTGGTCTCAGCAAAATCCTAACCAATAAAATAATTGTATATAAATAAATTATTGTAACCAGTTGTTTAGTCCTGGTGCCTGTGTGTCATATTTCAAATCCAGCATTCTAAATGCAATAACTCCACCATTGCAACTTCCAATGATCTGTCAAACTAATTCATATATTATAATTAATCAAAATCTATAAGTTAATGTAATCATAGTGATCCTAACTCATGCAATGGAAATTCCAGAGACTTGTATGGCCTATATTGGCAAAAATTCTCACAAAGAAGGTCCTCTTCACTTGTTGATTAAGGAGAATATCCATACTATGCTATCATGATGATTGACAAATCAAGTTTACATACCTCAGTCTTCTTCTTTTGCTTCCATGTAACTGTTGCAAATCTCCTTCCTTCACAGCACAAACTTTCCTTGCATTTTGCTTCCAAAATGCTGATCCTGAAAAGAAAATAGTTGATTTTGTAGTACATAAAGTATACCATTAAAAAAAAAAAAAAGGGTAAAAAAGTAGTTTTATTAAAACCAGAGGGTTATAAATACTCATTTTTATTTATTGATTTACCTCTGGCTCCCTCTGTATCCAAAATCTGTTTTCCCTGACCATCCGTAAGGATGAACGAATCCTCTTGTTCAAGGGCATCATTTACTTTACTTGTGATGGCCATGACAGACGCCTCAAATTCCGAGAATCGAACTGTCAGGGTTTTGCTTGTTTCCAATCTGCCGTCCACAACATCAGCAATGAAGACGGTCCTGAAGATGAAAATATTTTTGAAATTCATTGTACATTCTATATAGATAGATAGATGCACTCTCATATTAGCCTGATGCGCCTATGTGTTAAAGTATTTGGTCACCTTTGGAATGTCTTTGCTACGGGTGCTCTTGGAGAAGGCCTTGCAGTTAAAGCTGAACCCGCAGCAGCACTGGGTGGGCGGCGGAAGGAGAAGCGGGTAGGGTTCAGTGGTCCAGGCACACTGGATGGCTCCCCCACAGCGTCGCTCTCTCCATGCACTTCATAATGCCCCCTTACTATGAGGTCAAGAGTGCTGAAGTGACCATCATTTCCAGGAAATATGGCAACATTGGTGTCATCAGTGATATAGAAACTGGAGCCATGAACCTTTGAAAAAGTAAATAATAGTAATAATAATGATAAATGCGATTTATAATGCACTTTACATCAAATAAATGACCTCAAAGTGCTACAAATGTGCAAATAGATAAATAGATACAAACGTCAAAATCATCAAAAGGTAAAACAACCAAGCCAAATAAAAAACAATTATGTCTATGGCAGAGAGAGACTGCATATAATGTAACTATAACAAAACAAAATAAAAGACTACAGATTATTATGCTAGTAGAGCGATCGGTTTATGCAAAATATAGGCTAGGCTACGTTTTGTGGTTAAAAGTACAGTGCAATTTCACAGAAAAGTTTATTTGAGAAAATTTATACCTGGAAAATCCTGCTGATTTTTTCGACTGTCATGTCCTCCTCCTTTACAGTAACACGCTTTGACTCTCGAAACAAAACATAAGTCTCCATGGCCTGATCGATTGATCGTTTGCTAGCGCTCCTTACAACTTCCGGGTCACGTAAACCCGACCAATTAAACATTCAAATTAAATTCTGTCTTGGTGCCCGTTTTTCCATTTCGTATTTTTGATCTGAGCCTAAAATTGAAATATGAAAAACCAGGCATTTTTTCGTTTTTGGTGTTATAATAAAAAAACAAAAAACAAAATAACCATTCAATTTTTCATTATTTGGTTTTTGATTGCCAATTGAAAATGGAAAGAACGAATGATACACGGATTTAAATAGCGGTGTGTCGAGTTGTGTATATTTCACTGGTTCTAATAATCCTGTCCAAGGCAGCGCATTCAAGGTGCAGTGTTGTAATGTAACGAAGTACAAATACTTCGTTACTGTACTTAAGTAGAATTTTCACGTATCTGTACTTTACTTCGTTATTTATATTTCTGACAACTTTTACTTTTACTCCACTACATTTCCTCACTAAAATGTGTACTTTTACTCCGATACATTTCCCATAACCATCTTCGTTACTCGTTACTACAAAATAAAAATCGAGTTGGTGACCTACTTCCTGTTTATCAACCTCCAAGCGCGAAGAAAAAAAAAAACACCGCGCGCGACGAAGAAGAAGATCTGCTTTGGGCAATCACGGAAGCACCTGCAGCTGCAGCAGGTTCTGCTAATTCTCTGGTCACAAATGACGAGATTAACAGTGGCGACATCAACCGGTATTTTAACCCAAACTGAAAGTGGCTGTTTACTGTTGCCATGGCGACATGTCTTTTCCCAGACGAAGTGGTTTTTGTGCGTGTGTGTGTCTAAACGCCACGGCTACACCGGCATGCTGCCAATACTCTAGGGTGGCCATTCGTCCGGCTTTAGGCCGGACTGTCCGGTTTTTCAAAGCCCTGTCCGGCGTCCGGCGCAGCATCAAGCCGGACGCGTATTTGTCCTCCTTTTTGAGACAACCCCGCCGGTCATAGGTCCGCCCGCCGGTCATAGGTCCGCGGTGTGTTACTATTGCGCCCCCCCCCCCCGTCGGCCGTAGATCCGAGGCGCACACCCCCCCCGGGCTGAGGTGTCCTCCTTTTCAACAACTCATAAATGGTCACCCTACAATACTGTGATAGGACGTCACAGTGTGATTAAGGTGTTTACATGTCTACAATAATGCCAGTAAGACTGGAATACTCCACATGTCTTCATTCAGTATTGATTACTCCCACTATGGGAATGCTGTTTACATGGCAGTGTGTTAATCTGAGTATTGTCTTCATCAGGTTAACATCAGTCCAGTGTTGTCTTATGTGTACGACTTATATTTATTGTTATTTATTTAATTTTAATGTTGAACAAGTTGAAGCCTCTCCCCTGTACTGTACCTGGATATTACAGGAGCCAAAATACATTTCATAATCAAAATTCTAACTGCTCACTTTGTTTAAATACTTTTACTTTTACTTCTAATACTTAAGTACATTTTATATCAGAAAATTACTTTTGGTACTTAAGTACAGTAAATGTCAGGTACTTTCAGACTTTTACTCAAGTAATATTCTAAAAGGTGACTTTTACTTCTACCAAAGTCATTTTCTGGTAAGATACTTGTACTTTGACTCAAGTATCGCTTTCAAGTACTTTATACAAGACTGTCAAGGTGCATTCTGGTATCTTAGGTGCGCATACTAAGAAATATTCAATCCGCAAATGTATTTTATTGTGGCTTTTATGTACCCCCTTTATTTATTTACTTGTATTTATTTATTTAATTCTTTTTTTTAGGTAATTCTTCCCCTCTTTTAAACATCCTTTATCTGTCAACATATGTGTTAATCACTTTTGGATGTTTGCAGATTATTTATTTTGTATAGGCAGTTTGGGGTATGGGTGGGATGGGTGGGAAAAAATAAAGACAAAATATTTGTAAATCTGTATGTCTGTTAACCTGCTAGTCTTAAAAATATAAATTAAAAATAATAATAATAATAATAATTGAATCCAATGGTGGCCATACAGTTCTGTCAAAAGCCATACAGTTCTGTATTTTGTTTGGATTCACTTTGACAAGCCAGAATGAAGAGTTTAAAACAAATGTTAGCCTGTGTTTTTGAAAATGTGGTTAATAATTTGGGATCAGAAACATAGCTTAATCATGACGGGCCCAGGTGCCCAAAACAATGACAGGCCCCAGCACCACCAATATTGGGACTATTATGTAGTGACAAAAACAAAACCATCTCGTTGATGAAACCATCAGTGGGATCACTTATCATATAGCCTACTTTAAATAAAGATATTTTCATCATGTTGGAGATATGATGGACCTGTGTCAACAATTAATACATGGGTATAGGGGGCAGCAGTCAAATTGCATAGAGGGCCCAGGGCTCTGCAGATCAGGGCCTGGTGCGTCGGCACCGCCTGAAGCTACGCATCTGCTTGGGATTCTGTTGCAAATAGAAAGCCATTGTATACCATGATAAGAACCTGTGATGGCCGAGTGGTTCAAATGTGTTCAAATTCTGCTCCATTTTTTTTTGATATAGGAGCCAAATAGGAAGGTTAACCAAGCATCAACACAAAGGTGGACACAATACATTGATTCATAGAGAAAAATTCCCTGGATGGATTGAATGGTGGATGGGTGCATTTTATTCTTGAGAAATGTGCTAGTTCAGATAATTTATGGAGTAAATAGCCCCAGTAGAAATGTTAAAAAGTGCAGGTTTAATAGAATCTGCTTTTTCAACAAAATTGGCATTGTGGAATAAGTAGCCTATTTAAGCAGTGACGGCATATGTTTAATATGCCGTCACTGCTCATTAATAGTGGTAGTATTAGTAGAAGCTTTACTCTAAGCTTTTTATTCCAATGATTTTAATGGTTTCATGTTATAGTTACAGTTTTACATTAATTAATTTTATTAGAAATTAAATGTCCCCTGAACATTTTAATCCGTTGCATACAATAACATTATTTAACCACAAGGCTAGTATCTTCTTGTTCTTGTCGTCCAGTGTTTAATTGTAAAACAGTCCCTTGGGGGCCAGCACTATTGCCAGACTATATCCATTATTTGACCGTAAAGTGACGTAGCCCACGTCAAGAATTGACGTCGTATTGCTTTGGAGCAGAGGAATAATTTATTTATAAATTGACGCAAGGGCGCTAAATCTAAAATATTTTTTGACTAAAATGTGAAAATGGAGATTTGATCAATAGCTCGACATAGACAAGGTTAACATATATTTATTCGTTGAAAATAAACGCGTAGCTAGTTGTATACACTTGATTCCGACTGGTTAGCATAGCTCTTGTGTTATGCTAGCCTCCAAGCTAGCGCACTGGTGATATTAGTTTTATTTAACGTGTCCAGTCGGATATCGCATGGTTACGGTACCGTGCGTTTCGTTTTATTGTGAATTTACTATTGAGTTGGTGAACGTGTGTGCTGAATATTTGCAACCAGATGCGGTGAGATGTGGGGTTTGCTTGTGCTAAGCTAGCTGCGGCTAGTGGCCTCCAGCTAACAACATTAGCATCAACACAACAGGTCTGCAGGCCGCTGCTGGTCGACCTTCTCCTGCCTGATCTCCGGCTGTGGGTTTGTTAGGTGATGGCGCCCCGTCTGCAGCTGGAGAAGGCTGCTTGGCGGTGGGTGGAAACAGTGAAACCAGAGGACATCAGCCGGGAGCACGTCGAGCTGTCTTATCGTGTGAACGTCCCCGCCTGCAGAAGAGGAACCTGCAGGTATGGACTCCATCATCTCGCGTCCCTCTTTGCTGTAGTGGAGCACAGCAATACACTATTGACTAAAACGGTTGTAGTTTTTTTGTTGTGGTTTTTGGAAAGAACAGTTTATTATAGACTCAAGGTTTCAATGTGTGCTTTTTGACAGCAGTGTAAAAGTTGCTAACCGGGTTTCATTGGGGCAGGAGGAATTGCAAAGGGAACCCTAACTGTCTTGTGGGCATCGGAGAACAGGCCTGGCTGGGAGAGATCGATGAAAACGCTTTCCACAACATCGATGACCCTAATTCAGAGCGTCGAGACAATGTATTGTTGACCATGAATGCACCGTGCTTCATTCCTATTCTCTGTCTCAGATTACTTACATCATGTGTGCCTGTTGCAAAGCTTATATGTGAACACTTGCTTCCACAGAACACATTTGTGGGCCTGACCAACCTTGGAGCAACATGTTATGTTAACACATTCCTGCAAGTGTGGTTCCACAACCTAGAGCTGCGCAGGAGTCTCTACCTGTGCCAAAACCCCCGTGCTCAGGACCACAACATTCAGTTAGGTAATGTCATCTGCTGATCATTGGCCATCTATGAGAAGAGGCTACAAGCAAACATGTTTTGGGGAAAATGATTTACCTATGCCTAGTCATTTTCAAGACTATCGGAGACTATGACAGTAAGGATGCTACACAAGGTGGGGCTGTACCCTCAAATTATCTCCAAGTGGTGAAGCTTATTGGATGTCTTATTGGATGTGAGGTTGTTCTGCATAAGGAGAGAATATGCATCGATCTCCGATGTCCACAGTCAAACCTTTAGTCATTCTTGAGCAATATGGCTAACCCATACTTGTGCCTTATTGACATGTCTGAGTGTCGGTTGAGTTTGTTGAAAATTAAATACTAATAGTAATAGTGAACATCTCCGTATAAAACAGAACAAAGCCTATATCCTTCACAACAAACTGCAGTTCATCAGGTGTCTTCACTTTCGCTGTGTTCCAGATTCAGTTCCAGATTAAAAAATGTTGCAAAGTAATGTTTTTAAATCATCAGTTGGTAAAATATAATTATCCCAAACATGTATTTGAATACACAATTACACAATGCTAATTATTGTTGCTGCATGGTCTTTTTCTCTCTCCACGTTTCATCAGATTATGAACCTGAGTCCATTTGCGAGCATCTCCAATATCTATTTGCACTGCTGCAAAACAGCAACCGAAGATACATTGACCCATCGGGGCTGGTGAAAGCACTGGGGCTGGATACCGGACAACAACAGGTAAGTTGCAACCCATCTACTCACATTATTGTACCATAGATAGGAGAACATGGTATATTGTAATGCGGTATGCGGTCCTTAAAATCAAATCAAAGCAGTATTCATTAGTAATCATTTAATTTCTATTTTCTCAGCAGACTCAGACAGAGTAAAATTTAATAAATAATAAATAATGTTGGAATGCCTATCAGAAGTAAAGTCCTGTCCACTATGCCTGGTACAATTCAGTTTGTACCCAGCGTCCACAGCACAACACAACACAACACACTGGTTCTCTGACAGGGTTACATGACAAAATATATTGGTACAGATTTAAGTGGCACTTAAAATGGGATTTTGGTCCTTGGTTACAATCTAAATATAGCCAACAAGTATATTGTTTTACATTGGAGAGAATGTGAGGTAAGGGGAATTTGGCCTACAATTAAGTGATACATTAAAGAGAATTGATAGTCATTAACTCATAACCTTGGCTATGCTGCAAGATTCTACAAAAATCATTTTCACTGCTTGAAACATCTACCTTACTTTCTTTTGTGCTTATAATGTTGTCCTCCCGTTCTGTCTTATTCTCTTCATCTAAACATTTTGCATCCTAGGATGCCCAGGAGTTTTCCAAGCTTTTCCTGTCCCTGTTGGAGGACACATTATCCAAACAGAAGAGCACCACTCTCCAGAACATCATTCAACGCCAGTTCTGCGGACAGTTCTCATATGTCACTGTGTAAGACATTTACCCCTTTTCCAGCAGACCCTGACTCCAGACATAACTCATAGTTTGCATATTGGCTTGTGTGGTTATTATGCGTAAGTCACAAGTAAACTTCACAGGGAGATGGACTGTCTGAGAACATAAAGACATTCTCATAAAGACTAGGGACGGGTCATGATTTTCAAATAGTTGATAAATTATCTTAATGGTCGAAAAGGTCCAGCAAATATCAAGGTATTTTTGCTTGAAATGCCCTATAATGATCAGTTAAGGTTTAGTAGGTATTTTTGTGTGGCCTTGAATTGAGGCCAAGTGTGAAGGGAATGTTTAATAAACATTCCCTTCACATTCCCTTTATGGGATGTATATTTGAACAATTTTGGAGGAATAGCTGATGTCTGTAAGTGTTATTTCTTTTGTTTCTCTCTGCACAGTTGTAACCAGTGTGGTCGAGCATCCCCACTTCCGTCCAGATTCTATGAGCTAGAGCTCAACATCCAGGGCCACAAGAACCTCACTGAGTGCATCACAGAATTCCTCAAGGTATCACTTGTTCAGTTGATCTGAATACACAAAAAATTCATGTAATGAATGAAAGAAAATATCAGTGCTTCTCCTACATGCATCCAGCAGTGGCGCAGTGCTGCCGCTGGATTACTAGCGCCACTGCAATCAGCCACGCAAAAAGAAATATATATATATATTAGTGGTGGGCCGTTATCGGCGTTAACACGCTGCGATAACGCGAGACTCTTATCGCGCGATAAAAAAATTATCGCCGTTAATCTATTCTCAAAGTTGGGTTGGGAGCTGGGTCTATACCGGATTTCCACCAAGGAAGGTAAGCGCCGCGGAACGGCTGCGCTGCGGAACGGGGCCTCAGCCAATCAGGGGCCTCTTAAAAAATATATATTTAAAAAAAGATGATAAACATCCGTATTCGCGGTGTCATTACTGACCCCCCAACCCGCCCCCGCCCCCCCCCCCCCCCCCCCCCCGGTCAACAATCGCGCACCTCTCCCCCGCCGGTCAAAAATCGTGCACCCCCCCCCCCCCCCCCCCCCCCGTCAACAATCGCGCAGACTTATTTTTAGTCATTATTTAGGGAGCACACGCATATTATGAATGCCTTCGACAGAATTCAAATGAGCCATTTTAATCTAGATTAATCTAGATTCATTCCAATATTACAGTTAGATTAATCTAGATTAAACAAATTAATCTATGCCCACCACTAATATATATATATATATATATATATATATATATATATATATACACTCACCGGCCACTTTATTAGGTACACCTTGCTAGTACCCGGGTTGGACCCCCTTTTGCCTTCAGAACTGCCTTAATCCTTCGTGGCACAGATTCAACAAGGTACTGGAAACATTCCTCAGAGAGTTTGGTCCATATTGACATGATAGCATCACGCAGTTGCTGCAGATTTGTCGGCTGCACATCCATGATGCGAATCTCCCGTTCCACCACATCCCAAAGGTGCTCTATTGGATTGAGATCTGGTGACTGTGGAGGCCATTTGAGTACAGTGAACTCATTGTCATGTTCAAGAAACCAGTCTGAGATGATTCGCGCTTTATGTCATGGCGCGTTATCCTGCTGGAAGTAGCCATCAGAAGATGGGTACACTGTGGTCATAAAGGGATGGACATGGTCAGCAACAATACTCAGGTAGTCTGTGGCTTTGACACGATGCTCAATTGGTACTAATAAGCCCAAAGTGTGCCAGGAAAATATCCCCCACACCATTACACCACCACCACCAGCCTGAACCGTTGATACAAGGCAGGATGGATCCATGCTTTCATGTTGTTGACGCCAAATTCTGACCCTACCATCCGAATGTCGCAGCAGAAATCGAGACTCATCAGACCAGGCAACGTTTTTCCAATCTTCGATTGTCCAATTTTGATGAGCCTGTGCGAATTGTAGCCTCAGTTTCCTGTTCTTAGCTGACAGGAGTGGCACCCGGTGTGGTCTTCTGCTGCTGTAGCCCATCCGCCTCAAGGTTCGACGTGTTGTGCGTTCAGAGATGCTCTTCTGCATACCTCTGTTGTAACGAGTGGTTATTTGAGTTACAGTTGCCTTTCTATCAGCTCGAACCAGTCTGGCCATTCTCCTCTGACCTCTAGCATCAACAAGGCATTTGCGCCCACAGAACTGCCGCTCACTGGATATTTTCTCTTTTTCGGACCATTCTCTGTAAACCCTAGAGATGGTTGTGCGTGAAAATCCCAGTAGATCAGCAGTCTCTGAAATACTCAGACCAGCCCGTCTGGCACCAACAACCATGCCACGTTCAAAGTCACTTAAATCACCTTTCTTCCCCATTCTGATGCTCGGTTTGAACTGCAGCAGATCGTCCTGACCATGTCTACATGCCTAAGTGCATTGAGTTGCTGCCATGTGATTGGCTGATTAGAAATTTGTGTTAACAAGCAGTTGGACAGGTGTACCTAATAAAGTGGCCGGTGAGTGTATATATATATATATATATATATATATATATATATATATATATATATATATATATATATATATTAGAATTGGAAATGATGTTGGGTGTCCCAAAGGCTATTTGTTTTTATTTAAAAACATATACACTCACCGGCCACTTTATTAGGTACACCTTGCTAGTACCGGGTTGGACCCCCTTTTGCCTTCAGAACTGCCTTAATCCTTCGTGGCACAGATTCAACAAGGTACTGGAAACATTCCTCAGAGAGTTTGGTCCATATTGACATGATAGCATCACGCAGTTGCTGCAGATTTGTCGGCTGCACATCCATGATGCAAATCTCCCGTTCCACCACATCCCAAAGGTGCTCTATTGGATTGAGATCTGGTGACTGTGGACCATTTGAGTACAGTGAACTCATTGTCATGTTCAAGAAACCAGTCTGAGATGATTCGCGCTTTATGACATGGCGCGTTATCCTGCTGGAAGTAGCCATCAGAAGATGGGTACACTGTGGTCATAAAGGGATGGACATGGTCAGCAACAATACTCAGGTAGTCTGTGGCTTTGACACGATGCTCAATTGGTACTAATAAGCCCAAAGTGTGCCAGGAAAATATCCCCCACACCATTACACCACCACCACCAGCCTGAACCGTTGATACAGGGCAGGATGGATCCATGCTTTCATGTTGTTGACGCCAAATTCTGACCCTACCATCCGAATGTCGCAGCAGAAATCGAGACTCATCAGACCAGGCAACGTTTTTCCAATCTTCGATTGTCCAATTTTGGTGAGCCTGTGCGAATTGTAGCCTCAGTTTCCTGTTCTTAGCTGACAGGAGTGGCACCCCGTGTGGTCTTCTGCTGCTGTAGCCCATCCGCCTCAAGGTTCGACGTGTTGTGCGTTCAGAGATGCTCTTCTGCATACCTCTGTTGTAACGAGTGGTTATTTGAGTTACAGTTGCCTTTCTATCAGCTCGAACCGGTCTGGCCATTCTCCTCTGACCTCTAGCATCAACAAGGCATTTGCGCCCACAGAACTGCCGCTCACTGGATATTTTCTCTTTTTCGGACCATTCTCTGTAAACCCTAGAGATGGTTGTGCGTGAAAATCCCAGTAGATCAGCAGTCTCTGAAATACTCAGACCAGCCCGTCTGGCACCAACAACCATGCCACGTTCAAAGTCACTTAAATCACCTTTCTTCCCCATTCTGATGCTCGGTTTGAACTGCAGCAGATCGTCCTGACCATGTCTACATGCCTAAATGCATTGAGTTGCTGCCATGTGATTGGCTGATTAGAAATTTGCGTTAACGAGCAGTTGGACAGGTGTACCTAATAAAGTGGCCGGTGAGTGTATATCACCTCTAATGCACCCCCTCAATTGTTACATTGTCATTATTGTCATTGGAGAAATATTGTGGAAAAATACTGACAGCAAAATAATGTTCTGCTATAGAAGAATACAAAACGCATGATACTTTATTAGCTCATGAATGACTTTAGAGAAAATGTAGGAAGCATATAGAGAAAAAGTAACACAAGAAGTGACTTAATAGAAAGTAGCCTACTTATTTGATTGTGTGGAACAGAAGCAACAGTATTATGAAACCCAGTTGATGGAATGGCTACAAATTGCAGACTAAAAACTGAATTTGCGCTAACATTAATGCCAAGAAAATGTGGTTCGCCCATATAGTGCGCTCCCATGCTCTGCTATGTTGTTATACCATTGAGACCATTTCTGTTGGAATGAGTAAGTTTTTATTGGACTTTATTATTTGTAACCAACAGAAGACAATTCACATTGCGTGTACCATGATCCACAAATATTTTGTACTTGTGCTTTGTTAACTGAATATTTCTCAAACAAATACATGTTTTTCACTTGAGTCTGGTAAAATGATATCCACACTCACTTTTACACATTTGTGGATCGCATGGCTCTTGTGAGTTGCTTAATTTTGTTTGTGGATTTTTGTCCACACTCCTGATCTGTAAAATGTGGATGCACAAGTTTTTATTGGACTTGAATATGTGTAACCCACAGAAGATGATTCACATTGTGTGTACCGCGATCCACAAATATTTTGTACTTGTGCTTTGTAAAGTGATATCCACATGAATGTTTTAAAATCCACCATTATATAGATCAGCTGTGTTACAATTGGACAAAACTCAACGAGATCCACAAATGCGTATAGACTAATTCTCATGTAAAATCCTGTTCTTAAAGATAGCATTGACAATTTTACAAGATACAAGTATGTATTTGTATTGTATTTGTGGGTCGTGAAATATTCCTGTGGATATCCTTTTATAAAGCACAACTACAAAATGTTTGTGGATCGGTGTACACGCAATGTCAACTGTCTTCTGTGGGTTACAAATAATAAAATCCAATAAAAACTTCCACAGCAGAGCCCTATAGGAATCAGTGATCACACTGAAACCTCTCTGTGCCTGCGCATATCAGCACCATGCATCTGCATATCAGCACCGTACACGCACACATCAGCACCATGCACGCACTAATCAGCACAGTGCACACGCACATCAGCACTGTGCATGTGCACATCAGCACCGTACACGCGCACGTACATACATAGTACATAGTGCTCCTCACACACACCTCAGCTGCTGCTGGAAAAAAACGTAGGGCAAATGCTGAAGATGGTGGTGATTATTCAGCACATGATAATGGCGAAAGGTGCTAAGCTATTAGTGTATGTGTGGGTACAAAAGAAAACATAACTAAATTAAACAAATGGTAATGCTTGCAATGATTTGAGAGTTGGAAAGAGAGAGCAGAAGAGAGTAGGATTTAGAAAATAAAGACCCAAAAGTAATTCCGCCATTGAGAAGTGTTGCATTCTCACAGCTGTGGTGGAGCTATGATAACGCTGTGTGTGCACATGTGATTGATAGGCAAGATGGATTCCCGAAACCAATCAGAGAAGAGATGTCCAAATTGGTCAAAATTAGGCAGGAGCAGTTTTAAAGCTAAATTGTCTCATACAGCACAGTCAACTAGAAACCTATTATTCTCATATTTCACTCACTAATAGCTGACAGATGGCTATAGCATTTCTAACAAATTACACTTAAATGATAAATCTTAGATCATATAGATCTTACCTACAGCACCTTTTTAATAGGCCTATAGGAATTGCATTAGGCTTACATATTAACCAGGGGTACAACCCTCCAGACTAACTTTGTTTTACATGGGAGCACCAGCAAAAAAATCAGGAGCACTAGAAAAACATTTGGTAGCACCAAATATCCTCTGATTGTTGAGAAAAAAGTGCCACTTATTGAAGTTGGATGCCAGTAATATTAACCTTCCATCATGTAAAAACAAATGCAATATAACAATAAAGAGAGCCATACTATAAAGGCACTGTGCCTCGCCTATAGGCAGCAGTGGGCAACCTTGCTTATTACTGACATTCCCAATAAAACAAACCAAGACAAAAATCCATGTTTCTCTTGCTATAGTACTATTGTTCGTCTAGCATAGGGCAGATCTATTGCTTGCTTTCGCTGCCACATGCTTCCAGTGTTCTCCAGAATTTAAAACAGGAGCCATCCCCTTCCTTTGGTTAGCAGAATGCATCCCTATGATTAGTGGAGTTCAATGCAAGTGTATTGCACCAAAGATATACTGTACATTTGTTTTATGGCTGGCCTGAATACATCATTTCAGGGTTAGGGTTAGGTTTTCAGAACACATATTCAAATGTTCGGGGGGGAAAAAAAGAGAGGGAAAAAAAGTCAATTCATAGTGTGTATCTTTTGCAGAGTCACATTTTTATCAACTGATCATTTTGCCTTTTAATTTCTACAGTGTTTTTCGAATAACGCAAAATTACAATATCACTGGATGTCAGTGGCTTTCCAATCCACTCATCAGTCCGACTCGGTTACGGCAGAGCTTCAATGTAGCCTAAAAGTTTCCGAAGACACGGCTTCCGTAGTATTTAAATAGGCTTACTTCCAATTATCACAAAGCAAATAGGTGGTTTGAACATTGTGCAACATTCTAAATTCTATTCATGTTTATTAAATTACCAACACCAACACGTTATAATTAGTAGGTAGAGCTTTTTGGTATCTTTTGTTCTCATTTAAACATTGAAATAGCTGCTAAATAACCTACGTTCATTATTAAAACCCTTTTAAAAACATTACCCTACCCCCCCCCCCCCCCCCCCCCCCCCGCTTGCTGCAACCTCTTATTTGTATGGTCGCAGCTGACTAGTGGGAACGCCACCATGGAAAACAAAATCCTGGGGAGAACCCTAGAACATTTAATAAATATTATTATTATTATTATTATTATTATTACAACCAGTTAGTTAAAACTTGCCGATTCTCACACTTGGCGGCAGGTGTCTTTTTCATAAAAAAATAAAGTATTCGAATAATTGAGATTCGAACACCTACCTACTGAATGAATATCTATTCTGGCTCAGCACTTGTTTAATTTGCTAGACTAGAAAGACTGAATGTTAACCCCTTGAAAATCCATTGTTTAATGTGCGGGTTGACATGCAAGCTAATTGCACAAATGTTTGACATGGGGAAGAAGGATTAAAATCAGAAAGCTGTGTGCCTGCCTTGCAGGAAGAGAAGCTGGACGGAGATAACCGCTACTTCTGTGAGAGTTGCCAGAACAAGCAGTGTGCCACGCGCCGCATCAAGCTGCACAGCCTCCCACGCACCCTCAACCTGCAGCTAATGCGCTTCGTCTTCGACAGGTCAGCCACAGAAAAGAGTTCACTAGGAACATGTTTCTGCTCTTCTGCATCTTCATATTGTGTGTTGAGGCAGTTTTGGAAAGTTGCTGCAAACACTAGGCCATTTTAAGTAAAAAAATTTAAAAAAAGACAGGTTCATCTATGTCAGAAGCTTTTACTTGTGGCGTTGCCTCACTGTTCTACATGTCCTCAAGGCAAACGGGCCACAAGAAGAAGCTCAACACCTTCATCAGTTTTCCAGAGCAGCTGGACATGGGGCCTTTCCTGGAGAGCACGCAAGGTATCTACACTTCCTTGGTGTTTTATATGACATCAGTGTATAAGGGCAAGTAAACCCAAAATATATTTATTTTTTACTTTATATTATGTCTTATATGATCTTCAACATGGCAGTCTATGCCATTTTGTCACTAAAATAAGACAAACAGGTGTAAAATCCTATGTTTTAGCCAGTCTCCACCAACCAGTATGTGAATGTTCTACTCTGCTCCGAACTCTTTTCGCCGGTGTCCCTCCATCTTGACGTCGAAGTGCCTCGAAAAAAGCACTTCGACGTTAAGGCGGAGGGACACCGGTGGCAAGAGGGTACGTTAACACCACAGTGTCTGATGTTGATGGCCGTGTCCAAGAGAGGATTAAGCTTCTTGGACACTTATAGTATCTCGCCATGGTGTGTGTGGATGTGTGGAGCTCTGTCTGGGCAGCGGTTGATGGTGATGTCCACCCCCGAGAGAGGCTTAAGCTTCTGGTACACTTATAGTATATCACCACTGTATTTCATATACAATGTTGTTATGAGCGTTATAATTTATAACACTCATACACAACAACAGACTAGCTTAAAAAAAAAGTATTACAAAGTTGCCGTCGGTCATAACCATGGGAATAACATGTCCCCCCCTTCCTAGAACTCTCAGCCCAAAATGCATTTTTTAAAATAGTGTTTGAATTTGAGCTGAAACAGGGGGTTCACTTAAGACTTTAAATTAATAATCTTGCTGTACCCTTGATGTTGGCATTAGATGTGATGATCCCAGGCCATATTGTCCATCAAATATGTTACTATACACACATACTATACATATTAGTATGACAATAAAGTGTCATACTGTGTGTGTTTATTAGGGCTGTCCCGAATACCATATTTTGGGCTCCGGAGCTTCGGTAGTAATCGACAGCGAATATTCGGGGGGGGGGGGGGGGGGGGGGGGGGGTCAAAAAAAAATAATAAAACTTTTTGCAAAAGGTTTGGTGTGAGGTTTGGTACTATTCGGATCAGTTGCAACTATTTTCCAAGCAAAGTAAGTGCACGTTTTTATCATGTGTAATGTTACTGTTTAAACGGCGGATAAAAGCTGAGGTGCGCGATTGTTGATGGGGGGGCGGGCGGGATTGTTGACAGGGGGGGGGTGCGACAGTCCTGGACCGGCCCAATAATCTGGACCGGCCCAAAAATAATAATACACAAAATAAAAAATACAAAATAATCGGCCTGAAATCGTCGGGCCGAACCTCCCTATGGCAGCCCGTCCCTGGTTATAGGCCTATGCGGCGCTCGTAAAAGCCGAACAATGCGCCTACATGCGCTCTTAAAGGTTTGGAAACGATCCAACAAGACTACATCTGTATTCCAATCACAATAAGTAGCCTACTTATCGGCCAACAATAATCAAACAAGGCAGTAAAAGTGGGCATTGAACTGTATAACTGTTTTGAAAAAAGGGGAAAAGGCCGACATATGCCGATACAATATGCAGCCAGCGCTCGGAAAAGGCTCGCAACAAAAAGATGAGCCACACATTTAGAAACAATTGCATGAACTATCTAAAAGAAATACCTTAGTCAGAAAACATATGAGGCTGAACGTTTTGCTAAAATGTCACAGTTATGGAAATATTGAAAATGTTGGAGCGGCTGGCTTGACCACGCGAAACCGAGAGACGGCTGTCTTGACCGCAGTACGCGATCGGTCATTAATCAATAATCGTATTTATCCGTATAACTGCACACAACTTTATTTAACATCAAATGTAAAACATGTGTGTTTGTATTGTGGTGTCCGGTGCGTGTGGATGTGCGGCTCCTCCGGCGGAGCGGTTCATGTTAATAGCGGAGTCCGGGAGGGTTCACCTTCACGGCGTAGTTACGAGGGATGTGCGACTATCGTCTTAAAAAATACTAAAGTGTTTTTTAAAGTTAGAAAGATATTAGATATTCAACCGATATTCACGCTCCGAATTACAGTGATCAGACACGGGGAACTAAAGCCGCGATCACCGCACCGCTTCAAGACTCACAGTATGCAACACAACGTCCTTTTGATCGATAACAATATAAATTGATCGACACATTTCTTAACGATCAATGATCGATCATCGATTAATTATGCCCATCCCTAGTTCCCACACAGCTGAGGTCTTCGGCATTTTGTCTTCCCTTTAACGGCCAAGGTGAACTGAAGCCTGACGTTCACTGCTGTGAGTGATGTCACGCGCCCAAGCTGAGATGGTATATATTTCCACATCTTAACAGTCAAGTATAAATATAGTACAAGAATGTGCTGACAAAATGTATTTTGCGGTTCGCCTTTAGTGATAGCCTACATTTAGAAAAAAAAAACAAAAAAAAAACGAATATCCGAATCCCAAAATTGAAAACCGAATACCTACCCAACGAACAAATATCCGAATAGTCGAATATTCGGGTCCAGCCCTAGTGTTTATGTTGTTTAAGTGAGCTCCAGAACAGCATTAGTGCTCCTAGCCCAGTCTGGAGTTCTACTGGAGGGATGAAACACCATTCTTTCTAAAGATTGGCTTGAAATCTGGTGACAGCGAAGGCCATAGCATATGATTCACATCATTCACAATTCAATTCAATTCAATTTTATTTGTATAGCGCCAATTCATAACAGAAGTTATCTCAGGGCACTTTTCAAATGGAGCAGGTCTAGACCGAACTCCTAATAACATTTACAGAGACCCAACAGTACCACCATGAGCAAGCACTTGGCACAATGCACTCTGAACACTGCATTTCCATACATTTTCATTCCATGCAGTACACCTGTATGGGAGCATTCGTGTCTCCAGTGTTTTCTTTCATTAGACACCATGTAATAATGTGTGTGTGCTGACCTACCTTGCCCCCAGACCAGAAGTGTGTGTATGAGCTGAGTGCTGTGCTGATCCATCGGGGAGTGAGTGCCTACTCGGGCCACTACATTGCCCATGTGAAAGACGCCCGCACCAGTGACTGGTACAAGTTCAATGACGAGGAGATCGAGAAGATGGAGGGCAAAAAACTGCAGCTCGGCATCGAGGAGGACATCGGTAAATGTCTGCTAAACTAAAGAGTAAATCAGCACAGCACCCCCTGAACACAACAATGTGCACAGGGGTTATTGTAGTCACTGTTGCTTGTTTGGCTCCACTTGGTACCCGTTGGATTCACTTGCTATACAATGAATGACCTGGCACCAATAGTTACAAACAGCAAGTGTTTGGTCAGCTCTCAAGCAAGCAGGTCCAAGGGGGCATTCCAACTAGGGATATAATAATGTAAAGAACCCTGTCAAATAAGCACATGTGAATATGATGGTTGTATATTAATAGAAAGAGCCCTGTCAAATAAACATGTGAATTGTATGGTTGTCGGGGAGTCTATAGAACTTCACACACGATTAGTTTAAAATTAAAATATGAAAATAAATGTCATTATTCCTTGCTAGCGGAGACGGTGAAATCCCAAACCAGGAAGCCCAAGTGCAGCAAAGGCTACCACTGCTCTAGGAATGCCTACATGCTGGTGTACAAGGTTCAAGAGGAGGAGGACACAGACCCCACCACTAACAACGTTGAAGTGCCTGGTGGGTACATTCAAATGGATTACTTTATTATCTTGGTTTAAATTGCAGGTATGTCAAATACTTCCTGTTAAAAGGCAGATCTACTTGTGTAGAAAAATTTGAATTTAATGAAAACTAACAATGGAAATACAAAATAAACGCAGACCACAGATTATATTATCAGGGTCCCCACGGGTCCTTAAAAAGTCTTAAAAAGTCTTAAATACATTTTTCGATTTTTAAGGTCTTAAAATGGCTTGAATTCTAGAATTTCCGATGAGGTCTTAAATTTCATGTTGTGCCGAGTCCGTCTCGTCTGGGTTTTTGTTGTTGTTTTTATCCGCATTTTGACCAGTGCACCATCTGGGGGCAGCACTTCGATCTATGTGGGTGCAACCTGCATCATTACATGACTGACGAGTAGAATTAGGTGATTGAGGAATGCGTTGCATTGATGGTTCGACACCACGACATAGCCTGCAGTTTGAAGCGAAATCGCAAGTATGGGAAAGTGTGTATTTAATGACAACTGGTTGGAGGACGAGAAGTATCGGGGATGGCTGAAGAAAGCAGACAGCATTCATGAAGTGAGGTGTGCTTTGTGCAAAGAAAATATACAGCTGGGGACAATGGGCCACAAAGCGCTCGATTCCCATACTCAGGCAGAGAAGCACAAAAAATATGTAGCATCTAGGGCTGTCACTTTTTCGAAGTTCGAACGGATATCGAATACCAAGCAATGTATTCAAATATATTCGAATATTTACGACCCCCCCCCCCCCCCCCCCGAAAAAAACCCCAAATGTATTACGTGACGAGAAGACATAAACAGGACTTAGGCCATAGCCTATCTAAAAACAATCTGGAAACAGGTTAGCACCTAATAGTTGGCTTAGTCGATCGACGGAGGCTTAGTTGAATACGTTTTCAGTCGAGCAAAAAGTAAAACATAAAAATAACAAGGCATGAGCATCGCAAACCGAATACATCCGTGGTCGCAACAAGCCCTGATTTAACTTATCGCTGCAGAAATATTGACCAATACACCTGGGAGGGTAGACACCTCGGCAGGTAGACACCGCTAGACACACGGGACTCATACCGGTGATCGCGGCTTTAGTTCCCCGTGTCTGATCGCTGTAATTCGGAGCGTGAATATCGGTTGAATATCTAATATCTTTCTAACTAAAAAATACTTTTGTATTTTTAAGACAGGACGATAGTCGCACATCCCTCGTAACTACTCCCGTGAAGGTGAACCCTCCCGGATTCTGCTATTAACATGAACCGCTCCCCCGGAGGAGCCGCACATCCACACGAAAATACCAACAAACATGTTTTCCATTTGCTTGCTTTTAAATAATAATGTGTGCAGTTATATGGTTAAATACGATTATTAAAAGTGTTCATGTCTCCTTCCTGGTCCAGAACCGCTTGGTCCATGCCGTTAATAGGCGGCCCGCTTCGTGCGTGTGCTTGTAAAGTGTTTCTTTTATACTTGCATACAGAAACAGTAAAGTTAGATTAAAAATTAGATTAACGCGATTAAAAAACATAACGCGCTAAACATGACTAATTAATTGATCGCAATTAACGCGATAATAATTATATCGATAAAAAATGCGCTACACAACATGGCTCTTTAAAAACCGAATCGTTTATACATATTCGAATACGGATATTTCACGTCATATT
This sequence comes from Merluccius polli, assembly GCA_030340625.1. Taxonomy (NCBI): domain Eukaryota; kingdom Metazoa; phylum Chordata; class Actinopteri; order Gadiformes; family Merlucciidae; genus Merluccius; species Merluccius polli. The sequence goes on from JAOPHQ010004549.1 coordinate 1,221,910, forward strand.
TGAATGCATATTCGGATATCGAATAAAAAGTTACAGCCCTAGTAGCATCACAGGCAACTAGTTTGCCCATACGTATCTTCACTTGTCCTGTTGAGCCAAGCACGACCTCTCAGCCTTCCGCAAGGCCGTCCACTTCACCAGGCAATGCCTTCGGCAGCTTTGTGAATGTGGACACACTCAAGGCCGAAATATTCTTGTTTTTTTTTGTCGTGATAAAGTCTTAAATTTTCCTTTTAGAGGACTTAAAAAGGTCTTAAAAGTCTTTAAATTTGCTGTTAAAAAATGTGCAGATACCCTGATTATATATATGTATGCATATTACAATATGAAGTGTAATTGGGAAATTCCATCTTGCGTCAAAACCTGCATCACATATCTAGAACTGATCTGCCTCAGCACTATTCTAATAATGATATTTTAAAATCAGGGCTCAAGACTTTTCTGTTTGCTACAGCTTTCTATTCAAATATGTATGCACTGGCATATTTATTATTTTATATTATACTTTTATTTTACATTTCTTATAAATGATTTTCTATTTTTTATTTGTCCTTTTTTTATCTTCCCAGCCTTCCTGCAAAGGCTGGTGGACCAGGACAACCACAAGTTTGAAGAGTGGTGCACGGAGATGGCAGACATGAGGAAGCAGAGCGTTGACAAGGGCAAGGCCAAGCACGAGGAGGTCAAGGAGCTCTATGAGCTTCTGCCTGTGCAAGACGGTCAGTCCAAACAAAGCTCCCTGAGCCCACGTGTGGAGAATAATGGCTATCAGAATAGACACAGAGGGGCTGTTTGTGGTCGGAGCCCCTGTATTGGTTCAGTGTGCCGGGTCATCTTGTTTTTGCTTCTGAATTCTGAACATATTCAAAACGTTTTATTTAAGAATGATTTGCTATTTGGATGCCTTTGTATCCATGTTGTAAATGTATGTAATGGTATTTTATTTATCCTTCGATTATAAAACTATAGTTCAGGGTCAATATGCTGACGAGTAAATCATTTATGTATAGACTATACAGGAAAATTGTGACCAAATATATATATATATGGGTGGTTTGTATGTGGTATGTGGTTTTAGTTTTTTGGTTGGAAAAACCGGAGTGGCATACTGGGGGAAATGTCTTTTGGTGGCAGTAGAGATAAATTATCCTTCCCATCCCTCCTTGTAGGCCAGCCATATGAATTTGTCCCCCTGGAATGGCTAAAGAAGTGGTTGGACGACTCCACCGCCACCAAAGAGATGGATAACTCCCTCTTCCTGTGTTCCCACGGCAAACTGCACCCTGACAAGGTGGGGGAGGCCAAGCGCGTGTCCATGGTCGCCGCGCAGATCCTCTACCAGCGCTATGGTGGCGGGCCCCAGCTGGACGGTAGGCCACGCGTGTTCTCTCCACAGATCAAAGATGATATGTGGCAATACCAAGGAAATCACATGATAGACTGGACAGGACAGTGGTCCATCTTTATTTTTCCACACTTGTAGTAATGTGTGCGTGTGCGTGTGCAGGATCCTCTCTGTGTAGGGAGTGTGTGAGCCAGCGCTGCAGGGTTCTGCGACTGAAGAACCAGCTCAATGAGGATTACAGAGAGGTCACCAACCTGGTGAAACGTACACTCAGGTGAAAAGGCTCATCTTGTATGCATGTGCATGTATGTGTTTTTTTTATTTGTAATGTTAAAAAATTCTCTGCGGCACAAATTCTTCTTATCTAAAATTGTGGAACATGCATTGGTCTCAATGTTAATATACAACTAGTGAACTGATGTGTTACGTAGCATTTTGGTTTGGTTTGTAACTGTGTGTGTGTGTGTATGTGTGTGTGTGTGTAGCAGTGAGGAGGGCTACTGGGTGGGCAAGTCGTCTCTGCGCAGCTGGAGACAGCTGGCCATGGAGCAGCTGGAGGAAGATGAGCAGGAAACCATGCATGGCAGCGGACAGACCAACGGACAGGCCTCACACAGCAGCAGTAATAAAGGTAGGTCTGGGATTTTCAGTTAAGTACATGTGTTACAGTTAAGTACACACAACAGCAGTAATAACGGTAGTTCTGGGGATGTTCACAGTTAAGTACATGTGCGATGGAAAACAAATCAAATAAAAAAATGTTTTACCATTGACATTGTTTACACAAGAGTTTTGAGTCGTTTCAAATCGCGATATAAAAATACGTTGTGAGAATGTGATGCAAAGAAAGAGATTTTTTCCGCCTAAACAGGCCCAATTGGTTGTTCAAGAGACGTAAACAACCATTGTATTGTACGTTGCGTTCAATCTAGATTGGCTAGCGATTGGTTCTCATCTAGATTAAATCTCTCTCCGCCCAGTCTCCCGCAATCTCCGCGAGAGATTGTGCAAACCATGGATGTGGTGAAAACCTGAAACTTGTATGTGCGTGCGCATTATCAAGCGGGGATTTCTCAACTGCCCCTACATATAAACAGGTTGAGACAGTTGTGAGTACATTGAGCCCTTTGTGTGAACAGTTGAGTTTTTGAGTCTAGATACAATCTAGATTAAAATAGTCTAGATATTTGTCTTGTGTAAATAAGGCCATTGTGGTTGTAATCAAAATCAAATCTCTCGTTTGGTTAATTTTAGAGTACGGCCCACATCTTCCAGAAGACTGCGAGGAAGCGATGAAGACCTTCAATGAGGACATCCTTTGCACCCATGGTACACACACACACACTCTCACCCTCTTGTTATGTGCTTTCTAAGTAAAAAAACGGGACACGTATGAGAACCTAATTGAGAGATGACCATCGGAAAGTTGTTGGAATGTGTTAATATTGGTGTTGTTGATGTAATGTATTGTTGTTGTTTAATGTGTTAGTGTTGTTGTTGTTGTTGTTGTAATGTGTTAGTATTAGCACCAGGGGTCCGTTTCACAAAGCAGGTTTAGTGAAAACCCTGCGTTTATTAACCCTGAAATGAGGGAAACGCTGAGTTTTCCGTTTCACAAAGGGAGATAACTCAAACCAGAGAAAGAGGGGCAACTCTAGCCTGTTTCACAGAGAGGGATAACTTACGCTCTCGGTCAGTTACCGTAGTAACAGACTCTATGAACCTAACCTGGTCGGGACCAGGTTTTACTCAATGGATCAATCTGTCTCCGCCCTCTTTCAGCCACACACGCCATTTGATTTCCTCATTCATTCAGTCAGCAGGCGAGTTTTGGCGTAGCCGTCTGTCAAAAATCATTTAACAAAATCAGAGTCAGTGCTATTTCAGAAGTCCATTAGGCACAGGGGGCGCGATCGTAACCCACCCCGGACCTACGACCGACGGGGGGGGGGGGGGCGCCACTCCGGTAGATCCGCCCCTGGTTAGGGCAAAGTAGAGTACCGGCAGCCTGTGACAAGTGCCGGTACACAAGAAAAAGTGCCGGTACGCTAAAGGGTAAAATGTAGAAGTGCCGGTACTGTGTACCGGTGAGTACCGGCCCACTTCGAGCACTGCTTTTGACAACGATCCTGTGGATGACGGCGCAGCATTACTGCGCAGAGAATTAAATATTCGTCGGGAGAGGGTTATCAGACCATAGATGTAGCCTTTCCAGACAATTATCATTTCCAGACAATTATCTTTTTCAGCGGTCGTCACAGTCCATCATTTACATACGCAACCTAATCCGTCCTTACATGTGCAACATTACCAACCGTAGTCTCTCACATCCCAGCAGATATTGTGTGTTGCACTGCGTTTCTTTGCAAATGTTTTTTGTACAATGTCGGAGATGTAGAGGCAACTGTATTCAGTCAAATAGCCACTTAATATTTACTTTACAGTGTAAAACATGATCAAAATGATCATGCCGAGGTCTTATCTGTTTGAACAATGTCATCTTAAGCTGCTGTCAAGTGCGCTTCTCCCCCGCGGGATTGCACCTAAATGAAATAAATAAATAGTTGCCATTCAAGCAGTTTTCCTCTGTAATATTATTGTGATCGCAAAGGACTCCATTTAAACTTACGCGGCAGTGTTGCACTTCTTTCTAAAAACGTGTTGAAACTCGCCATATGAGCACATTAGGATTTCCAATTGGAGGTTGGTGAAAAACGTAGCCCTCCTCTTCCCCCGTTGCCATGGTGACTCGTCGAATCGGGGCTCCATTGATGCTGGCTTTTTGTAGTTGTGGTGCACGCGCTTAACCCTAGGTGGAACTCCTCTGAGTTGATCAAATTAACTCAAAACCGGTGTTGTGGAACCGAAAACCCAGAGTTTTCTATCTCAGTGAAGATCAACTCAGCGTTTAGGATTAAACTCAGAGGTTGTTAAACCTGCTTTGTGAAACGGACCCCAGGCGGCCAACTGCCATGTGGTTATTGAGGCTGTGTGTGGTGTCATGCAGGTGGTCTGAGCATCCTGGAGACAGAGAGGAGACTGGTATCCTCAGAGGTGTGGACCAAGGTCCGTGCCTATTTCCCCAAAGCACCAGAGTTCACCCAACACCAACAGCCCTGTGCCCAGTGCCTGGTGAGTGGACCAGAGAAGAGGTGATGCAATCCAGTGGTGACATTAACCATAAAACGTAGTGTAGAAGTGTGTATCTAGAAGTGGAGTTAACCACTTGTCTATAATCTGCGCATGCATTTGCTGTATGGCACAAAAAGTGAATCATTAGCAAAGGTCTGCTGATGCAGAATAATTCCAATAGGGCTGCAATGATTTGTCAGTCGACGGAAAATTAATAGATTCTAATTTCGACAATTGATTAATCATTCTAGTCATTCATCAAGTACAAATACAAATATGTAAAATAACATTTGCTGTTTCATGCTTCAGAAATGTAAATATTTGGTGGATGGATTATTATAAATTGAATACTTTAGTTTTTCTCGGCTGCTTGTCAGATAAAGCAAGCAAAGTTAAGACATCATTTGCGACTGGTAGCATTTCCTATTATTTATGACATTTCCTAGACTAAATAATTAATTGACTAATCAAAAAAAAACATTGTTAGATTAATCGACTATGAAAATAATCGGTAGTTGCAGCCCTAAATTTCAAACAGCTGACTATAGTAAAACACCATCATGTCTGGCCCAGACACTGGAGCAGGAGGAGAAGGACAACGAGGCTGTGAGCAAGATGATGGCCCAGGACCAAAAGAACCAGCTGCTCAACCTCTTCCAGGAGAAGAACCGACCTATGCTCACCAAGTGGCCTCAGGTATGGTGGAGTCTGATTATCTCTTTTGACCATAGCTGCTGTGAACCTTTGACTTCATGTCAAATCTGATTTAGACTCTAAAAGCCTCTAAAATATACATTTTACAAGCGCATGCACAAAGCGATCCCCCTGTTAGCGACACCGGCTAAAGCAGTAATGATTACCACACTTGGAGAAGCCTAATGCATATTTATCTGGGCTAGCTAACGTTAGAGCGGCCATGCTAAGTGACTAACATTAGGCTACTTGCATGTTTTAAATGATAACTCATGTTTGAGGTCGACAAATGATAGGTGAATGTTTGACTGCAGAGTTTGCAGGTCACCTTCTTGGGGACGCTCTCAAAATGATGCCACACTTTGGATTTCATGCCCGACATAGCCTACTATCTAGTAAAAACAGCAACACTAATGTGTGTCGCCACATCCTGTGTCTGTCATTTCAAAATAAATGCCCTCTAGCGTTTAACACACGGTCCAGCCATATATGTTTTTGCCTAAATTTGGCAAGGCGCAGCTGCTAATTTTTTCCTGTGACCATTCACCCAAGGAAAACTTGGTTGACAAAGACACTTCTGAATTGACTAACATTTGGTTGACTATTAGGGGGCAACCCTAATAAACACTTAAAGGAGAAAGAACGTTTGGTATTTTTGACATTAAACTTTGTTTTCGGATCGTTTACCATGAAATACAATGGTTAAGAGTGACATTTTGACAAATGCTTCTGTTTGAGAGTTTTCGGTTGTTAGTGTAGCAGCCCCCCCCCCCCTTTCAATGGCAGTCATGGTACCTACCTGCAAATCCTCTCTAGAAGGCATTAAACATTCTTTTTCAACGACATGAAACTCTCCAAGTGTTCAGATGTGTTCACTGAAATGCTGGCACAAAAGTCGCCGAGAAATATGGTCTCCAACAGCTGTTTGACAATTTATTTTCAAATGGTCGACCTATTTTCTCAAATGCATCCCCCTCCCGTGTGTTCTTCCGTTGAAAGTATGGAGAATAGAGACTCCAGCCCAGAGGTGGCGATAATGCACCTTTGCGTTGAATTGCCTACTGCAGGTAAAGCATTGATTATAGTATAGGTAACACTAAAGAGGAGAAGAAGAAAATAGAAGAACAACAACAAACTGTAGACAGAATCGGAGTTATCGAAGGAGATAGGAAAGTCGCAATGGTGCGAGATTGTGCTGTTCAAAATTGCGGGAGAATACGTGGACAAATTAGTTATCACAGACTTCCTTTTCACAATCCAAACAGACTGAAGTTGTGGTTGTTATTTCTGGGTTTGGATGTGAACACACCAGTGGAGGACCTCCGGGCAGCTGATCATCGTGTCTGCGCTTTTCATTTCACCGAAGATTATTCTAAAGGTCGAAAAAAGTCCCCCAAGAAGGTATTTCGCCTAAGAAATACAGCGGTTCCCACATTACATTCTGGAATACAAGTCAAAAGACTACAGAAGACTGTAAACAAAGGTGAGCCGGTTCCGGAATTCCATCATCTTCCCTTTCCGGCGGCGGCGTAATACTGCGCTTTTGTTCACATCCAATACAAGTCAGTTGAGTTGGACAAAAACTACGATTTATCATGGTAGAAGTAATATTTTTCAACAATGTTTGTGCCAGCGTTTCAGTGAACACATCTGAACACTTGGAGAGTTTCATGTCATTGAAAAAGAATGTTTAATGCCTTCTAGAGAGGATTTGCAGGTAGGTACCATGACTGCCATTGAAAGGGGGGGGGGGGGGGCTGCTACGCTAACAACCGAAAACTCTCAAACAGAAGCATTTGTCAAAATGTCACTCTTAACCATTGTATTTCATAGTAAACGATCCGAAAACAAGGTTTAATGTCAAAAATACCGAACTTATCCTTTAGTGTTTAAGGATCCTAGGGAACTCATCAGGTTGACATAGTCAAAGGTTCAGCACTTTTTAAATGGGGAATGATGTTTGATTACTTTGATTACTGGCGTCCCATTCCCACATAGTGGACTCCAAGTTCAATTTGTTGCACCAATCCTCTCTTGTTTGTTGAGATAAACTGCTTTATAGATCATACAATCAAAAAAAAGTCTGTTCTTGTCGTTCCAGGGCACAGATACTCTCTACATAGTGCCAATGTTTTTTGTGGACGAGTGGAAGAAATTCATCAGGTACGCGTTTGTCTGATTTCGACAGCTGGAAAAGGGTGAAATTGACAGTGGTATGGTGTGTGGACTCACAGCATATGGACATTATTGTAACAACATAGTGTTAGAACATGGTGTGTGGACTCACAGCATGTGGACATTACTCACAGCATGTGGACATCACAACATAGTGTTAGAACATGGTGTGTGGACTCAGCATGTGGACATTATTTTAACAACATAGTATTAACATGCTGTAAAAGCCCACCAGCAAGAGGTATCTGTGTTGTTCACAAGGAACCTAACATTGCTGCTCTCACAAAAACACAGTACATCAAATCAAAGATGCACACGAAAATCTATGGTCGACCTTAGTTATATCTTGTTGCTATGGTGTCACATGACATTCCATAATCCAGACCATCCGGTTGTTTGTTTGGAGAAAACATGAAAAGCAGGAAGTAGAACTGTTTGGATAGAGGTTAAGATCTGATGTACATGTCTTGCTAATGAATGTGATTACGTTGGCGTTATGTCTCTTACCATGTCACTTAATATGTCTCTCAATCTGCCCCACCCCCCTAAAAGGAGACCAACCAAGTCGTCCCCAGTGTCGAGCATAGGCAACAGCCTGCTTCTCTGTCCCCACGGCGGCTTCATGTTCACCTACGAGTCCCTGATCAACGGGGACTTTCAACAGTGAGTATCCCTGATCCAAATCTACCCCTATGGTCTCCCAGCCAAACCATATTGGATGTCCATGCATATGGCGGTGTCTCTTGGGACTGCTTGTGATTGTATTCCACTCTCATGCCTAACATTTAAAGCATGTGTAACATGCTTTAAATGTTGGTGGTCAGCAGCCATCCTGGCTTACACCAGGATGGCTGGCTGTATCCAGATGTTTCAGACAGTAATTGTTGTTGTGTTAGTCAATTATTGTTGAATGAGTCAAGCAGATCCAGAATTGATCTTTTGTGATTGCATTAAAGTGTGAATGAGTGTATTTGTGATCAATAAGTGGACAACAGCATCGTCTCAAGTGGTGATGTTCTTCCTGCACAGTGTAGCTTTGCTCTGGCCTAGCGAATGGGAGGTCATCAGCAAACTGTTCATTGTGGATCAGCCAATCTCCCTCCACTGTTCCAGACAGGCAACGCCGACTGGCTCCACACCACAGTACACAACACAGCCTGGTAAATATAATATAGTATAGTATGTAGTATAGTAGTCTACAGGCATGGGATGATATGAACATTTCATGTCACGATTATCCTGGCCAAAATAATTGCAATTCACGATATTATCACGTCAATATGCTTAAGACCATTGGCGGTTCTAGACGGGGGCCAGGGTGGGCCGGTGCCCCTGTGAAATTGCTCTTGGCCCCTGTTACGGCCCCTGCACCGATCAGCCAATGATTTAAACGATTAATTTCTTACCGCGACATGCGCTTGTTTGAAGAACGATACCCTCGACTAGCCCCAGTCAAATAGAACGGACCCGTCGGTCGTAGGTCCGCGGTGGGATACGTTTGCGGGGTGGGTTAATATCGCGCGCACCCCCCCCCCCCACCCCGCGCGCGAACGTAACCCACCGCGGACCTACGGGGTGGGTTAATATTGCGCGCACCCCCCCCCCCCCCCCCCCCACCCCGCGAACGTAACCCACCGCGGAGCTACGGGGTGGGTTTATATTAGTGTTGCACCGATACCATTTTTTGGCCCCCGATACCGATACCGATACCCGGCTGTGCAGTATCGGCCGATACCGATACCATACCGATACCACGCCGGAAAAAAAAAAATATATATATATATATATATACACAAGCTTTTTTCTTCTAATACTAAAGAACTGCATACTCACTTGGATGTAAAATCATTGCTATCATGGCTTAATTACTAGTATAATTAGATAATATAGTATAACTAGAGATAATTACTAGTATGTAGCGGGGGGGGGAATCGGGGAGAAGCTGATTACAGCTTAACTCGTCGTCTGTGATGCGGTCACTGTCTGTCCATTTGAGCGATCTCCCGCCTGTGAGCAAGACGCGTCTCCCTCTCTCTCCTGCTTTTTCCCCTCTTCTCCTTGTTTGTGACCGCATGGCACCCCGGGGAGCGGGGGGGGGGCATGGGTGGTGACCGGGTGCGTCGCACCGGCAGGCGGACCCGCTCACTGAGTTTCCCCGCACCGGCGCGTCCGCAGGCGGAACAACTTTTCTGTGCGCCGCGCGGCTGAACCGCGCGCCCGCCGCGTCTCCGGTGCTTTTTTTTCTTGCTTTTTTTTGGTACTTTGTCGTCGTCGCTTGTCGGTCGGTCAACATGCGCGGCCGGGCGGCCGGAGTGGGCCAATAGGATAGCTGCTTGGCACGGCATGCACTGAACACGTGTGATCACACGCAGCATTGAGTGAAGGGAGAGAAAGACGCAAAGCGCTGCGTTCCAAGTTTCATATTAGTATATGTAAATGGCATCGGCGCATTATTTGTTCGTACTCGCCGATACCGATGCCAGCATTTTAGCGCGGTATCGGGGCCCCTCCCGATACTAGTATCGGTATCGGTGCAACACTAGTTTATATTGCGCGCTTCTTTCTATGCAAGATGCTAGTGGAAATCAGTACTACAGATGAATCCATTTTATATGGTTATAAATAAAGTATATGGTTATAAATGTGCCCCCCTTAAAAACACACTGGCCCCACCTCGGCCCCCCTGGTGATTTTGGTCTAGAACCGCCACTGCTTAAGACTCCTAAAATGGCACTAAAACATAGATGGGACACATATTTTTTTTAGTAAGCATCCATTTCGGTGAAAAACAAATGGGCAGGTGTCCTCTGAGCCTTCAGCCATGATGACAGGCTGGGGATTTTGGATTGCCTGGAAAGATGCAGGCTCCCCCTTGTGGCAAATTAAAAATACATCAGGAAATCAATATAGGACTTTATGTTAGCGAGCTAGACAGCGTTTTCAAGTCACTCGTGAGGATATTCACGATTATCCCGACTCACGATACTAACAAAAATGGAAATTCACCACAATCCCCTTATTGTGAGTGTCTTATATCGCGATCCATGATAAAAAATGTTATCATCCCATCCCTAGTATAGAATATATTGTACAAATCTAAAGAAAAATGTCAAAAGATCATTCTCACAATGTATATGCAAAGTTTTGGCTGAGGTTTGAAGATCATAATAAAAAAAAGGTTGATGCTTGACGTTTTCTATTTCTATGTTAATCGGGAGTTGGTTATGATTATCTGATTCATTATAAGTGACCAATAAAATATTTTGCAATGACATGATCTGGCCTGATGCATATTAAAATGAAAACGGCTCTTCAAATTCTTCTGAAAATGTTATAAATACATTGACCTAGTTTCTCATTCTTCTGAAAATGTTTGAAATACATTGACCTAGTTTCTCATTAAGTTAAGTTAATGGTCAAAATCTGTTCGAATTATCGAAATATGGCAGAGAAATTGCTGAACATGGTTAGCTTTTCTAAGTGATAGTCATGGCAGATGCGCATTGTGTAATCATCACTGACAACCTTACTAGACATGTGAAATGTATTTGTGTTGTGTGCCCAGAGCTATGCTGGGAGTGTCGAGAGGGCTTCATCTTCCAACAGCAGCGGGACCTGAGGGAGTACACACAGGCTACTATCTACGTCCGCAAGGTGGTGGAAGACAAAGCGGTAAACAGTTTTTTACTTTAATGCCCTAGCATAAGCTTTTAACCACAATTGGTGGTGGTCTTTATAATTATAAATAAAATGAAACTAGAGGGACAACAAAGACTAGGGTTTAAATGATTTTAATAAAACAATATATTTTTTACTTTATACTATTTACTGTATGGTCAAAACTATAGTGTTACGTGATACATCTACTTCCTCGCTCAAATATACATTCTAATCTCATGCACATTCAAGTGCTAACTATGTGTCATTGTCCTTAAAGAAAAACGAAGGAACAGAACAATTAAGAGAAATTGTGTGCATCTATACAACCCTAGCAATCACAAATTGAGATAAATCATTTGATGAATGAACATGTGCGATTAATTCTGCTGCAGTTATGTGTTATGTAATAGCTAGCATAGTACCTGTCTACAAAAACGATTTTCCTGAACATTATACTCCAAATGATTCTGTTGTGTTTATGGCTGTGTTTACTGTGTAGGTGATAAAGGAGGCGGCTCCTGAGATGAATGCCAGCAGTTCAGAGGCGGAGGAGGAGAAGGAAGAGCTCCCCAAGGCAGATGGCGAGGGAGAGTGTGACTTCAACCAGGTAGGTGATCACCACACTCTAACCCACATTGTTTCACCGATGGCTAGTAAAACCCATGCCTTCCATTTTAACCATTATTTCAATCCACACTCATTTGGAGAAGAGGGTCTCATGCCCGCCATTATGCAACCCCTCTGTTTGTTTTCACACTTTTGCTTAAAGGTTTATTCTGATTTAAGTTAATTTCGGTTCGGAATTTTGAATTCCTGAGCTGGGTTTGCATCAGCAACGTGAAGGATCTGTAATGTGGCACCTGTCATGTGACCCTTCTCTTTCTCCAGAGCGAGGACGGAGCGAAGCGTGCAAAGATGAGTGACGGCAGCGCCGCCACGCTCACAACAGGTCCCGTCAGCATGGTGAGATCAGGAAGTATCAGGAGAAGCACGCGGCACAGGAAACTCAGAGGCGAGAAGGCTCTCATTGTCTCAGCCAACCAGACACTTAAGGAGCTCAAAATACAGGTGTTGACACACTGCAAACAAAGCACACTGCAAACACAACATATTTTATGCAAAATGCATCCGCCTGCAAAAAGTGTACTTGATATATCCTCTTATATACTTTTTGTTGACCTCTTGACTAAATGCATGCTCTTTCATTTCGTTCGTGCGTACAATGGCGGTTTAAGGTTGAACGTCACATCCAAGTCTATATAAACCAGAACTGTTTTAAATCATTCCCAGCTCAGGCACTTATAAAAGGCTTTGTGTTATGTAGATCATGCACGCTTTCTCTGTGGCACCGTTTGACCAGAATCTCTCCATCGAGGGAAAGGGTCTAACCGACGACTCGGCCACACTGGGTAGCCTCGGAGTCACCCCTGAGAGCATCGTCTGTCTCAAGGTAGGGCTCACAGAGCGAACGCCTGCCAGGCTCACCTCAGACAATCACTGGCTTTTTAAAGGCACAATGAGTAGGATTTGTCGGTTGCAGGTTTGTAAACACAACACTTGAACACAAAACTTCGTCCCCCGGCTGAAAGACACCAGAAGCGCTCGCCAGCGGGTGAAAGCCGACCCCAGATTGACTCGTTTTTGGAACAAGCTTTATCTGCTTGGTGTTTCGCCTTGCTATATTTTAGGTCTTTCGGCACTGTGTCCGCCATTGTCGTAGCTTCCTCTTGGACCTCACATCCTGCATGCTGTTGGCTGGGAGCTACCAACGGCCCAAAGGTTGACGCCCAGAAATGTCCCAAACAAAGTAAAATAAGAAAATTCGGGCAGAGGGCAGGGTCTGTGAAAATACAGACACCGCCACACACTTCTAGTGGGTCATAAGTAATGATTGAGAGGGATTATTTTTGTACTAGTCTATGCATTGTCTTTTTAGGAAAATCCTACTCATTGTGCTTTTAACAATGCTTTTTTTGTGATTAAAAAAACATTTAGAAAGAGATTGGTTGTTTCTCTTCTTTGATGAGACATCTTTGTTGATGCAGGCTGATGAACCCATAGCAGACTATGCCGCCATGGACGATGTCTATCAGGGTAATGCTTCCGCTGCATCTCAATAAGTTTCACTTTGAGAATGAGTCAAAATAATGCTATTGTCTAATACTTTCATTCACTTGCTTTTTCTCAGTGGGAATGCCTGAAGAAGGATTTAAAGGTAAGCATGGTTGCTTATTTTTTTGTCCGTTTTTATGTAACAAACCCGAACTTAACAAAATCAAATTTTCAATTACTTTAAATGCATTTCTTATTTGTTGCTGTAAAGTATTTCTTACTGCAACAACCTTACAGCCTTCTATCATTCATTATTAATATATTCAAAGTACCTGGTTTTGAGTATATGCTGCCCCTTTCATCCGGTTTTACTTCCTGATTTCTGCCCACCAACCAGTGTTAAACAAAATTATACCATGAGTAGTTCTGACCAAGCAACCTGATTGGTCAGCTCGACATTTAAACCCGGAATCACTATATCACTATGAATATTACTCGACCATGGCATTCCATAACCATAACATGGTGCTACTATTTTAACAATGCATAATTTATGTCAGTATTTATGCAATTTGTGTAGTCGGTTTTATTTTGGGGGGGGGGGGGGGGGTTGCGATGTTTATTTTTTAAGACAAAATGAATGAAACGACAACATAGACCGTCTAATCTGTGTATGTGTGCATGTTTGTGTATGTTTCTGTGTGTGTTTGTGCAGGCACTGGGCTTCTTGGTCACTGAGGGAAAACCTGAGCTATGCTTGAAGTAGAAGTGGAATGAAAATCAAAAAGCTTGAACTTGTCAAGTGTCCATACACAAGTGCTTTAATTTGTTCTGACGATTATTTTTGTTAAGTTTAAGTAGGGTTATATATATATATATATATATATATATATATATATATATATATATATATATATATATATATATATATATATATATATATATAACTGTGACTGTGTTGCAAACCTACTGTTTTACTGTATATTAAAAAAAGATTGCTGGCTTTTGATATTTAAAGACCCTATAACATTTTTATTTAAAGACGTGATAGTGGTTTTTGACCTTATTAATAGAAACGGGTTGAAGAAGATAACATTTATCTTCTAGTCAGGAGCTTGGCGTCCGTAGTTCTGTCACTTATGAGAGTAGGTTGGTCTTAGACACCTGTTGGGTTTTTTTATTATTGTAATATGACAAAAATGTAAAAAAATATAATTTTAGAATTGTGCTTTGAATAAGCAAGTGCTCCCAAGCTGCAGTTGCACACCTGTTACTGCTAATTCTTCCAACCATGTCAATTTAATGCACGAGTAACTGTTAAGTATTACAGATATAAACCGCTTTCCATGTTTGAACATTTATTACCTCAACAATTCATTAGAAATATACTCATGTGGCATTTAAATCTAGCTACACAGTGTGTTAAAGTTGATTCCAGCAGGAGGTTGAGTTCACTTAGTTGGTCGTTACTCAACTGAAGACATGCTTCAGGCAGTGCTATACTGTTCTCAATTTCATATTGACAATAAAGATATTGTTTCCAAAACATCACAATCGTGTTATTCCAGTTGCCATCTTAAATTAAAGGTCTATGGAAGCAAATAACTGGCCGCCGATGAAGTGTGTTCATAGGGAAATTATGTCGGCCTATTTACACAATCAGCTTACCATACTATCAATAGTTTAAACACATATACCCTGCAGATTATTGGTACTTAATTCAATTAAGGTGGTCATGGAAATATAAAAAATACACAAATCTTCTAGAAGCATTACAAAGTCTGCATGTGCTTATTACCCATTCATGGACACGAAATTGCAAGACCTGGAAGTTGTGAAGTTCACTGGTTTTTGTAATGAAAATATGATACATAATTATATTATCAGCTTGTGATACGTAAGTAAAGACGGCACTTTTTAGATACATTCAAATGACATCACACAAAACCATTATTAATCCACGACAGCAGGTTATTATTTGTATTCCAATCAGACGCTATATTGTGGTGGTGTATGCGCATGCGCGTTTGTTCTCGGCGTGTTTTTTTTCATGGATGACGCCATTTTCAAAAGACTGAAGCTTTATTGGGAGCCTACAACTGTTCATCGATGAAGTTTAAATAAAGAGTCGGATCGTTTGAATTACAAGGTAAAATGGAGTGGGGACAGTTTGGGGATTGCAGTTTTGTGTGAAACGTTGGTTTATTCTCATAAAGTAGTTATTCTGCTGGACTGCCTTCCACAGTAGCTGCTAAGCTAAATGTTGAACACACAGTAACTTGTGACGTCGAGGTGTATGTGTTGCCATCTGTTGTCTCTTTCCTCCAAGAATTGCGATTGGCGAAGCCAGTCCCAATAAACACATAACCACCAGACAATGTGGCGTCGGGTCTCTTCACCTCACCACCAAACAAAATAACCGTCCGTGTTTGTCCTGTCTGATGTCCCCTGCATTCTCCTGGTCTCCCACAGTCCCCAAAAGCCTAAAAGGTTGTTCATAAAACCAATATATAAAACATTGTTGTCCACTCTTCGTAGCCCTTTGCACAGGCATGGATTTGCCAAATTACAGCAAGCAGCTAATGCAGCAACTGTGGGCCTTGAGGACGGAGGGCAAGTTCTGTGACTGCACCATACTAGTGGGCGACGCTCCACACACTGCGCACAAGCTGGTGCTGGGTGCTTCCAGCATGCTGTTCAGGTATATCCCTATACATACCCCCTATCCCTATTACCCCCTATATATATATCCCTATACATACCCCCTATATATATCCCTATACATACCCCCTATATATATATCCCTATACATACCCCCTATATATATCCCTATACATACCCCCCTATATATATATCCCTATACATACCCCCCTATATATATATCCCTATACATACCCCCCTATATATATATCCCTATATATACCCCCTATATATATATATCCCTATACATACCCCCTATATATATATCCCTATACATACCCCCTATATATATATATATATCCCTATACATATCCCCCCTATATATATATATATATATATATATATATATATATATATATATATATATATATATATATATATATATATAGGGGGGGATATGTATACATACCCCCTATATATATATACATACATACCCCCCTATATATATCCCTAGATATCTATCTATATCCCTGTGTATGTGTGTGTCTCTCTCTCTCTCTCTCTCTCTCTCTCTCTCTATATATATATATATATATATACTCCCAGCACCAGTCTCTTGATGGTGTTTAATGCTCATGCTCTGCAGATTATTTACTACATTCATTAAGGTGTATTAAAACCCATTGGTTATGCTTAATGGCAATATGTAACAAAAAATTACCTAATTGCATGTGCTAACTGCGACCCAAAGTTCAGTTTTATTTTATTTTACCACTGAATTGTGTTGAGTCAGTGCTGTATGCTTTCCTCCCCTCAGATCTCTCCTGGAAAGTTCTGACACCATCTCCATCGACACGGCGGTGGTGTCGTCACAGGAGTTTGCCTGCCTGCTGGACCTGGTGTACTCGGGCAAGCTGCCCCCGGGCAAGCACAACGTCAGCCGCATCATCGCCTCCGCCGACAGTCTGCAGATGTACGACGTGGCAGTGGGTTGCAAGAACATCCTCAGTAGACTGGTGGTGGGCCAGCCCCGGCCCGCTGCCGCTGCTGCCGCCCATGGCCAGGATGAGCCTCAGCACCAGGCCAAGGGGGACAGGCCACCTGCGACTCACCAAGCTCCGGACCAGGAGGAAGAGGAGGAGGATGGGAAGGGCAGGCAGGAGAGCGTAGAGGAAGTGGAAGAGTCTGGTGGGCAGAGTGGGCTTGCTGGGTCCAAGAGGCAGGGAAGCATGGATGCGCCGAGCCCTAAAATACCTCGTATGGATGTCCCTGGGGTCCCTCGGTGGGTTTCTCTAAGCACACAAATTCAACTTTCAGTTGAGGGGTCAAACTATAGCACAGCTCTTCAGCCAGGCAGTATGTTTTAATAATAATAATGTATCACACTTTATTTTTATTTAATGATTATTAATGATATCTTATCAATTGCCTTCACCTGGTTCTAGCTAATTTGTGCCAAATGTTTTAACATGGAAGTTTGATATTATGAAGCTATATTTATTAAAATTCTGCATGATTATTGTGATAAAAATCTATCACAAATGTATTTTATTAATGCATTTATTAAAAAAATAATAACAAGTCATGTTATTAATAATAACAAGGTGGTAATGACTTAATAAGTCATTACCACCCACTACCAATGCCTACTACAATATAAAGGGGTGCATATATATGGATACAAATATAGAATGACTGATGCTGTCAAAATTCCAGCAAGAAAAAGTATTAAATATGGTGGATTTTGTTTTTGGTGTTACTAAGTTAATCAATGAACACTTTGATTCCATTGAAACAGACCAGGAAGTCTGCGCGTCCCAGCCGCTGAAGGAGTCGGCAGAGGTGTTGCCTGCCGCGCCTGCCGTCCCGGAGTGTCCTCCTCCTTCCACGTCCAGCTCTCTGCTGGAGCGCTCTGGGGAGCTGCTGGAGCTCCTGGGGGGCGTGGTGTCCCTCGCAGAACTGCTTACTCAGGCCGCGGCCAGCAGCCTTGACGACCAGGAGAGAGAGGTACAGCACCAGTGGCATGTCCAGATTCATTTAGAAGGGGTGGCAAAGAATAACACATGAGGGTGGAGTATACTGTACACATTAACTTAGTTAAACTAGTTCATTTATATTTTGCTAGGGGTGGCACTTGGAGTGGCCAATCACATTTTTGTGGGGGCATGTGGGGTGGAAATCAAAATATAATAACAATAATATTGCTAAGGGTTTTAAAGACTGAAAAAGCTGTCTTACTGTAGGGATTGTACAAATGAATAGCCTATGTCTTAAGGTGGTACTTTTCAATTAGAAATATTGTAATAATATTGCTGTTGTTGAGTTTGTACTGTTATTGCTTTCAATCCAATTTAGTCATCATTTCCTTATCCTATGTTCCTCAACAATGTATTTCCAATCAATCATTCATCATCACCATTACAATGGCCGCTTCATCGTGTTGATATCCCTAAAGCACTGAACATATGATGAGCTTTCAGCCTCAGTGTTGCCAATGTTCCTATGGAGCTGAGCGCTGAAGCCCAACCTAGTATTTGCTACCCCGGGGTAGCGGACAGCTCAGATTTACCACCTTGCTGCTGCACTCAAAGTTAAAAATATCAACTTTGTCCGCAGTTGACACTGACCTCTTGAAGCGCGTCCAATCAAATTGCAGCTTTGTTTAATGTTCTAAAACCAACAAAATTCAATCATCCAAACACTTTGTCAGTTTCCTGGGCTACATGATATATGTCCTTCAGCACATCATTATGAATGGCCCAGCTAGCCTCCAGCGCCCTCTTCTGTCAGGTGGTGCAGGAGTGCTGCACAGAGAAGGCAGGGTCAGACGCCACAGCCCTGCTGCTGGTCGCCAGGCTGAGGGAGGGGCTTCTGAGCGAGGCTGGGCTGCTAGCGGTGCTCGCTGCCCTTCAAGAGGAGTCGCTGTCCTCGTGTCCGGCTGGACTGCTGGCTCTCCTGGAGGAGGTGGAGCACACCGCAGGTATGTGTGTTCTTCACAGAGGGTAGGCAGTATTTGCGGAAAATGGTGAGGCAGGGTCACAAAATTAACTTTTAGAATTGTGTCTTTTTACTTGCCAAATGGTCAAATCAATCAGCTTTTGGCTGGTGGCAGGTGTTCATTTTGGCCCTGCGAGGTTGTAAGAACAAAATTACGTGATTGTAAAGGAAAAAGAACAAATTTGCCGAAATCCTACAAATAGCACAAACGGTTTTCACATCATAATATAACAAAACCTGTAGAAGCCGTGTACAACAAACACCATTTTTCCTTATGAATTACGAAAGCAATCCGAGCCATATGTTGCTCATCGGATGCGGTACAGTGAGTAAAAATATCTCCAATATAAAGAGTAGGTCATTCACATGTGTTTCCCCTTAGCTTCACTGTGACATGGTTTACATTTTGTCATCACAATCCATGGGCTACTCTGTGATTTGTCTCCATCATCCAGGGTCCAGGACAGAAGACCAGGAAGCAGGAAGCGATGGCACCAATGAAGAAGACGATAAAGAGGAGGACTACGAAGAAGAAGACGAAGAGGGGAATGGTAAGGAGGAGGTGAAATCTGAGGCCGCTAGTGCATCGGGTACTGACAAGGACAGCCCCTACTCCTGCCGCTGGTGCAAGAAGGGTTTCGCCTTCAAGTGCCGGCTGCGAGCTCACCTCAAGTGTTGCGCCATGTCGCTAGAGCCCAAGTACCAGTGTCCACAGTGCACCAAGCGGCTGCCCACGGTGAGGGCCCTGCAGCGCCACCGCGCCGAGGCCCACCCCAATGTGCCACAGGTCAAGAAGAAGGTGGCATGCGACCTGTGCGGGCGCACCTTCGCCCACCCTTCTGGTAGGACTCTATCTAACTGTCTATCAACATCATATTTTGTCTTTCTTTCTTTCTTTCTTTCTTTCTTTCTTTCTTTCTTTCTTTCTCATGTTTTAACCACATTACTGAAATCTGGTTAAAGAACCAGTGAACCCAAAATCATCTTTTTTGTTTTGTTTTATACATCTTCGTATGTCTTTTATGATCTTGAACATAGTAGTCTATGCCATGTTGTCACTTGTTACTGAAATAATACTGTTATTTTGAAAAAACTGGTGTAAAATCCTGTTTTACCAGTCTCCGCCAACCTGCTTGTGAACATTTTACTCTGAACCCCCGGCCCTGTTCTTTTCGTGAACAGGTCGTCTATGTCACTTCGACGTCACGACGAAGTGACATAGACACCGAGAGGGTATGCTAACACCACTATGGATGTATGGAGCTCCGTCTGGGGAGCGGTTGATGTTGATAGCCGCGTCCGAGAGAGGGTTAAGCTTCTCATACACTTATAGTATAACGCACGTTTCATATACCATCATGCCACCACCACCACCCTCCCAGGCATGATCTACCACAAGCGCACGGAGCACTTTGAAGAGAAGCCGTTTGCGTGCGACGAGTGCGGTGCCAAGTTTGCAGCCAACTCGTCCCTGAAGAACCACATGCGCCTGCACACGGGGGAGAAGCCCTACCACTGCAAGCACTGTGACATGAGCTTCAGTGTGGCCGCAGCACTGGCCTACCACACCAAGAAGAAACACTCCGAGGGTACCACACACGCACGCGCGTGCACACTCACACACATGCACACACTTTCATTTACACACACACTAAATCCACGCTAAAAGTATTCCTTTTATACACACATAAGCCAAATATGTTTAAGGATGTCCATTTTGTGTGTATGTGTGTTTCAGGCAAGATGTATGCATGTCAGTACTGTGAGGCCCTGTTTGCCCAGTCCATTGAGCTGACCCGCCATGTGCGCACACACACGGGGGACCGGCCCTACGTGTGTCGTGAGTGTGGCAAGGGTTACAGCCAGGCTAGCGGGCTCACAGTCCACCTTCAAACCTATCACAGTAAGTACACGCATTGTGCACACACACGCACTGTGGCGTGTGTGTGTGAGAAATTTGCTTTACTTCCAATTCCATTCAAGAGAGCAAAAGCCTTTTTTAATCTTAGTTATTTCATCTGATTGTTTTTGAACAATGTAAGGCTGTGCCCATATGTGGAAATCAATTGCTGCCCAACCAAGGCCAGACTGAATACGAATAGTTCTCGTCCTTGATTCTGATTGGCTCAAAGCTGTTAGTAAAATACTTTAATATAAACACACAATTCATTTTTAGTATTAATGCGCCTGTATGCTAAACCCTGTATGCTAGCCTGTGTTGCTTGGCAGCCATTTTGCTGTCTTGAGGAACTGTATTGCTTGGCGGAAGAATGAGGATATTTTGTCAGTAAAGGGTCGCATTTTATGTTGCTGTTTATTTTCTGAAATCTTGCAAGGTAATCTCTAGTATCCGGTTTAGTAACTGTTTTATAAAAGCAATTAGCCACTTGGGGACAAGATTTACAGTGATTTTAGAACAGCTAGGGGTCGGCCCTAGCTCTTCTAAAATCATTGTAAACCACGGCCTCTCATGGCTTATTGCTTGAACGCAAACATGAATATGTGGATGGTCTCACGAGGCTACTGTTGTGCCCCTGCTCTGCCAGACATCCTGGAACCCCACGACTGCCAGAAGTGTCGCCTGAGCTTCTCTTCAGTGGAGGAGCACCGCAAGCACCTCCAGGAGTGCCACCCAAAGGACTTCCACAAGTGTCCCATCTGTCAGAAGGTGTTCAACAGCGCCGCCCTGCTGGAGAAGCACAAGAGCATGCATGCAGGCATCAAGCCCTACAGCTGTGATCTCTGCCAGAAGTCCTATCAGGTAGGCTACAGAGCCTGCTGGTTTCATCCAGCATCACATGGCAGCATTACATAATGTTACTTCTCATTACAAAATGTTACTTCTCATGGATGTAAGAAACCCATATCAAATAAAATATGAACTTTATTTATTGTCACAAAGTGCTTCACAAAATCAAAAAGCAAATACATGACATACAGACATCCAGCTCAAGAACCAAAAAAAGAACAGAACAAATGAAAGAAAAGCAAGTCTGGCAGATGTGTCTTGAGCTGCTTTTTGAATGTGTCCACAGTGTCCACAGATCTTAAGTCCAATGGGAGACAGATCCAAGTTTAGGAGCTACAACCTCAAAATCACAGTCTCTGTCTTGAGCGAGGAACAACCAGGAAACACTGATAAGAGGACCTCAAATTCCTGCTGGTATTATATGGCTACAGTCGCTCTTTAATGTAGGCAGGTGCCTGACCATTAGGGCTGTCAAAATTGCTCAAAAATGACATTCGAATATTCCCTCTAAAAAAACCACATATATTCGAATATATTCGAATATCTATATTTGCGCTAGGGATGGGCATTTTAAGAAATGTCCTTGATCGATCATCGCTAGAATTATTGATCAATTATCGATTAATCGTTATTTTTTTGGGTGGGGGGGGGCGGGGGGTGGAGGTGCGCGATTGTTGACGGGGGGCGGGCAGGATTGTTGACGGGGGGGGGGGGGGGGGGGGGGCGCGTTTGTAGCGCACCCCGGACCTACGACCGACGTATTATGACAGTCCTGGACCGGCCCAATAATCTGGACCGGCCCAAAAATAATAATACACAAAATAAAAAATACAAAATAATCGGCCTGAAATCGTCCGGCCGAACCTCCCTATGGCAGCCCGTCCCTGGTTATAGGCCTATGCGGCGCTCGTAAAAGCCGAACAATGCGCCTACATGCGCTCTTAAAGGTTTGGAAACGATCCAACAAGACTACATCTGTATTCCAATCACAATAAGTAGCCTACTTATCGGCCAACAATAATCACACACGGCAGTAAAAGTGGGCATTAAACTGTAACTGTTTTGAAAAAAGGGGAAAAAAGGCCGACATATGCCGATACAATATGCAGCCGGCGCTCGGAAAAGGCTCGCAACAAAAAGATGAGCCACACATTTAGAAACAATTGCATGAACTATCTAAAAGCAATACCTTAGTCAGAAAACATATATGAGGCTGAACTTTTTGCTAAAATGTCAGTTATGGAAATATTGAAAATGTTGGAGCGTCTGGCTTGACCACGCGAAACCGAGAGACGGCTGTCTTGACCGTAGTACGCGATCGGTCATTAATCAATAATCGTATTTAACCGTATAACTGCACACAACTTTATTTAAAAGCTAGCAAATGGAACGCATGTGTGTTTGTATTGTGGTGTCCGGTGCGTGTGGATGTGCGGCTCCTCCGGCGGAGCGGTTCATGTTATTAGCGGAGTCCGGGAGGGTTCACCTTCACGGCGTAGTTACGAGGGATGTGCGACTATCATTTTAAAAAATACTAAAGTGTTTTTTAAAGTTATAAATATATTTGATATTCAACCGATATTCACGCTCCGAATTACAGCGATCAGACACGGGGAACTAAAGGCCGCGGTATACTCGCCGTTCCCAAGCTGTCGCGCGACGTTGTGACGTCAAAATGACGTAGATCTCGCCGGCGCGACAGGATTTTGGCCCGAACGCGCCGTGTCGCGCACAGCTCTTTTTTTTTCAGCGGCGCGCGACAAAGCGGAAACAGAAACACAGACGAGTTCGAAGGCACATTGTAATGCGCCTTATTGCTAAGGCTTCTTTCATTATATGTTCTATTTTATTGTGTGGTGTAGGCCTATATTCATTCGCTAATAAACCGTGGTTTTACGTAAGTGCTGTCTACTGTTGTTGTGGTCAAAGACGAGTGGAATTACGTGGCTGAAAAACTATCTCAAAGCCAGTAGGCTAAGTTATAAAATAAAAGTATATAAGATAATCACTAAGTTATTAAGATGGATGCTTACAAACACTATTCATATGAGAACTGCTGCCATACACTGGACTGTTGATGGCTGACCAGGTGGGGCAGTGATGTAGAATAATAGCAATGTAAAGTAATAGACATAATGCACATAGTGAGAGACATCCCGGTGAACTATTCTAATGAAGACACAGGGGTGCCAGTATTAGCATATCTCTTCTTCTACTGCGTAGAAATAGAAAAGTCGGTCGCCTTTCCTCAGTGGCGCCACCTCTGTTCAGGAGAAGACTGCAACTACTGTCGCGGCCACCAGCGCGAGTATAAATAGTTACCGTCCTCCCGTGACGTCACATTGTCGCGCGACAGCTTGGGAGCGGCGAGTATACCGCGGCCTTAATGCGCCTTGTTGCTAAGGCTTCTTTCTTTATATGTTCTATTTTATTGTGTGGTGTAGGCCTATAGTTTTTCGCTAATAAACCGTGGTTTTACGTAAGTGCTGTCTACTGTTGTGGTCAAAGACGAGTGGAATTACGTGGCTGAAAAACTATCTCAAAGCGGCATTAAGTTATAAAATAAAAGTACATAAGA
Organism: Merluccius polli; assembly: GCA_030340625.1. Lineage (NCBI taxonomy): Eukaryota > Metazoa > Chordata > Actinopteri > Gadiformes > Merlucciidae > Merluccius > Merluccius polli. The sequence continues at coordinate 1,245,931 of JAOPHQ010004549.1, forward strand.
TAATCACTAAGTTATTAAGATAGATGCTTACAAACACTATTCATATGAGAACTGCTGCCATACACTGGACTGTTGATGGCTGACCAGGTGGGGCAGTGATGTAGAATAATAGCAATGTAAAGTAATAGACATAATGCTGTATAGTGAGAGACATCCCGGTGAACTATTCTAATTGAAGACACAGGGGTGTCAGTATAAAGCCGCGATTATGGCAAGCCGTTTTAACATTTATTAGCTAGACTGGATATGTGTTGCAGATATCTGCAATTCAGTTTCGCCTAGTCAAAAAGAACATTTCGGATATCCGCAACTACATTCCTCCTATCCACAATTGTCATTTCAGATATCCACAAAGACAGTCCTCCTAGGAGAAATTACGTCATTTTTGCCATTCATGTCTATGGGGTTTCTCATTACAGATATCTACAATTCAGTTGCGGATATCCACTATGTGAATTACGGATATCTGCAACTGAATTGTAGATATCTGTAATTCCAGTTTGAGATATCTACAATTTGATTCTGACTAGTCATAATTCCAGTTCAAGATATCTTTTAATTCACCTCAATTCAAGATATCTACATGTCCCTTTTCAGATATCTTAAATTAAGTTTTGACTAGGCGAAATGAAGTTGTAGATATCTCTAACTGGAGTTAGGGATAGTCAAAATGAAGTTGTAGATATCTAAAACTGGAGTTAGGGATAGTCATAATTTCATTGTAGATATCTATTATCAAGTTATAGATATCTTGAAATGAATTTTGATTAGAGATATCTAAAATTGTAGATATCTGTAACTTTCATTCCGCCTAGTCAAAATGTAATTACAGATATCTTGAATTAGAGTTTTGACTAGGCGAAATGACGTTTCAGATATCTGTAATGACAAATTATAGGACCTCCTCCCACTTTAGGCGGGAGAGGAGCAGGTCGTTGTCGTTCTAATCATCATTCACACACAATTCACCTGTGTTCACTGATTACATCGGTCCATGGATTAGCATATATTAGCACCATGTCAGAGCAGCCGGAGGTCGGGCTTTTTAACCGTCTTTCTGATGCTGCAGCCCGTGCCAGGCAGGAGCTGGCGGCAAGGAGAAATTACGTATTTCTCGATATCTAAAACGTCATGCCCAATAATTCGCACTCAAATGACATTTGAGATATCTTTAACTTTCATTCTGCCTAGTCAAAACTGAATTACAGATATCTGCAATTGTCATTTAAGATGTGTGACGAGTTGAATGTCGGTTTCCGTGACGTCATTGCAGATATCTGTAATTCAGGTTCGCCTAGTCAAAACTGAATTACAGATATCTTTATCTGTCGTTTCGAATAGTCACAATTACAGATATCTTGAATGAAAATTCCAACTATTCAAAATGTAATTACGACTAGTCAGAAAGAAGTTGTTGATATCTACAATGTTAATTCCGGATAGTCAAACTTAGTTGATAAATGACAATTCGGCTTGCCATACGCGATCACCGGGCACCGCTTCAAGACTCACTTATGCAACACAATGTCCTTTTGATCGATAACAATATAAATTGATCGACACATTTCTTAACGATCAATGATCGATCATCGATTAATTATGCCCATCCCTAATTTGCGCATTATGTCAATGACGCGCATTACGTCAATAACAGGACAAACTAATACAACGAGACATAACTACTTGTATAGGTCGTTTATTTAAGTTTAAACATATTTGGCAACATATTACCTACACAAAAATAAGTAAATTAACTAATGGCCAAGACCGCAGACCTCGCTCTCGCTCGCTCTCGCTCCCCCTCACTCTCTCTGCGCATACTGGTTTAAATAAACAACAGCAATAAACAAATGCTGAGTGCTGATCAAGAGTTTTGTGCAAGCAATCCCGACTCATGTCCCAAATGTGGCAGGCTTCATTCAGTGATTGAAACAAATATAACATTAATTGAAGTTTACGCCCACTCGCAAAGCAGAAAGAACGCGCCGCGGCTGGCGCGAGTGTGTTTTTCCACATTCGAATATTAATTTTCACCTTCGAATGTCTGTTTTTAAAAACTATTCGAATATATATTCGAATTTTGAATATTCGTTGACAGCCCTACTGACCATGCAATGCTCTGAACATGTTTTCAAGAATCTTGAACTGGATTCGGCAATTGATGGGAAGCCAGTGTAAAGACATCAGGATTGGTGTTACATGAGACCCTTTGGGGACTTGGTCAGGAGCTTGGCAGCAGCATTTTGGACCACTTGTAAGCAGTTCAGGGATGTCTTGCTAAGACAAGTGAAAAGGGAATTACAGTAATCAAGACGGGAGGAAATAAACACATGAATAATCATCTCCATCTCAGACAATATGTCTACATCTCTGGACACAATGGGTCTGAGTTTAGCAATGTTTCTCAGCTGGTAGAAACAGGAGTGAACCAAACAACTTGCATGCTGGTCAAGACTCAAAGCCTGGCCAATATAAACACCTAGATTATGAATATAAAGAGCCAAGACTTTCCATCACCATCGGGACAACGCCATATGGGGCAGAAATAAGATCTGCTGTTTTATCAGTATTTAGCTGACATCCTTAACCATGTTATTAAAATATGTTAAGTTATTTTAAATACTGGTAGTGAACTATATGGTTCCCACTACAACAGGTTTGTTAAGGGGGGAGGAATTAATCAGAGGAGACAATGTAGTTTTTGTAGGAGCAACTTTATCCAGTGCTGAAAGACAGTGCTCATTAAAAGATTGTACTTGAAAATCAAGATCACTATTTGGTATAATAACAAAATACTGTTGTAAAAAGCAGCAGAAAACGGAAAAACATGGTTTAGGATGCAAGAGTTAATTTCACAACGAAATATCCAAATTAAAAGACAAGTCAAATAAAACACAATTAGGATCTGAAATGAAAAGATCCTCAGGAGAAATATAATCAACATTTAAACCAAGAGTAAAAACCAGGTCCAGAGTATGCCCTCTGATGTGTGTAGGGCCTTGTTACATGTTGATTGAAATTAAAAGACTGTGATATTAATAAAACTAGAAGCACATTTATCAGAAACATCATCAATATGAATGTTAATGTGTGAATGTTGCACATGAATCACCAAGAAGCACAAATGAAGATAGATTGAGAATGGAAGATATAAAATACATTTATTTAAAAAGGAGCTCTTTGGGCCGGGTGGACGTTAAATTAAAATACCATAAAAGCGTTGTCAGATTTTAAAAAACAAATCTTGTTTTCTGCATTAACAGATAGTCACATTTGATATGTTGCATGATATAGTTAGGTTATATTGAAATTAACTCTTTTTTTTGTACCTAATGGTAATATGTATCGACTGTTCAGCAGAAGCATGGGATTGAATAAGTAGTACTTGTTATGGGTTTGGTGATGACAGTAAAATAGTGGTATATGGCATCTTTGAATGTTAACATTATTTAGGAGAAACATTCATACATGTCTGTTAATCAAACCAGTTGTAGATATTTCAATAGAAAATGCTTTGATAAGAAAAACATTTGTGTAGTCCAAATGGTAGTGCAGTACCAAAAAGATGTTAACATTAAGTTATGTTATGTTAACAAGGTAGTTAACAAAAGGTTTAGAGTGGATTATCCAATAAACCATCATTAGTTGTACTCACTTAGCTTAGCACATTGCTGTCATAACTGGAACGTCTGTGATTGACTGAACAACACCGGCCAACACCTTCCGGTGGTTCACGTTATCTTCTTCTGTCTGCAGCAACTGTCGGGCCTGTGGTACCACAACCGGACCCACCACCCGGAGGTTTATGCCAGCCAGACGAGCAAGTCCCTAAAGTGTCTGGTGCAGTGTGACATCTGCTTCAAGTTCTTCCCCAATGCCAACAGCCTGAATGGCCACCAGATGCTGGAGCACTCAGGTAAGCCCTGCTTTGCCTCCCCCTCGTCAGGACCATAGACATAATATACGTAGACGCCTCATGACGTGCTGGAACGTAGTCCAGCGTCGCCGCCATATTGGTTGGGTCTCCTCACTGTAGTCTAGCATAGGAGTTAACGGGAGAGCAAGCTATGCCAGTGTTTTGTGCAGCTTACGGCGCAGTACTGACACCAGATCGCGTGGGATTACCTTTCACAAGTAAGATTGAACAATAATTCTTATTATTTAAAAAAAAAGTTAAATATTATTTAAAAAAGTATTAATTCGTCTTGTATCATAAATAAATCTCTACCGTTTGTAACAAACCAAACCGTGTAAAAATCCGGTAAAAATTCGGGGAGTTATGCTTATTATTGTAGTTGGAGATACACCTTCCTCAGTAGAAATAAATGCACTGGGGGCGCACTGGGGACCCATCCAAGATGGCGGCCGCGCTGATACGTCAGCTCCAACAGGCAGCGTCAGTCTATGAGGCGTCTATGTATATTATGTCTATGGTCAGGACACTCAAGCTTCCTGGCTGAAGGAACTTTAGAGACTGTGTATAATTTAGTGGCATCTAGTGGTGAGGTTGCAACCAACTAAATACCCCCCCCCCCCCCTGCCCCCTTTCCAACGACGTAGGAGAAGCTACGGTGGCCTGAACTGGCCTGTAAGGTGCCAATAGGTACTACCAAAATGATGTAATCGACTATGACAGCAGATTTATAAATTGTGTTAAAGGTCTCATCTCATTGTTTTTTCATTAATTTTGCGGTGGTCTCTAGTGTTAATAAATACCCTCAGTACCGGTTTTGGTTAAAAAAATGCTCTGCCGCGCCTGTTTCATGCTGTTTTAGTTTGGTGGGGGAGGTGGGGGGGGGGGGGGGGGGCGAACAACACGATTTCGCCTCTCATCATGAATATGCATGACATGCTAATGAACTCGCCTCTGGTTGGCTAACAGCACTGTGACGCTACCTCCAGTGCGCAGTGAGGATTTTTCCGCTCCATATTCAACTAGTGCGAGACGAGTCGAGAATCGCGACTGTGCTGTTGCACAGTCCTGCTACTTCCTGACTTTCGGTGGGCGGTAGCGGAGGCGAGGCCATGAATACTAATTCACGGACTGACGTCAATCCGTGGGGCTTTTCTCATCCGCTGATTTTTCTCAGTGTTTTTTTCTCTGTTCTTTCATTGCCAAATACAGACAATGGGGGTAGAAGAACGTTTTCACGCGCAGCACGCACATGCAACTCGGTGAGACCTATAGTATTTCAACAAAAACAAGTATTAAACTGTTTCTCGCGGAATGAGACCTTAAAGTTATTTAGTCTGTAAAACTATAGGTCATAGCTTACAAGTAAGATAGTCATTATGATTACAAATGTAAAACTCGTCTTCTCTAGAGCCGTTTAAATATAAAGAGCTCATTCGAAAGTAATAAAAGCACAACATTTTTATTTCCATGGGATTGTACGCTAATTAAAACACTTTATATTGTATTCCATTTCTGACAAGTCTGTTCTTCTAGATGCCACTAATATTTACACACTGCACCTTTAAAGAGCAACTTGATGGTCGGCATCCCTGGTTAATTAATGTGGGGAAAGTATGTAGCAAATTGATTTTCAAAGTATTTAAATTGAAGTTTTAAATTGAAGTTTTAATTAGGGCTGTCAAAATTAACGCGAGATGATTAATTTCTGGAATCAACGGCGATCATTTTTTTAACGCATTCCTGCCCAGTTTTACCCACAATTCAACCCCCGGCGCGTTCATTCCTCGTCACGTAAACAGCATTGCTGACTAGTGATGGATTTCATGATTCGTTTGCGCGAATCAGTTCGCGTCGTTCAGTTCGCCAAAAAGAGTCGTTTGTTTGTTCACTGAGTCGTTCAGACTCAGCTCCTCCCTCCGTCCCTCGTTCTCATTTGCGAATCGCGAATGCCAGCCGAGTCGGTCAGACTCGGGTCCTCCCTCGTTCACAACATTCAAACGAATCACGAATGCAGTTCTCAGCTGAGTCGGTCTCGGTCAGACTCCCTCGTTCTCATTTACTAACTAATCACGAAATCACGATTCACAATCGTGCAATGGTGCAAATGGTTATCAATCAACACAACATTAACTAAGTTCCTTTCAGCTGAGGAGCGCTTCGTGTTCGGAATCGGGATATTGTTGCCTGGGCCCCGCACGTCAGCTCGAGCTCACTTTATCCTGAATGGTGGGGGGAGGGGGGTTGATGGTGTTAATAAATGTGTGAATAGCAAATACAACATTGTGTCTGTCTGGTTGAATATGTTAACATATGTATTTAATTTGAGTTCAACAGATTTATTTAATGTATGCATAATGACATGTCAGGATCAAAATGCCCCATTCCCCCAATTCAAGGTAAAGTTAGACAAACCAAACGCAGCGGGATGGGGGGGGGGGGGGGGGGGGGGGGGTAGTAGATTATTGGATGTTTAATATATCAGCAAGATAATAGACTTGATTTAGCAATGACAAGTTTAAAAGTTAATGATGTACAGTTGTGTTTATTCTGGGCATATTTTATTTACTATTGTGAAGATGGCCATTGGCCACCCCCACTCAAGACCAAGATCCACCAAGGTGGGGGTCCCGGCCGGGTTGCGTGCGTGAGAAGGAAGCATGAAAGAACGAGACAGATTGACGAGACATTCAAATATTTTATTAATCTGGCATGACACAGAAAATACAAAGACAGCATGCATTTACCATTTCACTGATATTTAAATGTAAAAGGCACGATTGGCTGGCTCTCGTGAGTCGTGACGTCTCAGTCCTCGAGTCAATCACAGTCAGCGAACGACGAATCAGTGTCGCGAATCAGCAGCGCGTAAGCGACTCAGCGAACGAGACGAACGACGACGAACGAGTCGAACGAGAGCGGCGAATGAGGTCAGTTCGTTCACTTTAAAGAGTCGTTCGTTCAAACTGATTCGTTCGCGAACGAGCCATCACTATTGCTGACATGAGCGAGATGGAGGAGTCCGACGAACCGGTTGGCCCTCTGGATGGACAGTTCGAGTATAAAAAAAATATTTGTGGGCCCTCCTTGCCCGCAAATATCTAGTGACTCCTGCATCCACAGGTCCATGCAAACGACTCTTCTCATTCGCAGGCCATATTGTACAGAAGAAACGGTCCGCTTTACATTCAGAACATGTCAACAAGTTAGTTTGCCTTAGCAACTGGCTAAAAGATGAATAAGGCTACATCCACGCTACTACATTTTCGTTTTAAACCACATAACTTTTGCCACATTTATGCCACGTAAGTAAAAGGGCCACATGTAATTGTGTGAAAGTGAGAGAGTTGTTTGTTCAAAAAGAAAAACGTTCCATTCAGTTGTTGCCAAAATTGTTTAGAATTAAATAATTTTTTCTGGATTTGTCGATAATAATAAAAAACAAATGTATTTTTTTTCCAGTCATATTTAGGATTGTGATTAATCAAAATTAATTCAAGAAACCTTGTGATTACTTAGATAAAAAATTTTAATCGTTTGACAGCCCTTCAAATCGATGATCGTTGCTGCATACTTTCCCCACATTAATTAGTTGGGGGTGCCGACCATAGACTAAAAAATATAGACATCCATGATGTCACCCATTAGTTTACACACAACTGTTTTGAGGCTGTAGATTTGCCTACGGAGCTCGTCATTCTTTGCCACCAGCAATGGAAACAATCCATATTTGGCACAGGTAGTCCCGCCACAGGGCATATTTAATGGCCCCCTCGACCTAGTCTATGGCCAACACTCATTAACCCATAAAGTCTCTGTAAAGCAAAAGTAAACATCTGTTTTGAGGTTGTCACGCCACAGAATGTTATTAACTACCCAGCCAAATTTGAATGATTACAAAACTTGCCAAGTATATAAAATTAGGTTTCAAAATCGTGAAAAAATAAGCAGTATTCTCTGCTCTGAAACGCTGGGGGCGTGTCTGCCGAAGGCGCTGAGACCACGCCCACTCGCACACAGCGGGGCGGGAAGAAGCCTGGAACAGTGGAAATTGTGTGGTGTACCTTTAAGACATACTGTGTCATACTGTGCCATCATTAGACAGCGCATTCATTTTAGTTAAATGTGTGGAGCACATGTCACGGACGGATGCATATTGCTATGCTCCCATTTGATCCTTTTGCCCCTCAACTCAACGGTGACATTTTGGTTACATGTGGCCTCTGTTTTGTTCATGTGTGATAAAATAGTAGCCCTACAACCGGGCTTGGTAAGGTTGATGTATTAACAATAAATGCCGAGCATTGTGGAAACCCCAGTACCAGCGTGACTGTGTTTTCTACGCTCTCTGAGCTGCCTCAGCCACGAACCCGGACCTGAACTGTTACAAGCCTCTCAAGTGTTAAATACCACTCCGAACTGAAAAATGGATGCTCCTTCTTAGGGGTGCAAACGTGTCCTCGAGTGAACAAGTACTCTTCAAACAAGTTATAAACATTGCATTGTTGTTGAGAGGTTGTATAAAATAGGTTTGTTCGACAACATTTAGCAGCTGGCCGAGGGGGCGGAGTAACCCGGGTGGGCGGAGTTACCCACACTTTCAACAAGTTTGACAATAATGTCTATCAAAACTAAAAGTGAAATGTATAGCAGCGTAGCACTGCTGTAGTGGTGTATTAAAAAATAATCAATCAATCAATCTCAATAGCAGCTTATGCATTTCGAAATAGTTTTTTTTCCCGGTATGAGTCCCCTGTGTCTAACAGTGTCTACCTGCCCAGGAGACGGGGCTTCCAAGCGTAACCGTCGGGCAGCAGCACTCCTCTCTCTATATATATATGTACCCTGCCCTAAACAATAGCCCAACTAAAACGCAATTCAACTGGATACAACATTTCCTGAATGGATATAACATTCTAATCGCTGTTTAGAAGTGGACTGTACATGAACTGTAATGCAGATTAAAACTGACTTTTGATATGTGTAAATTAGTGGAAACTATTGTGGACATTAAAAAGAAAGGATAAGCACGAGTACTCGCTGAGATTTGGAGTATTCGATTATCATTTGTTGGTATCTCTTGCATCCCTACTGCTTCTAGCAGTGTTTTTGGACTTGTGCAGCCGTACATGTTTGAGCCATCAGAGCCAGAATCTGATTCGTCGGATGACACTGACCTCCCCGAGAATTAACCTTGTTCCTCTCAGTCTAACTTGCGGTTGAGCGGGAGAACCATTGACACCAACACGGCCTTGTTGTTAGGGGCGGGGCAATGCTAGGGGAACTCAAGTGCGTCATTGAGTACCCCTCAAGCCCTGCCCACAAAACCCTGAACAGAACAATGGTGAAAAACAGAAAAACGGTCCAACTCGACAATTTGGCCTTTGACAATTGTTTAAGGAAATATAACTGTCAAACAGGACCTTGCAAAATACATAGTATGGAGATGAACTAGTCACTGAGATCCTAATCCAACGAAATGAAATCACATTTCTTCCCGTTGACTTGAGGAGCTACATGCTAGTCTCTACTGTGAACCACCTAAAGGCTGTTAGTGGAACTAAATGTTAATCTAAGCTTCACAAACAGGCGGTCATGGCAGCTTCTTTGTGCCAACCTGCAAGTTTCTCTTTAACATTTAAATCCCAGTTGATCCAATAATAAAAGGATCTTTTTGGTTGTCTTATTGCCAAATTCAAAAAATATAGAATTGATGATGTGATAATGGCCTGATGGAATTATGGCACACATTTTAACAAATAAACATAACTTGACATATAATTGATCTATTTTGTTAGTTGTTGCTTAGATAGTTCTTATTAGCAGTTTCAAGGCTCCTTCAAATTGGTCAATGGCCCCAAAACCATGACTCCCCGTCCGTGTTTACCCATGCATACATCCGTCTCTCTCCACCACCTGCACCTGCACCAGACTCAGCTGCCATGGCGGTGCGCTGCCCCCACTGCCCCGCCGTGTTCGCAGGTGAGGAGGAGCTGCAGGAGCACAGCAGCAGCCAGCACTTTAGCCCCGGCGGCTCGGCATTTGGCTGCTCCCTGTGTCCGCTGCTGTGCCCCAGCCAGCTGCAGCTCCAGGAGCACTACATGGCCTGCCACATGGCGGAGGTGGAGCAGGAAGACCAAGGAGGTGCAGCAGGAGGAGGAGGAGAAGAAGTAGCCGAGGAAGAGGAGGGTGCATTTATCTCGGACGACACGGTAAGAGATCCCTTTGCGTTTTCGGAATGGCTACTGTGTTGACACTAGTTTGATGTAAAACATACCATCCGGGAATCTTGAGTATGCGGTCTTCTGCCACACACTTTGTCCTCAAGAACTACTGACACCTCTTCATGTGCCATTTTTATTCTTGCCTTAAACGACGAAATCGACAAAATCAATCATTATTAGCTCCATGAATATAAGGGCTAGATGCCCGATTATTGGCTCTTTGGACAGATAACACTGGGAGAATATACATCTATAGTCCATATATTTGTCTTCTTCCCCTACTTCCACCTGAATGTAATTTCTAAATAAGAGGGCTAATACCAGCAGCTATGCTACTAAATCTGTTCTACAACTTCCAAACTGCAACTCTACCAAATTAGATGATAAATAAGTGAAGCACAATTCTGACAGAGCTCCAAAACTTGTGGTGGTGCTGTCTGCAGAGTCTGCGACATCGCTTTGACATTTCAATAAATCGTCATAATCACCCCCAGTGGTTTTGGATAAAGTAATGAGGCAAAAACAAACAAATATTGTCTTGCATTTTTTCCGAACATTTTCTGTGTTTTGCTAGTGCTGGAGAGGATTGTCTGCATGCAAGCAAGGTATGCATTGGGTGATTGGAAGGACAGATTTCCTAGCTTTAATTTGGTACCAAAACATGTTTGTGTAAAGTTAAGGGAATGCATTTCTAGATGCATTCAAAGTTCACTGCACCTTACATTTTCATTGGCATTGGTAAGGATTACGCATCTTTTTTGTAACGTTTGGTAATCAGATAAAAATGTGGACGAAATACACATTTAAATCTGTATAGACACCTCTGAGACACATTCTTTAAGTATCACTATGGTCATTTGGGTAGAGTTGCATTTTTTTATTGATCTGAGAATTCAAACACGGACATATGTATGTGGCATACACAGGTCGGGTGGTTAAGAATCCTTTACTGTCTTTAGTGCACACGCTAAATGTAAGACTGTGCTGAGTGCTTGAGTTTGATGTGGACACATCCTTTTTTACTAAACTTTTACTTCCTCTCACCCAATCAGGTGATCCCGACGGCACCTGATCTAGACGGGGCAGAGTCTGTTCTCTCACTGGACCAATCGCAGCTGGGTGGTTCTCAGCAGGTGTTTGTAGCCCTGGGAGGAGGGGACTTGTCCACAGACATGGTGGCAGTTAACATGGATGACCTACTAAATGGGACTGTCACCTTTATCTGTGGAGACAAACCATGAACTGGGCCACTCAGGACTCTCTTAGAGCTTCCGCTGAACATCTCATGATTTCCACACCTTCACCTCCTCAGATCATGAAGGGGTACAGATATGACAAAGGTATGATAGGTCAAAGTTTACCAACTGTGACCAAACACCAAAGTCAATCCTCAGGGATGGCAAGCAAACATGTGATTGCAGTTGCATTTCTGGCCTAACCTGGGTTTTGCATTTCTGTTTATTTAACTGAAACTGTGTTGTCCATTTAGTTTGGTTACCATTTAAGTTTGTGTTTAGATTGTATTGACCACATTAAAAGGAAGCAAAGTTGCAAACAACATTGGGGGGAGCACCAGGTTCAGGACATAATGAGATTGGTAATTTCTGTCCTTAAGAGCATGCGTGTTAAGTATCAAGTTGGTCGAATCAAATTGTTAAAACATTTCTGAGAAATACAAATAGGCTACAATACAATATGCCGGCAATACATTAAAAGGGGCCCTTCAAACTGTATTTATTTTAGAGTTCATTCAAAATAAAATGTTTGTGCTCTTTAGTTCAACTATTCCTGGTGTTAAGGTTTGGTTAGTTAGCCATCAAGCTGCTGCATTCCGCCTTGTTCATGTGACGCTACTTTAACTGCCTCTACAAAGGACACAGGACACACTGAACTCAAAACAATGTCTTCAGGAGCCAATAGCATGAATTACACACAAAGGTTTTTATGTTTTATAAGTAACCTCAGAAAACGGCACATTTTGAAACACCACATTTTGCAACGCTCATATTTTTGTACTGCCAATTAAGTATTGTTGATAAAAATAAATGTCAACAGAACACAGTAAAGCCATTTCAGTCTTACTGTGATAAAGGGATATATAATACATTGTATTTATAATATAAATATCAAATGGGGGTGGATAACCACCTGGATGTTCCTATGAATAGGAACATCCAGGAGCTTAAGGACAGCATCTATTACACTCAGAAGGACGTTGATGAAATTAAAATCAAAGTGCCCAAGCTCTCAATGGATCACAACACTCTGGAGAATGGCTTTCGCAAGATTTGTGACTGTCTTGTCACACTTGAGTCTAAAGCCGACTACCTTGAGAACCAATCCAGAAGGAACAATCTCATTTTTGATGGTTTGAAAGAATCTTTCCGTGAGAAATGGGAGGACACAGAGAAGCATGTCCGGAAATGTATCTTTGAGAAGCTGAACCTAGATGCCAGTGCTTTGGCCATTGAGAGGGCCCATCGTGTGGGGAAGCTGGACTACAAAGAAGAAAGGCAGCGGCCTAGACCAATTGTGGTCAAATTTTTAAATCTTAAAGACAGAGAGCTGGTTTGGAGGAATAGGAAAGGGCTGAAAACCACTGCTCCAGGAGTGTACATCAATGAAGACTTCTCAGAGATGGTGAGGCAAAAAAGAAAATAACTTCTGCCCAAACTAAGAGAGGCATGGGACAGGGGGGACATTGCCTACCTTAAATATGACCGCCTTATCACCTATCCACCGAAGGGGCGTCACGATCAAAGGGAGAGCAGTGTGCCCCTCACATCCACCCCAAGAACGGATATGCCAAGGTAGATGTCACAAGGTTGATAATCCCCAGTTTTTAAATTTTAATTTTACATTTTAAATCTAATTTTTGCAGCTATTTTCTTTTATGGCCATTAACCTACCAAAAAAAGGTTTAATATTTGCTCATTTAAATATCTGCAGCTTAAAAAATAAAGTCCATGATCTTTGCTCTGTTGTGCATGGGAATAATATTCAGGTAATGGCTGTCTCAGAGACGCATTTAGATGACACTATAGAGGATGCAGCTATATCAATTCCAGGATACAATGTTTTCAGGTTAGACAGAGATAGGTTTGGAGGTGGGGTTGCTTTCTTTATACAAGATCATATTCCAGTAAAAATTAGAAATGATCTTGGCATGAGAGGAGTGGAAGCCCTTTGGCTCCAAGTTTATACCTCGCATCGGAGGCCTATACTAGCATGCTGCTGCTATAGACCACCAAGTTCGAAGATTGAATATTTAAATAATATATGCACTATGCTCCATAATGCAACAGATACCAGTAATGACATTTTTTTTCTTGGTGATATGAATATTGACTGGTTCTCTGATCATTGTTCATTGAAAAGGGCTTTGTGTGATGCAGCTAATATATGCAACTTATCTCAAGTTAATAACTTACCCACTAGAGTAAGTATTAATAGGAATGGCTCAATTACATCAACATGCATTGATCACTTTTTTACTAACTGTGAACAAAAATGCTGAAAAGCAGTATCATTACCTGCGGGTTTCAGTGACCACAATATTATTGCCTTGGCTGTTAAAACAAGGACTCCCAAAGCAGGGCCTAAGGTCATTTACAAGAGAATTTACAGAACTTTTTCTGAAAGTGACTTTGTTTCTAGTGTGGAAAATATATAATGGGATGGTATTATTGAGATGCTGCATGCAGAACCTGCATTGGAGACCTTTATGAAGCTGATTAGTATGTGACCGACATGCTCCAATTAAGAGGCTCTCTGTAAGATCGAAAAAAGCATCATGACTGGATGATGAATTAAGTGTGCACTTTACAAGTGCATGAAAAGAAGGGATCAAATTAAAAAAACATGCAATTACCTCTGGTTGTTTAGCAGATTGGCAAGCTTATCGCTTGCTAAGAAACAAGGTAACTAAATTAAATAGACAGAAGAAAAAACAATATTATAAATCCAAATTTGATGAGTGCAATGGTGACAGTAAAAAACTATGGAGAACAGTTAATGAAGTTATGGGCAAAAGTAAAAATGGTAAAACGCCTTCTTTTATAGAACATAATGGGATATTAATTACCAGACCCTATGATATAGCTAACTATTTCAACAAATATTTCTTACAAAAAGTTAATTCAATTAGGGATCAGCTGTTGCCGGGATGTTACAGGCCATCTATAGCTAATATAAGAAATCTCATTATGGTTAATAAAGATTGTTGCTTTGAATTTAAAACTCTTAGAGAGATAGATGTCGAAAAACTTCTTCTTACAATTAAGTGTGACAAACCTTGTGGGCTGGATAATTTAGATGGCAAACTTCTAAAGCTTGCAGCAAAAGTAATAGCAAAACCACTATGTCATATTTTCAATTTATGTTTTAAAGAATCTCTTTATCCAAATCTATGGAAGATTGCAAAAGTCACTCCTCTGCCAAAAAACTGCAGAGAGCCACTTACAGGGCATAACAGCAGGCCAATAAGTGTGTTACCTGTACTAAGCAAACTGTTAGAGGGAATCATGTTTAAGTAACTATTTTGAAGTAAATAATATGAACTCTGATTTCCAGCATGCATATAAGGAAGGCTACTCCACTAGCACTGCTCTTACATGTCTAACTGATGACCTGCTTACACAGATAGACAGGAAGTCAGTTGTAGGTGTTGTATTTTTGGACTTCAGTGCAGCCTTTGATCTGATTGACCATGAACTGTTACTCTTGAAGCTTTCAGCCTATGGTTTTAAAAACTCTGTGATTAAGTTTATGAGAGGTTATATGACTGACAGGAGACAGTGTGTTAAGTTTAATGGTGCTTTTTCAGATATAGAGATGCTTCAGTGTGGTATTCCCCAGGGGAGCTGCCTCGGACCTCTCCTCTATTTTTGTAAATGATATGCCATATGTATTGAGAAATGCAGGTATAGTAATATACGCAGATGATGCAACCATCTTTACATCTGCTAGCAGTACTGAACAAGTTAATAAGACACTTCAATATGAGCTAACACTGATATCTGATTGGGTTACAGCAAACAAGTTAAAGTTGAATATTTCTAAAACAAAATGTATGGTACTTGGGTCTAACTACTCACTTCGGTCTGATCAGAAGTTGGTCCTCTCAGAAGTTGGCCCGCTACATGGTGCAGCTATTGAGCAAGTTAGAGAAGCCAAATTGCTGGGCATTACTATAGATTAAACATTATCTTGGTCTATACATATAAAGAATATAGTTAGTAAAATGAGTAAAAGTATTTCACAAGTATGTCCCACCTTGACTACTGCCCTGCAATATGGTCTGGCACCTCGAAAAAAGAACTTGCTAAACTCCAGCTCGCTCAGAATAGAGCTGCACGACTGGCACTTCACTGTTCTATTAGGAATAATGTAAATGCTATGCATGATAAACTCTCCTGGATGAAAGTAGAGGAGAGATTGGCTTGCAGTCTTATTTTGTGTTTGCATAATATTTGTACTTTACGTAAACCCAGCAGCCTGTTTTCTCTATTAGTACCTACCAAGATCACACATGATTATGATACCAGACAGGCCTTAAGCTGTCGTTTCAGACTACCTAGACCTAGGACAAATGCACTGAAAAGAACTGTATTGTACAGAGCTGTTGTACACTGGAATGGACTTCCGTACTGCTTCATTCTTAAGTGTAAGAAAGCAGGATTTAGAAGGGAATTGAAAAAAGCTGTTTTGAGTAAAGAAATTAGGTTAAATTCAGTTGACTGATGTCTGTAAAGCTGCAGAGTGCCTTATTTTTGTATTTTTTAGTTTAAACTTGTACAGAGACAGCTCTTAATGAACTGATCTCTGAATGTGTCTGTGTATATGTGTGAGTATATATGTGTAGGTGCTTGTACTATGTATGTATATACTTGTACTGTGTATGCATGATGCATGTGAATGTTACTGTTATTTGTCTTGCTTTTTAGGGACCCCAGGAAGAATAGTTGTCACCATGGTGACAATTAATGGGGATCCAATAAACAATTAAACAAAATTAAACAATTAAAACTTATGGGCCAAGTTTACCATCTCTGGTTTTGATGTGAAAAGGTTTAAATAGTGTACTAAAAAAAGAATGGATCAGACACCCGTTTATGTGCAAAATAAATAAATACACAGTTTAATACAATAGTACTGTTCCCACTATGTTGAACATGTGTACGTTTTTAACATAGAAACAGCCAAACTCATGAGCCAGGAAGCAAGTTGCTTGCTCCTTTATTTCCAGACATTTATAAATACATGCATAGCAAAATTGAAAGAAAAGAAAATACAAAACGTATAACATTAAGTACTTAACACAAAACAATAATAAGTTTAATACAAATTAAACTTGCATCAGTGGATAAAAACAGTCAAACCAGTCATCACCAACAGCACCAAACATCTAGAAGACCATTTCTTGAATTTCCATGAATGAGGCTGAGATCAAGGCTACAGACCTGCCCATGTTACGGTACTAGAAACTGGGACCCAAAAGCTGGACACAGAGAGGCGAAGACAGGGTAAAAGCCAAAGGAGTTTATTGGAGGATCGTTCAGGGAATCCGGCGAGTAGGGGAGTCTGGTACTGGGCAGGCAATCAGGTGGACCAGGGCTAGACAGTGGACGGGTAGTCGGACAGACGGGGGTCGGTAACGGGGGTAATCGGACAGGCGGGGGGGCTCGGCGGCAGGCGGGTAGTCGTACAGGCGATGGGTCGGCAACGGGCTGGTAGTCGGACGGGCGATGGGTCGGCAACGGGCTGGTAGTCGGACGGGCGATGGGTCGGCAACGGGCTGGTAGTCAGACAGGCGATGGGTCGGCAACGGGCTGGTAGTCGGACGGGCGATGGGTCGGCAACGGGCTGGTAGTTGGACAGGCAGGGGTCGGCAACAGGGTACAGGAACAGGCGGGTAGTCAGGCAGGCAGGGGTCGGCAACAGGGGGCTGGAACCGGCGGGTAGTCAGGCAGGCAGGGGTCGGCAACAGGGTACTGGAACAGGCGGGTAGTCAGGCAGGCAGGGGTCGGCAACAGGGTACTGGAACAGGCGGGTAGTCAGGCAGGCAGGGGTCGGCAACAGGGTACTGGAACAGGCGGGTAGTCAGGCAGGCAGGGGTCGGCAACAGGGTACTGGAACAGGCGGGTAGTCAAGCTGGGAATTACTAGTAGGTTAGGGAAACAACGAACTGGCGCCGGCTGCTTGACAATCCCCGGCTTAAATAGTAAACGTAGATTGCTGATTGCCAACAGGTGGGTTGCGGGAAGGAGGACAGTTACGACCAGCAGCCACTAGAGGGGAGTGTTGGACCGTGTAGCGGGACGTGGCGTAACAGTACCCCCCCCTCTACGGACGCCTCTCGGCGGACGCCCTAGCACAGCCGGGTGATCTTGAAGAAAGTCCCGGATGAGTGATGGGTCCAAGATGTGGCTCCGGGGAACCCAGGAGCGCTCCTCCGGACCGTACCCCTCCCAATCGACGAGGTACTGGTGACCCCGTCCACGGCGCCGCACATCCAGGAGTCGACGGACCGTCCAAGCTGGATGATTGTCGATCAGCCTTGGCGGAGGTGGAGGTGGGATGGGAGGGGACAACGGACTGGTAGAGACTGGCTTGATCTGAGAGACATGGAAGGTGGGGTGGATGCGGCGGAGTGCAGGGGGGAGGTTCAGGCGAACCGCAGAGGGGTTGACCACCTTGGAGATGGTGTAGGGGCCGATGAAGCGTGGGGAGAGTTTGGGGGGAATCCCCTTCAAGGGGAGATCCTTAGCCCGCAACCAGACCTCTTGCCCGGGGGCGTACTCGGGTGCAGGTCGACGCCGCTTATTCGCCTGAAGTTGGGAGCGAGAGGATGCCTGGAGTAGTGCCGTGCACGTCCTTTTCCAGATACGCCGGCATCTGCGCAGATGGGTTTGGACAGAAGGGACGGCAATCTCTTCCTCTAGATCAGGGAACAGGGGAGGTTGGTAACCCAAAGAGGCCATAAACGGGGATAACCCAGTGGATGCGTTTAGCAGTGTGTTGTGGGCGTATTCCACCCAGGGCAGCTGAGAGCTCCAAGTGGTGGGGCTGGCGTGGGAGATGCAGCGAAGCGCCGCCTCCATCTCCTGGTTTGCTCGTTCCGACTGACCATTAGACTGGGGGTGAAACCCCGAAGAGAGGCTGGAAGTGGCGCCAAGAGCCTTGCAGAAGGCCCGCCATACTTGTGAGGTGAACTGGGGGCCTCTGTCTGAGACAATGTCCGCGGGGATGCCATGCAGGCAGAATACGTGTTTGACCAAGAGGTCGGCGGTCTCCCTGGAGGAGGGAAGCTTGGGAAGGGCGATGAAGTGGGCGGCCTTTGAGAAGCGGTCAATCACGGTAAGGATGGTGGTGTTACCCTCTGACGTGGGTAAACCGGTGACGAAGTCAAGGGCGATGTGTGACCAGGGGCGGCTAGGTATGGGTAGAGGCTGTAGTAAACCGGAATGGGGGCGGGTCGAGGTATTGTTCCGAGCGCAAGTAGCACACGCCGAAATAAAGGAGCGGACGTCCTTGTCCATGGTGGACCACCAAAAACGCCGACGGATGAAATCCAAGGTGCGGGAGATACCTGGGTGGCAGGTAAGCCGGGAGGAGTGCGCCCAAGTTAATACCTGAGACCTTACCGCGTCAGGGACGAACATACGGTTAGGGGGACCGAGACCGGGGTCCGGCTGTTGCCTCTGTGCCCGACGGACCGCAGACTCCACCTCCCAGGTGAGAGTGGCAATGAGGCAAGTGGGTGGCAGAATGGTCTCGGGGTCCGTGCCGGGGTCCTCGGGAGAGTACAGGCGGGACAGAGCATCCGGCTTGACATTCTGGGAGCCCGGACGGTAGGTGAGGGAAAAGTTGAACCTACCAAAGTATAAAGCCCACCTGGCCTGACGGGAATTTAGCCTCTTCGCCGATTGGAGGTAAGCGAGGTTGCGATGGTCGGTCCAAACAATAAAAGGAAGCTCCGCGCCCTCCAACCAGTGTCGCCACTCCTCCAAGGCCAGCTTGACCGCTAATAGCTCTCGGTTGCCCACATCGTAATTGCGCTCCGGCGGGGACAACCTTCGAGAGAAGAAGGCGCAGGGATGGAGCTTGTGGTCGGAGGAGGAACGCTGGGAGAGAACCGCGCCCACTCCGGTGTCCGAGGCGTCGACCTCCACCACGAACTGGAGTGAAGGATCAGGTTGAGTGAGGATGGGAGCGGATATGAACCGCTGTTTGAGGCCCTGAAAGGCGGACTCCGCTTCCGGCGTCCAAGCAAAGGAGCTCTTGGTGGACGTCAAGGCCGTGAGGGGTGCCGCAATTTGACTGTAACCGCGTATAAATCAACGGTAAAAATTGGCAAAGCCAAGGAACTGTTGCAATCGCTTGCGGGTGGAGGGAGAGGGCCACTCGGCCACGGCAGAGACCTTCGAGGGATCCATTTCAACCTGTCCCTGGCTGATTATATACCCCAAGAAGGCAATGGATGGGACGTGGAACTCGCACTTCTCCGCCTTAACATACAGTCCAGCAGCCTCTGCAAAACTTGCCGGACATGGACCCTGTGCTCCTCCATGGAGCTTGAAAAGATTAAAATATCGTCGAGATAGACGAAAACGGTGTGGTTCAACAGGTCCCGGAGGACATCATTAACCAAAGATTGAAACACTGCGGGGGCGTTGGTGAGGCCGAATGGCATCACCAGATACTCGTAGTGGCCCAAAGGAGTATTAAAAGCCGTCTTCCATTCGTCCCCCTCCCGAATGCGGACCAGGTGTTTTGGAAAACCCCCTGCAGCGCCTCCTCGTTCCAGCCGCTCTCAGCAGCGAGGGTCCGGAACTCAACTGCAGCTGCAGGAGACGATGGGAGGCCTCCCTGCCCCGGACAGGATGATCAAAGACCTTCCTCATATCTTCCGTGAAGGCGCCGTAGTTATGACAGACCGCAGACCCACGTTCCCACACCGCCGCGGCCCACGCGAGAGCCTCGCCACTCAGCGAACCGATCAGGTAAGCTATCTTTGATCTCTCGGTGGGGTAAGTCTGGGGCTGCATTTCAAAGACAAGGGAACACTGGGTAAGAAATGACCGGCAGGATCCTAGATCCCCTCCATAACGTTGGGGGGCTGGGATGATTGGTTCCCGGGGAGAAACCGACGGACTCGGGGTGGGGGCTGGTGGTTCTGGGGGGACGGGGGGCTGAGCGCTGACGGCTAGGGTCAGCTCCCGGAGGGCGGTGGCGATCTCCTGCAAGGCCTGATCGTGTTGGCCCAAGAGAGTCCCTTGGCGGGAGATCATTGCCCTGAACCCCTCTGCATCCGCTGGGTCCATGATGGCCAGTTCGTACTGTTACGGTACTAGAAACTGGGACCCAAAAGCTGGACACAGAGAGGCGAAGACAGGGTAAAAGCCAAAGGAGTTTATTGGAGGATCGTTCAGGGAATCCGGCGAGTAGGGGGGTCTGGTACTGGGCAGGCAATCAGGTGGACCAGGGCTAGACAGTGGACGGGTAGTCGGACAGGCGGGGGTCCGTAACAGGGGGGTAATCGGACAGGCGGGGGGCTCGGCGGCAGGCGGGTAGTCGTACAGGCGATGGGTCGGCAACGGGCTGGTAGTCGGACGGGCGATGGGTCGGCAACGGGCTGGTAGTCGGATGGGCGATGGGTCGGCAACGGGCTGGTAGTCGGACAGGCGATGGGTCGGCAACGGGCTGGTAGTCGGATGGGCGATGGGTCGGCAACGGGCTGGTAGTCGGACAGGCAGGGGTCGGCAACGGGCTGGTAGTCGGACAGGCGATGGGTCGGCAACGGGCTGGTAGTCGGATGGGCGATGGGTCGGCAACGGGCTGGTAGTCGGACAGGCGATGGGTCGGCAACGGGCTGGTAGTCGGACGGGCGATGGGTCGGCAACGGGCTGGTAGTCGGACAGGCGATGGGTCGGCAACGGGCTGGTAGTCGGACGGGCGATGGGTCGGCAACGGGCTGGTAGTCGGATGGGCGATGGGTCGGCAACGGGCTGGTAGTCGGACAGGCGATGGGTCGGCAACGGGCTGGTAGTCGGACGGGCGATGGGTCGGCAACGGGCTGGTAGTCGGACAGGCGATGGGTCGGCAACGGGCTGGTAGTCGGACAGGCAGGGGTCGGCAACAGGGTACAGGAACAGGCGGGTCGTCAGGCAGGCAGGGGTCGGCAACAGGGGGCTGGAACCGGCGGGTAGTCAGGCAGGCAGGGGTCGGCAACAGGGTACTGGAACAGGCGGGTAGTCAAGCTGGGAATTACTAGTAGGTTAGGGAAACAACGAACTGGCGCCGGCTGCTTGACAATCCCCGACTTAAATAGTAAACGTAGATTGCTGATTGCCAACAGGTGGGTTGCGGGAAGGAGGACAGTTACGACCAGCAGCCACTAGAGGGGAGTGTTGGACCGTGTAGCGGGACGTGGCGTAACAGCCCAACAGAATTTGGGTACAGCATATTCAAAACTAAAACTAACATTTTGTTTAAGTGAAATAAAATAAATGACTGTTCTTAATAATACTACTATTAATTACAACACAATATTTGGTTAAAAGATGTCATTAGCAGAACAATAGTGTTTTAATTTAAAATATTTAAAATGAAATCCTTAACCTTACTCTTCAAAAGCAATCTAGAAGTTCATGCAGCATGTGTGTGTTGTTGCCAGATCTTTTAGGTGTGTGATCAGCTATAATATATTGGAGGGTGGGGCTATAACTGAAATAAGTACCATTAAAGGTACCGGTAGATACAAAAATAAAAGTAACCCAAATAAGGCCACTGGGTTATATATATGGTCATATTCAAGGTACATACTGATAAATACCAGTGCACCAAATATGTGATTGCAAAGGCATAGGGTTGCAAATACAGTGGATTTATATGGCATATATATATATATATATATATATATATATTAGTGGTGGGCCGTTATCGGCGTTAACGCGCTGCGATAACGCGAGACTCTTATCGCGTGATAAAAAAATGATCGCCGTTAATCTATTCTCAAAGTTGGGTTAGGAGCTGGGTCTATAGGAGCTGTCCCTCCACTCTAACCAAGGATGCCCTGGCCTGACTCTCAGTCCACCGGGCTGGCCAGGAGGCTTCATCTAAAAGGAACAAGGAGATATACAGTTGGATCAAAACATTGTATTCTGTTGACTACTGGACACACACACACACACACAAACTAGCTAACTTCAGTTACACTAGATATGGCAGTAGCCTAAATAATATAATTAAATACGCATACCAACAATCCCCTGCTGTTACAGTAATATCTGCTAACTTGTGTGACTTTCACTTACAGGGTTTAACATCATGCTCCTTTTCTGTAGTTTGTGTAATAGTTGCCGTCCGAAGCGGCAGTAGCTTCAGGGCCAGGCTTACGACAACACTGAAAGAGTGTAGTTTGCCTTCGTTTCATATTTCCTTTAGAATGCTAAAATTGCAATGCTAAGACTAGTGATGCTAATTTCTACATTAACATTAGCAAATGTTAAACTAATGCTACCAAGCTACTGTTGAGCCGGGGAAATAACGTGAAGCAACTGTTGGTTGGTAGTAGAGGTGCGCGGATGGCGGTTACAGCCGCGGACTCCGCGGTTAAACCTGCGGATCGGGCGGATGACGTTACGAAAAATAATATTTTAATTAAATTCGGGCGGGTGGCGGTTGAACCAATCAAATGAAAAGATATATATAAGTTACATTGTTAAATATTGTTACTTACATCCGATAAAAACGAGCACACTTATTTTCTCGCGTCAGCAGCGCCCGCGGATGGCGGGCGGGTGCGGTTTTGAAATTGGTCAAAAAACGTTGGTGCGGATGGATGGCGGATGGATGATGAGTTTTGTGATGCGGTTGCGGATACAATAATAGCCCATCCGCGCACCTCTAGTTGGTAGGTGACTTCAGGTCACGGCCAGACTCAAAGCCCCTCGCACTTCGTAACACAGAGCGCGCGCGGTGAATTTTATGAATGGCAGTGTGAATGGAGGAGATGCCTTCCCCTGCAAAACGTATTTTATTGCAGTTATACTCTACCCGGTATTTGGGAAACAAAATCACTGAAGTGAAAGTTCTGTCACAAAACTATATTGTTACATGTCCATGCGCATTTCTAAGTGGGTATACGGAAATCCTGGAGCGTTCTTAGTGGGTATACGCCGTATACCTGCGTATCACAGACTACATATTGTAGATATAGTCTGTCGGAAGTAGAGGAAGTAGACAGCTTCCCTTTACTGCACCAAACGTTGACTCAGGTGTTCATACAGTTTTTAGCCTACATTTGTTCTTCATAGGCTAAATATGCTTTTAAAATGCCTCTTCATCCCGAGACTGCCCGTATACGGGCAGTCCCTTTAAACATGTGAAAAAGTCATGTCATACACCACTAGAACGATAACAATCTGAACTTTTTGTCTGTTATAACCATTTTTAGCTTACAGTTTTTCTCCATTGGTTTGGCTCATTTCTTGAAACAGAAATTATATTCTCAAAACATGGACAAAACCTCCAAACCACTTGGCAATTGTTCACAACAGAATTGTATTTCTCATTGATTTCATCACATTGCAAATGTCTTAGTACATCTTTGCAAATGATTAAGTACAGGTAGCCTACAGTTAGCACAGTTAGCCTACAGTTAGCACAATTTCCTAGTGAATAGATCCTGTTGATCTAAACTGATTGATTGATTCTCAGTCTAATGGTTGTTCTTTCCAAAACATGTCAGCATCATTTCATTCTATAAGTCATCACATGCAAAATAATCTGTTCAATTGTCAAAATGAGTCAACATAATCATATCAACATAATACCATGAATACCATAAACTGTATTTATTTACAGCACTGTAGGCTACATATCATGTTCCTTGTTTTTGTTTATGTGTTTATATAACAGTATATTATGCTTTATACATTTTCTTTTTACTCTGATATGGAGGTTACTTTATGTGTGTGAATAAAAATGGCTACATTTCCTTGGCAGTGTGAGTGCAATGTGTGATGTCAGACCTTAGAGGCTACTCCTACTCTTACCCTAAAATTATTGTACTCAGTTTTATACACATATATTCTGTTAGCTAGACAAAAAAACTAGTACAGTAACCATTGTGAATGAAGGACTGGGCTAAGACTGAGAGGTGGACATGAGGGATATTTCAATGGTCCTCTGCCATAGTGACAAAACATCTAAACATTTTGACTTGCAGTGCTCACACAATGCCAAAGGGACGATGCATTTTGGTGGCACTGACTATTTATGAGAAAGAAATGTAGTTTTGACACATGAGTGAACTGTTTTGGGAGAGATATGTATGGGGGTATTATTGAGACAATATTATTTGTGTGTGCGTATCTCAATCTGTGTGTGTGTAATAAGATTTGTGTGTATTCACATTTGTGTGTGCGTAATAAGATTTGTCTGTCTGTATTCACGTTTGTGTGTTTGTGATAAGATTTGTGTGTCTGTATTCACATTTGTGTGTGTGTAAAAAAATCTGTGTGTCTGTATTCGTTTTGCAAGTGAAGACAAATCTGCAAATGTGTACAGAGATCTGTAACTGTACACACATCTGTGAATGTGTAAACAGATCTGTACATGCGTACTGAGATCTGTAAATGTCTGTCATCAGTTATAACTCAGGCGGGAGCTTTGGCCGTCTTTTTACACGTGGATTTTGGCACACTTCTGCCGTGCAGATCTGCAAATGCGATCCGTGTGTAAAAACGATTTGTCTGTAACTTCACGCAATACAGTCTACACACCACTAGTCGGCGCGTAGCCTACGCGCCGACTAGTGGTGTGTAGACTGTAGATTTGTCTTCACTTGCAAAACGAATACAGACACACAGATTTTTTTACACACACACAAATGTGAATACAGACACACAAATCTTATCACAAACACACAAATGTGAATACAGACACAGATTTTTTTACACACACACAAATGTGAATACAGACAGACAAATCTTATTACGCACACACAAATGTGAATACACACAAATGTGAATACACACATCTTATTACACACACACAGATTGAGATACGCACACACAAATAATATTGTCTCAATAATACCCCCATAGATATGAGGTTTTGAAAGTGAGCTATGGCGTTGTGCTGAACTGTAAGACTGTTTTGCCAAATGATCTTAGAGTTTTGAGAATGTAATTTCTGTTTCGAGAAATGAGCCAAACCAATGGAGAAAAACTGTAATGAAACATAATTCCAACCCCAAACAAAATGAGTATATAACAACAAGAGTTATATATTTCATAACTGTGCACATGCATAGTTTACATGTTATCTACACAACTGTGAGCCCAAAAACCATCAAGAACAAACTTCTCTTTTTCTAGTAACAATCACAAAATAATGATGTCTTACCTTTGTTGTTTTTGTCATCAAAGTTGTGTTTGATCAATTTAAACCACCATAAACAGATAATCCAGTGTCTGGACAACAATTTGAATCCTCACAGTAGTTAAGAGAGAGTTTCACAGAAAATACGTCAGCTGCCTTCAATCAGAACACACATTCTTTATCGCCATCTGGTGGCTGTATAGTGCAATTGCGATGGTGGGGCTTGGTGTCATTCAATTATATTGTCCCTGACCATTCAAAAGATGGGTCAAATGTTAACATTGAACAATGGGTTCTCAATATGACTGTGTCTCATCATGTTTGTGTTATCATTTTTACATTGGTTTGCATTCAATTCAATTTTATTTTTCAATTGTATTTGTATAGCGCCAATTCATAACAGAAGTTATCTCAGGGCACTTTTCAAATGGAGCAGGTCTAGACTGAACTCCTTATAACATTTACAGAGACCCAACAGTACCACCATGAGCAAGCACTTGGCATTTCATTTATTGTTTTTATTTGGAGACCCCGCCTAAACCTATCTCTACTAAAACCTCTATTTTTAGGTTTACTTCACTTTATTGGCATTAAATCCTGACCCAGGCCCTCATCAGATGTTGTGCTATGGTCCTATAGTAATATAGGGCTACCAACTGATAATGCACTAGGTGTTATTCACACCAAAACATGACATTTATTTCAGGCGGAAATCATCCATTTATTCTGTGTTCTTGCTTTATTCACTTAGATCCAGCAGCATCCACATTGATAATTGTGATTACTATCACAACAATCTCACAGGTGTTATCTTTATTTTGGTACCAAGATTAACTTAAAAGCCCTTGTAGTTGTGGAGCTATAGTCTGTAGTTTGAGTTCATTTCGGTTAAGGGCATAGTAGATAATAGTAAGTTGTAACAAAGGTATAAATTACAAATGCAGTGAAGTGAAAGGCTAAAAATACTTATACAAATACTGAAAAGTGTTGAAATGTGCAAGGTCCCATGAGCTGAGCTATCTGCAGTGACTATATAGCCAGCCTTCATTCAGAAGTGGTCTCTCAAGTAGGCTACAAATATTTTTTAACTTCAACTGCACTTTTTAAAGGATTTTATTAATGTTTCATGATTCTTCTTCTTTTCAAGTTCGTTGCAATCTCAGATGTCGCTCTGCCAGTATCTGGTGCAGGTCACAGCTGATGGGGTTGTTGATGTTTCATGATTGATATGAGCATGTGTGATAACGGTGCAGGGGTGAAGTAGTCTAGTCCTTCCAGAAAATACTTTGAGTGGTGTGGTTCAGCACATGTGTCAAGTTTGGTGATGATTGATCATGATATAAAAATTATATAAATATCATTCACTGCGTCCCATATTGTTGTATTTGTTTACAGCTCAGTCTTGCCCAGTCCAATGCGGCATCTATGTATATATGTCTATGCTTGAAACCAAGTTTCATAATGATAGGGTCATTTGTTGTATTTGTTCTTTGGTCACATGAGCTACACCAACCAAGTGAAAGGCCACACCCACTTAAAATATTATCGGTCAATAGTGGCCATAGTCAAAAAGCTTGAAGAAGCTTCACCTCAAGTTTGGTGTTGATCGGTCAGTTTGTCTGGGAAGACTTGCACTTTAAAGGTCTTTCAGAAAATCGAAGATGGTGTAAGCCTATCAGATGGACAGTAACGTCAGATGTTGTAATGAGAAGATACGCCTCTTGGCTGAATGTATAAAGCGAACACTAGGGGTGCAGTAGAGCATAGGCATTGTAGAAGTGAAAGAGTCATTGGGTATTTTCCATAAAATTCAACAGGGCAATATTGCTTTGATTGGATCATCGTGGTCAATTTCTGACGGTGGATAAGACACCTTTCATGGCATTACATTAATAGACAACGTTGTAAACTCCCACAAGCAGCAACTAGAGAGGGCGTGTCGTGATGCCTGGTGGGGCCGGGCAGTTGGACGAACAAAAGGCAACAGCTGACATGCATTCAAAAGCATTTATTTGTTAGGTACCACAAAACGGGCTACACAAGGCAGACCAGTAGTTGGCCAGCCTGTTGAATAAATAATTCCTACTGACCTGAAAGTGTTGTGTCTGATTGGCCTGGCATTGCATCTGATTATGTGTTGGCATGTTCCAAAAAACCTTTTATTAATATAAGAATTGATCTTCCAAATCATGTGATGTCATCAGTTCAGAGTCTTCCATCGTTTGTGAACCTAGAACTTCACATTATAGACTTCATACACTCTGAATGAAACCACCAACTTGACACTTTTTAAATGCAAACTTTAAAATTGACTAAATATTGAAATAGCATCAATATTTTGTCTGTCACTGATTGATAAACTGATTGATTGATTGACTGATTATATAAATATAAAGCTAGTAAAACCAAAAAGATGATTCTCCTTAAAAAACAGTGTCTCCATTGAACAAAGGCAATATGATATACAGCAGGACAAACCAATTATTGTTATTATTACATGAGGTAGAGTGCAAAACAAAAGTTTTTTTTATGCTGGCTAGAATCACTCAATGCACCTTCATACAAAGTTAAATAAATTACTAAGTGGAGTAGAGCATTGACAGATCTCTCTCTCTCTCTCGACACCCACCCAAGGGCAGCATGTGCTCGTTTTTTTGCTTGTGTATAGAAGTGTGCAAGAATGCCCCCCACAGTAGTCGGTGCACCACTGTTCTGGTTGCAAGTTCAACTCCTGCGTTTAGGTGTGTAAACACAATCCTTCACTGCAGATTCCACAATGATCATAGATAGCTTCTCATCACAACGATCATAGTGTGTCGTGGAATATATGAACTATACAACACATAAAATATATACGCTTAGTATATAGTTAATTAAATAAGCCTTTGTATAAAGTATCTTTGTACCTAGAGCTCTTTCTCTTCCCAATTGAAAGGTGTTAAGTTAGTTAGCATTTGCATTGTCACTGGAGCTACGAAACTGGCATTGAGGCCATGCTAATCTACTCACTTCTTTATTGTGTAGATTCCTTTAGTTGTCTAGTGTTTACATGTCTACCTCCCCCCATAGTGTACTGCAAATTAACTTGTCCATGGCCAACACTTAACCCTCCATGATGGTCACTCCCCTCACCTTTTGTTTCCCTTGTTGTTCCTTGCCCACAATGTGAATGTACACCTATTGTCTCGTTGAAGATGCTTGCCAAATGCTCCCATGTGTCTTCCCATGAGCATGCTTTAATTAAATCAAATACTTTGCTATCAATAAGTGTCCTAAAATAAATTATTCTTCATCACAGAGCTTCTCATCACAACGACCATAGAGCTTCTCATCAGGGAGGTCGCAGCAGATGGAGACATGCACCACCACCACATGCACCATCTAGTATAGGACCATCTACTAACACCTCCCACACACTCTCCTACAGAGAGGGACCGAAGAGGATGAAGTCCTGAGCTGTCCTTACAAGAGATTAGATTTGTTCGCAAGCACGCGCACAGACACACACACACACACACACTTAGCTGCTGATCTTTTTGCGGGGCAGGTAGGCGTTGGTGATCTGGTTCATCACCACCGCCGCGGGGAAGAGGGGCAGCAGCAGGAAGGCCCACCACGCCCCACCCCGCACCGTGGCACTGAACCAGTCTGAGAACATGGCCGCCACCACCGTGGCGGTGGCCAGCAGGTAGGCTAGCAAGCCGCAGGTGGCGTGGTACAGCTTGAGCCGCTGCGGCGAGACGGGGAGGCGTAGGCATTTGGGGAAGAGCAGGCACACCCCCGCGGCCAGCTGGAAGAGGGTGGCGCTCAGCGTGGCTACGCCCAGCAGGCTGTGCCAGGAGACCAGGTGGGGGAGCTCCGAGATGTTCTTGCTGGCCAGGATGAAAGCAGCGCCGCTGGTGGCGGCCACCAGCACCAGTGCCTGGCAGAACCAGTGGAGGCGCACCTTGCCCTGGCGCGACTTGAAGCAGAAGGGGCTGCCCTCGGCGGAGAACAGCAGGATGCCTTCGGTCATGCAGAGGCAGTACTTCGGAAGAGAGAATAAGAAGAGCTCAATGTTACGGAACGATAAAAGCTGTTCTGTTTCTTTGCCAACGGGAGGTTGAGCTCCAAGGTGGGGCATGAACCTTTTGAGGCATAATAACAAAAATGATATACAAGTGAAGAACCCCTATATAAAGACAAACTGGCTAAGCCCATTGGTGATCCAAGGGGAAGGACATTGAACATGCATACAACCAATTAACTGCTGATGCTCTTATTTTTATTGTTATGTGCATCTAGCTGGGGATGGTCGACTCAAGTGTTTTCTAGGTGATCTTGAAACAGTAATATCTTGAGGTCACAGTGTAGAGGCCCTTAGGCGGTGTGCGCAAGAAAGCAAGTCACTTAAGCTGGTTCCTGCCTCAACTATCCATTATTCACAACGGAAAGCCAGGGAAACTAAAGAACACAGGGGGAGTATCACAAAAGAAAGAGGAGACTCTGGGAAAGGTGTCCCAAGCTAAAATACTTTCCCCTCATTTTCCTGAAAACTAAAACGAAAAGCACTTGTCGAAGGTCGCCCATGGTCAAGCACTGATTAATATTAATCTCACCCTCCTATCATTTGATTAGGAACATGTTGGGGACAGGCGAAAGGGGATGGGGTCAAGATTGTATTGTTGCATCAGCAACAATACAATCTTGACCCGACGCATGACTTGCATCAGTAACATGCACGAGTAACACAAAAAAAATCATGATCATGTTAACTTACTGCAAAGGACATGCACACTGGATGCCAGGAGAAGAGACCTTGCAGACAAGACAAAAGAATTGGGGTTACGATAACATCACATCATGATCAACCTCACATTTACGGGAGGGCATTCACGGCGTAGCCAACCCGGGAGCCGGGAGGCCGTTGTTGCATTGTGAACTAGTGGTCAAAACGTACAATGTACAAAATAAAAGTACAATGTGAACAATTGTGTGGGAACGCGTCCACCTACTTGTCCCCGGACGAGACAGCAGGGACACCAGCAGGGTCAGCCCCAGCGCGATGACATGCGCGGCCACGACAGAGAGCCGCCGCATCCACACGTACAGCCAGAAGTCGCCCATCCCCGCGCCGTCCGCCAGCGGGCTGTACTCCACGTCCGACGGCATCGCGCCTAGAGACGCGCTACGCCGCAGAGACGATAGGAAGCGCCACCTGCGTCCCCCCGCATGTCCGCACACACAGCAGCGACGTTAAATGACGGACGACGCCGAACCCGAGTGAGGCAGGCGTGCGGACGTCTGGAGACGCACCTCACAGCGCCGTTTCTCTCGGGTTAAGTCTTCGGGTCGATCTTCACTGTCCCCCGTTGGGACACAACACGTTTCAGGCGCGCATGAACACGGAAACACGTTTAAAACCCGCAGCTTCTCGCACCGCGGAACCGGATACCGAGCTGTCCGGCGGGCCGAGGGTGGGACGGAGCCGCTCGCGCTGCTCACTCACTTCCTGCATTTCGTTGGGAATCGGATGGAAGACGCGGCGCGCGCCATACACGCAACACGCAGACCGCTTCCGGGATGGTGCGTCGCCATCCCAGCTGATCTGGTTCCTCAGGCTCTGGAGTCTCACTGGAGAGACTTTTCTTGTTTTTCTTTTTGGCATGTTTTATTGTTTTACATTTACAATGATGCAAACATTTATGTCGAGCATATTCTCACTTGAATTAAAATTAATGTTTTGTTTCTTTCTTACTGTTTGTATACTTGTTTTCAATAATAATAAAAAAGTAAATAAAAGCTCCCCTCATTGAGAACATATGGTCCACTATGTGCAACAAATACAGCTGACATCCAAGTGCAGAAAACATATCAAGAGTCAGAGTGTAAAGGACATTTTAATCCATTTTTATAAACCAACATGTTTTCATTTAGCAGCATAACCAGATGGTCTTGAGGTATTTCTAAATCGATACACTGAAACTCACCCCCCCACAGATATTCCTCCATACAACAGAAAACACACACACGTCTGATTCAGACACTAAGAACCACAAGATTCACATTATACAAGTTGTGCACGTTCAGACACAACTTAATAGAGTCTGTGTCACTCATTAACACCTAGACTCTCACACACACACACACACACACACACACACACACACACACACACACACACACACACACACACACACACACACACACACACACACACACACACACACACACACACACACACACACACGTTGAGTCGTCATGGCACAGTCTGACTGTGCAGTGCTGGCTCCCTCAGTGGCTTGTAAGGCAGGCACACGTTAATGGTGCAGTTTTGGCTGTGGGGATGAGAAGAAAAAACAATTTAGGTTTCACTTCCATGTCCACAGTTTTATATTGCAATTGAATTTTCATCTTTGCAATCCATAAATAATGGCATCAAATTCTGATCATATTCCAGGCTACAATCATTCAAGAGGTCAATCATTTTGAGAATAAAACCCGATTTTAAGAACCCCATTTACATTAATTTCATTGTCTTTAATCTAGGATCAGTGTTTGATGCCTTGAGAGAAAAGCAGTTATTGAAAAGCACATATTGACTCTTACAATATTCAATGGTTTCAATATTCTCTTCCAAATAATTCAGACTCCCTAATGCAAATGAAACCATGGCATTGAAGAATCCTTCTTCCGCAATTCAGCGGCAGAGTCTCACCTTCTGTGTGCCCATTTTCTTCTCCAGCGGCCCTCCTTTACTCTCCTTCCAGGGGTAGAAGTTGGAGCGCGGGGACGAGGAAGAGGAGGCCGAGGACGAAGAGGGAGGGTGGGGCGCTGAAGGCTTGGCGGGCGGTGAGTGTTGCCCGTTGCCCGCCTTGCGTTTCTTCCCCAGCGCCCGGTGCTCAAAGTCCCTACTGCTGGGCCGTCCATGCAGCACTGAGTCGCCCCCGAGGCCGCGGCTGTGAGAGTTTGTGGCGGCGTGCGTGGGCGTGGCCTCGGCCGGCGAAGGGTGGCCAGCGGCAGGAGGGTGAGTTCGCTTGTAGGACCAGGCTGCTGCCGCCGCCGGCGAATGGGATTCTGACGGGGAGGGCTGAGGGCGGGGCTTTCCCCCAGGCGAGAGGGTGCCATTGGTCTGTCCATGAGGGAGGGGAGAGGGGGCGGAGGGGGTCTTTGAAGAAGAGGGCGAGGGGGCGGAGGCAAAGGGCGACGAAGGCGGGCGGCCGCGGTCCTGAGGTGTGAAGCAGTTCCTGTCGGGGCCCGAGTGCTCGCCCTCCTGCGAGGGCGCCTTGCGCTTGCGGAGGGCAGCGGCTGCTGCTGCCGCCTCCTCCCGCTGCTTCAGCATCTGCTTGCTGGGCCGCCCCACCGGGTTCCTGGGACGGCCCAGGCCCGGCGGCCTCGGGCCTGCCGAGGAGTGGCCAGAGCTGCCACTGCTACTGCCCCCACTGCCCGAGGTCTCCCATTGGCCTGAGGGTCTCCCCAGCCCGCGGCTGGAAGAGGACGAGGAGGAGGAGTTTTTGAGGGAGGAGCTGATGTGACTTCCTGTGCGGAACTTAGAATGTAATGACGAAGAGGAGGACGAGGAGGAGGATGAGGAGGAGGAGGGAGAGGAGGGCATGGTCCTGGCTGTGGGGTGGTGAGACTGGAGGTCCTGGGCTTGAGGTATTTTCCTGATTTAAAAGAAGAGAAAAAGAAAACGGCATCAGGAGGGTGTATACATTTAAACCCACTTGGGTTTATAAGTCAATGTGATGGACAAAGTAGATGTTCTTAGCAATATCTTAAATGTTAAATGTATTCTTTGATTGGGCGCAAATGTCACATTGTTAGCAGTGGTGGCTAACATTTGGTTGTTCCAAGTTGACTTTAATATACATCAAATCAAATGAGGAAATTGATGTTTGTAATTATTTGTAATGAGAAAAAAAGATCAAAGAAACAATACAAAAAGATATTAATGGACAGGAGGTCCAAATGTTGACACTTATGTCGACTGCAATCTCACAGCTTCACTGTAAACGCTGATTTTATTTTCAAGAAATGTTGCAACGACTCTGCAAGCTCAACAAACCTACTGGAGACTGTATTGGAGCCATATTGAAAGTGTACCGTCTTTTAATCAGATTATATGGAAAGGGAATGCAACCCGCGTAAAAAACGGCGCAAGCCTTTTCAAGTAATCAGTATAGGCTCTAAAATCATAGGCAAGCCCCAAGTACCATTAGGAAACCTATGCTTCCTCAACCTAATGATCAAACAAATCCTGAAGAAACCCAAGATTATAAGAACTGATCCTTCCTTAAATCAGGGGTTTGACTGCCATCAGAGAGACACTGTAGACGGCCCAGTGCTGACAAAAACATTTATAAAATATCTTTTATCCCTACTGCCATTTGAGCCATGAACCAGTAGATTTAAAATGTGCAAGCTGGAAATGCTTTTACTTTCGGTTTTATTAATTTTAATGTTGGTTCCACTTGTTGATATTAAAATGTATCCATATGTCAAGCTATAACAAAAACAATGGCTACAGTAAAGGTTTCATAGTGCAGCTTAATGTTAACTTACTGACAAAGCCCAAGACAACGTCCAGGCAACTACAACCTTTAAATATGAGGGGTTAATCTAATTCCATACATATTCTGAATGTAAGCCACATACTAGCATTTACAAGGTGAACATAGAAAATGTTTCTATTTAATGCTGCAGGATTGCAAAGCCCAGCATGTATTACTGTCCACCTGTAGAGGGCAGTCAAAATGCTCCTATGAATCCTGTCAAATTCACTTTCTTGTGCAGATGTGTGTCTCACACACACACACACACACACACACACACACACACACACACACACACACACACACACACACACACACACACACACACACACACACACACACACACACACACACACACACACACACACACACACACACACACACACACACACACCTCATTGTTGTGGTGTGGAAGCAGGATTTTATTGTGAATGTGTGACTTTATTGTGTGTGTGTGTGTGTGTGTTGTGCTTACTTCCAGAGGTGGGCGCTGATGTGCTGCTCCAACATGGAGCTGAGCGCTGACCTCAGGTGGTGTAGCCGGCGGTCGAAGGTGTACACACCGTGGCCCAGTGCGTGGCTGCCAAACGAGCACACCTGGGGGAAAGGGGGAGGAGCCACCGCTCGTTACACTGGTATTTCAAACCGAAAGGAGAGGGAGAGCAACAAAACACACACCACTAGGGCATATTTTTACACCGTCAAAACAATTCATGATATTTCTCTCACCAAACGCTACCAAAAGGGTCACACCTTTCTCTTCCTTTTTAAGCCTTAGCGACGCTCAGTCCCTTCTGCTATACTACAGTGCAAGTAGTTATTGTATTTATTAATATAGTTATTTTTAGCAGCGTTTTGAGGTATTGTGCACTGCTCCTTTTGGATTGAACAGGGGCAGTGCTATTGGAGATTGAGATTTGAAGTGAGCATGAGCGACAGGACGAGAGAAAATGTGATTCTCAGTACAAGGTAATACTAACTCCTCATATTGGGAGGAATATTACTATTATGGCATCCAATCCAAATCTATATGAGGTTACATAACTTGCCTGTTCATGTACAAACAACCCGTTAATTGCAGGCTCTTCGTTCTTGCTAGGCTTAAGGTACAAGGAATCCTAAATCCAATAAAAATTATTTTCATTTTAAACAAGGAAACTCAAAACCTTTATAGATATTTCGCTATTGGAAAACTCTGAACCAAAACACTGAACAAGTTTATATTACAAGATCAAGTAAGCGTGGTAACTAGCAAGCTAATGTTTCAAGAAAGCAACTATGTATACTTAATGCCCACCTAATACGGAGTATACATTATCACTACAGCATTTATGGATGGGCATTCGATTAAATTGTCTTAGTCGATCAATTTTCGATTAATCATTAATATTTGTATATTAAAATATTATTTATATGCTATATTTAAAATGCAATGTAAATTGATCATTAATTCTCCCGCGTTTACATGGACACTTCTGGTCCGATTAGAAGTGGAAGAACAGCTCAATCAGAATAGAAAATGATCATATATACGCCTCAATCGGAATACACGAGAATGCACGAGAGACATACGGACGTACGCTTACCACTTTTGTAAATGCCATATATACAGTACATTCGGATTGCATGATAGGAATAGATCTATTCCGATTAGAAATCTAATCGGATCAGAAGTGTCCATGTAAACGCGGCTAATCGGAATACAATTCTCTGATCGGAATAGAATTCCATGTGGAATAGTCGGAATAATCGACATGTATACACTTAGTCCGATTGGTTTGGGGTGGGTGCGGCTACTTTTTAACTTGGAGAGATGGCAGTTGCAGTTGCAGTAGTTCGCAATTGGTCCGCCGGTACTTTTATGCAAACCGAACTGGACCGCTGTCAAGGAAAGTGGATTTTTTTGCCTGATTCACATCTTTCTTATCACTCCGCAAGTAGTCCGGTAACTTATCAACCCCAGTGTGTCCGGTTGCTAAGCAACGTCAATGTCTTTGGCGGACTATTTCTCTGCTGAACAACACTACGAATGGCCATTGTAAAAAGACACACCGTGTGAAGATATTTTTTAGCATTAATTTTATCGATGAAAAATGTACGTCATTACGTCACAAAATGTACAACGAAATTCTTAATGATCAATTAGGGATGGGCATGATTAATTGACAATCGACCAACAGCATTAGAAATGAATCAAATAAGTTCCATAAGTTATTGACTTGAGTCCATACATCGCAACAATAAGCAACACTCCTCTGCCTCTCTGCTTAGCAACTCACTTTTATCGGATTGGGATTCAGGAAGTGAATAGATTGCGAATCAAACTGCCCAAGCAGAGATAACAGATTAACACTACGGTAAACATGCTCCTACCCACAAATGACTTTACCCGCAGACTGAGAAACAAACCCCCACCCCCCAAAAAATATGTGTTTATTGCTGATCTACACGATCCATGTGAATGACCCATTTTGAAATAAAAACAGCAAATTTTGCTGAAAGGTGACAAATTTGCACCCCTGACAATGCTGAATCTCACCGCTAGTGGCCTGGGATGACAGGCTGATGAGGGGTACTGGGCAGGCTCCTCTGCCCCTTCCCCATCACTGTCGTCGCTGGAGAGGGGCCCCTGAACCAGCGGGGAAGGGGCCCCCAGGCTGCCATCGTCCTGCTGGGACTTCTCCTCCTCGGGGGCGCTCTCCGAGGACGCCCGAGACCGACTGGCAATAGAGGAGGGAGGGAGGGGGAGACAAAATATTATTATTATTTATATTATGTTGATATGTATTTATTTTGGCAAAGTTTTGAAGCCATATATGTAGGGCATAATTTAATAGTCCAAAATAAAGCCTTGGCCATTGCATATGGTTAAGAGGTTGTACAGTATAAAATAGGTTTGCTTCCCAAAGTTGGGGGGTAACGCTGGCCCGTTAAGGTGGAGTTCCCCCACTTCTGAAAACTTTTACAAAAACCAGGAACTTCCCGACATCAAAACTGGAAGTGAAATTTATAGCAGCATAGGGCTGCTGTAGCCTAGTCCTAACTAGACCTTGGTACTCATTACATTCATACTAAAGGTCTAGCAGTGCTGTAGAGACAAACAATGTCTCACTTGAAGGCGGGTGCTGTTGAAGTTTAAAACCTATTGGCTCTGCCCAGTGCCACTCTGGATCTGCCTTAACCAATCGCTAACGTTTGGTCGTGACGTATTTCATGCGCCAGAAACCACGTTGCGCGCAGTATACAAACGGCAGATGCAGTGAGCATTAGCATTAGCCTGGTTCCGCCCGCCTCCGTACTTCCGCTCAATAACTGAAATTCGCGCACGACCAATACGTCACTGTTCTCAGGCCGCGCCTCCTGTTCGCTGATTGGAAGCCACATTTGAGGGAAAAGAAATCGTTCTGCCATACAGCACCGCCAGACCTTAGTGCTGAAGTGAAATGAAAATTGAGCGGAAGTACGTAGGTGGGCGGAGCCAGGCTAGGGCTGCTGTGGTGGTGCATTAAAAAAAGAAATCACACATCTCAATAGCAGCTTATGCAGTTTGAATGTTGTTTTTTTTAAGTTAGAAAGATATTGGATAGTCAACAGATATTCACGCTCTGAATTACAGCGATCTGACGCGGGGAACTAAAGTTTTTCGTCTTTAGCGTGTCTAGCGGTGTATACCTGCTGAGAGCCATCATTTGGTCAATATTTGTATACAATAGGCAAATTACAAAGTACCCTGCCTAAACAAGCCTAACTAAAGCGCAATTAAATCGGATACGTCTCACGTTTCAAAATGTTCCCAATGAATAGAACATAAAATCACTGTTTGGAAGTGTAACCTGCTAGCTCTACAACAGTAAAAAGCAGATAAACAAACTGCGTAGCCAGTGGAGCTCCGGTGTGAACGTAATGCACATAGAGTAAAGGTTAAACTGTACAGGTACATTTGTGGGAAAGGAAACTATCAGACTTAAAAAAGAAAATAAAAAAACCCCTACAAAACGAGTACATGAGTACTTGTTGAGATTTGGACCGTGTATTGGATAAGACTTTGGCATTTCTTGCATCCCTGGTTCAAACCCACACACACCTGAAGGCAGGGAGGTTGGCCAGGGGTCTCCTGCAGTGCGGGGCTCCGGTGGGCTCCCTGGGGGCTTCGGGGCTGGAGGGGAGCCCTGAAAACAGGCTGCCGTCCAGCGCTTGTGGGCCCTTCTCCCGCCCCGTCTTGAGCTCCGCGACCAGCTGATCAAAGTTTTTACTGCGGCCCGGAACCTTCCGCCGCTGATGGATGGAGTGTATCTGGAGTCAGGGGAGGGTTCAAAGTAAGCAACTGACTGCAAATATGAAAACCTCAAACATGTTTTG
Organism: Merluccius polli; assembly: GCA_030340625.1. NCBI lineage: Eukaryota > Metazoa > Chordata > Actinopteri > Gadiformes > Merlucciidae > Merluccius > Merluccius polli. The sequence continues at coordinate 1,284,351 of JAOPHQ010004549.1, forward strand.
CTGTCCATCTCTCTGCTTTCCAAAAAAAGAGCGACATGCTCGACCGCAAGGCATCTATTTACAATGTTTGGTTCGCCTAACAAAGTCCAGTGTGAACGCTAACCGAACCAAATGAGAAATGCAACTTGCAAGTATGCATTCACCCCTGAATCCGACCAAGTCTACCGAACTATAGGGGTGAAAGCGCCCTTAGTCTCTTGTCCAGGGCTGGCACAGGTGACTCAGTGGGCGGGCCCAGACCCACAATGCCCATCCATGCCGCCGAGACTGGGTGAGAAATGCATAGCATGTGGGCAGGGTTTCTCAATGGGGGCGGTACCGCCCTCCAGTGGGCGTTCACTGGATGGAGGGGGGCACTGAGACAAAAATACTTAAGAGTTAAAAGGGGGGGGTGTTTGTTTTAGAATTGTTAACGTCTGATATTCATCACATTACATGCAGGGAATATTCTCAGTTTTGAGTCAAATGTTTTGTGCTGAAAGGGCAACACAGCACAGGCCAGGATCTGATGAACATCAATCAAACATTTCCAGCTTCTTATTGGCTGTTCTAGCTTGTCAGTCCACCCATAGCATTAGTTAATTACCAGAGTTTTCGGGAGTCGATCCAACAATCTGATTTAAGTGAATTGAAAATAAAATGGATTTAGAGTTGATTTGAGTTTTTATTACAAGCATTTTGTTAAAAACAGGTAGGCTAGCCAAGAAAGCTCCTGTTTCTCAACATTTCTCTGCAACACACTCAACAGCTAGACCAGGGCTTGAAAACTAAATTATTTTTCAATCGTTCCGCTCCGAACGGAACCGGTATATTTAACGTTTTCGTTCTTGCGTTCCGCCACCAACATATCGTTCCTGAACCGGTTCGGAACGTAAATATAACGTTCGTTCTTAACGTTCCGGCAGTGTTATTGGGCCTCCGCGGTGTGTTACTATTGCGGCCCCCCCCCCCCCCGCCGGCCGTAGGTCCGTGGTGTGTTACTATTGCGCACCCCCCGTCGGCCGTTACTATTGCGCGCCCCCCCCCCCCCCCCCCCCCGCGGTGTGTTACTATTGCGGGCACCCCCGCCAGCCGTAGGTCCGCGGTGACGCTCGAACGTGAACGTCGTTTTACGGCAGCGGAAGATTTACGACAGCCAGCATACAGACAGTAAACAGACAGTGAGCAACGGACTTCACATGATATTATTCACAACTCGGATTAATTTAATGAAACCCATTGATTCTTTTGACCGGTGGACCCTTACGGACTTAAGGAATATAAACAATGCAGGAACGGACACACACCGTACGGACTTTATGATCGCTTCAAAAGTTGGAAGTCAGACCTTTTCCCCGTCTCTCTTGTTTACCGGTAAGTCTGATGAATTATGCGTTTTGGTGTTCATAGTTTGTGTTAAATGAACTGAATGATTTATCTGTGGAGAATCTAACTGATCTAACGATGTGCGTTATGTCCATATGGACAGACGTTTAAACGGTTACCGTATCTTTGTGTAGGTGATCTAAACGGCTTAAGTCGTTCAAGAAATAATTTAGATAAAATCCAGATCCGGCCTCAATTGGAGACCTGCGTTTATTTGTCAAAACGTGTCGCCACACCCCTGCGTCTATTAGGGACCCCGCTTTTATTGGAAGTTTTACGGTATATAGAGAACGAAAAAAAAACGTTATTAACCGGTTTTGGGGATTTCAGAATAACGTTTCTGTTCCGGAACAGTTGAAGACCATTTGGTTTTCGTTTCCGTTTCCGTTCCTCGTAAAATTCTGTTTGTTTTCGGTTTTCGTTTTCGTTCCTTGAACCGGTTCGGAGCCCTGAGCTAGACCAGTATCAAACCATGAAATCTGAATTGAATAAACATCCAACTGCTACAGTAAAATGGCAGTTACAAAGAAAAATGCAGTACAGCTTGGAATATTTACAGTTTGGATTTACTCCTTCTGCATCCAACTCATAGCTACCTCTCTGTTTACTATGTTGTTCATGAATCAATTTTAATGTATACTTTTTTTTATGAATCCAGTTTACCTGTAAGTCTACTCTAATATATTATATTTGTTTTAAAATAAAAACACATATACCCAGGAAGGATGCCAATTCTGACGGATAACCAACATTATCATTCATCATTAACCATTAATATTAACCATTAACCGATAATAAATGTACTATAAAAAATGGACGAAAGTCTATGACCAGTAAAACAATTAACAATGTTTCTTTTTCCTTGGAAAGGAGGGCTGGCCTGAATGCATACTTTCAAATTTCAAGCTTTGATAATCGTTCTGTTTCCAGAGGTATATTCGAATACTTAAACACCTAAACCTGTTCAAATCCAGCATCTGAGTTTTGCTATGTGCCGCCTGGCTATGTAAAGCCTGAGCATGTGCTCCCAGCATTATTAAATGAAACAGATTATTACAGTTATGACATTGTCTGTCGAGATATAAATTAGCCAGGATTTTTGTTCATTGGGAAGTTAGTGAGCCACTGACATCCATTCTATTCCAAACAAGTGTTTAACAGCTCCCTGAGCAGTTATCTTTGTTTTGTCCAACACAAGTAAGCGCATAAGAACTGCCCTGGCTTGGTAGTGCCCACAAACAATGGGTTTGGATTCTGGCCACTGTGCATGCTCACAGACACACTGCCTAAAACACAGCCTCTGCGAGCATGCGTAATTTGCTCGCCGTGCAGTGATGATGGTGGTGGTGCATGAACGCGCAGTAAAGAAAATGGCTGCTCTGGAACGGCGGGTGCCTAGACTCGATTCATTTAGTGGGCCAAAGCTAGAGTACCTGGGCCAAGAGGGCCATTGAGACAGCATCGGATGGTAAGGAAGCACGTATTCATCAGTATTGACTGATATGTCAATAAATGGTTAATTGTTATCATCCCTTCTATCTGTCTCCATTTAATATGGGTGGGGAGGGTGAAGGGTGAGGTTAACCCTGAGGAGGCACTGATGGAAAAAAGGTTCAGAACCCTTTAGTTTCCATTTACGGGTCCCCAAATGCCAAGCAATGCGTTGATCCATTCAAATTGTATGATGTTATTCTGTGAGTCAGCTTGTTTATTACGGTTTGTACTAATCGGTAAATGTGCAACAAATGTGCTCCATTCTTGCCATGTATCGACTGCATGTTAACCCTCTGCCGTTGTTAACAGGTACAGCAAGAACAGGATCATTAGGACGCTGGAGCAAAGTGTGTTTGCACACTTTCTGAAATCACTTAATGGCGTCTTGCAGTGGAATTTCCCAATAGTTCGTCCAGGAAATTAGTTCCAAGCCGTGACTGCCTTCTGACCAAGTAAAGACTGTGTGTTGTTGACATGACTTTGGAATATGTCAAGAGAGTAGAAGTACAGTAGGATATTTAAATAGTGTTTTTTTTCCAACCAGACGTCCCCACCTCTCCCTACTGTCATTTCCCGTTTACCGGATCATCCTGTAATGACTGGATGTGGCCTTTGTACACTACTTCCTCATTCACACATCACAGCGACCATATAAGGATACTTCCTGTATTGAGGCCTACTGTACAGGATTGTCGTGTTTACCAAGGCCTTTCTCTGCAGAGTAAACGCACATAGGTTGGTCCGTGATGTGGAGCATGTGACGGATGCATAATGAAAATACTAAATATGAACAAAAGTACTAATAAAACTATGCTTTATTAAACAGAAATATACTGAACAGGAACCCCACATCCCCCAAAGGAACAATATGGCTGGTATGGCTAACTTAAGTTTTCTATCCTGCTGATAATCTCACGCAAAGGTGTGTGTGTCTGTATCTTACGTTGCAGGTGAGGAGACGCGTGCAGACTTTCTTTCTGTCCGGGTCCAGGACACCACAGTGTTTGTCCAGGTCACATTCCCTCCCTAGGGACACACACACACACACACACACACACACACACACACACACACACACACACACACACACACACACACACACACACACACACACACACACACACACACACACACACACACACACACACACACACACAGGGTGACTTAAGGGTCAAAGCGCAGCTTATGTGTGTTATGGAGAGGGGCTGTGAGTACCTGTTTGGGTTCGATGCAGACACCAATCTGCCAAACGACAACATCAAAACGTCCAATCAATATCATGGATAGATGATTTCTGTAATCCTCTTTAGTGTGGTCAACATTTATGCTCCTTTTTGGCAGCATCAAATGAGTATCCTAGAGCTCTTCACTTTCATAGGTAACAGTGCAACACAGTAACATAGCTGCAGATCCAGACTATATTATGGGCTATAATGCATGTTGTTCGAGGCATGCATTGGCCTTCTTATACACAAACCAAGTAAATACTATAAAAAGAGAAAATACTCATTTCAATACTCACTCATTTATATTTCATGCCAATTTATCGTTAGGGTTAGCGTAAAAAAACAACAAACATAGCCGCTAACATTTTGTTGGATTGCCTTTTCCAACTTGAAAAACCAACAACGGCGTTCACAACAACCCTTTTTCTTACTGGAGATGGCGCTGCCCGTATGGTTAGATTTTAGCATTGGGGGCGTCCTCTTTAAATCTCTACTTCCATACTCACTGGAGGCCACTTTGTTGTAAGGTCTGGGGACGCGGTGAGCAGCGACCCCGGGTGCCGCCCCAGGCACCATCCCAGGGTCCTTCTTCTGGGTGGAGGGGGGGGACTGCCGCCCCAGCGGGGGAGTGCTGCCCCCGTGCGGCCAGGGGGGGTCTCGCAGGGACAGGGGCGGCGAGCTCAGTGGGGGGTCGAGGGGCGGGGGTGGCTTGAACGCGGGCGACTCCACGCGACTGCTGCTGTGCGACGACTTCTCCAGGGGCGAGTGTCTGTGGGGGGGGGGGGAGGGGGGGGGGAAGACTTTCATTTAAAATGCTGTGTATGACGATACAATGTAGTTGTCCCTATCCCTTGGCCACTGACAATAAGTATCCCAATTTAATACATAATCAACATAAAACTACACTTTTTGAGACAAATGACAGTATACTAACAGTTCCTACAGATTTCTGCACACTCTTATTGGACGTACTATTTTGTCATTTCAGCGGACGCTTATATCCAAAGGGACGTCCTTCGAATTTTCCAGACACATTCATCTCGTCATTAATGAGTAGGTAGGGGTTAGGAGGACATCGGGGTTCGAACCCATAACCTCTCGACGTAGGAGTCAAACACCATAAAACATGAGACTCCCCCAAGTGCAAACTAAGCCTGCTGATGTACACAGGCTCCAACGAGTCTCTGTCTTACCGTACTCCGTCCTTGGAGCTCTTGGAGTGTCTGTACTGGGGCGGAGCGGAGGGAGAGGGCGGGGCTGCCCGCGATGATGGGGGCAGCGGCGGCCCCGGCCCCGGGGCGGCCCGGCCCTCCCATGAGGAGGCTGAGGGGGCGCCGGGGGCATGCGACGGGGAGCGGGAGTGGCCATGGCGGGGCCTCTGCTGGGGCTGGGGTGCCGGGGCGGGAGCGGGGGAGCGCAGCCGTGCGTAGACCCTGGCCAGCGGGCCGTGGCGACGCTCGCAGTGCTTTTCGAAGGCCTGTGGCTTCACAACCTGGCCACAGTGGCTGCACACCACCAGGTAGAAGTCGTCTTGGCCCGGGTAGTGGCCGAAGATGGACATGTCTGTATTAGGGGGCGGGGGGGTCAGAGATGGAGAAATTAGATAAGATGCAAAGCACCTTTCATATAGGATTTGCTTTACAATACTGTCAACTTAAAAAAATACATTTTGATAAACACGCACACATTTAAGTGTTTTACAGACACCATGACTTTGAAGAGTTCAACTCAAAGTCGAGAAACATCCTAAAGGACAGCGTACGTTTGGCTCCTCAGTGCAGCTTTATTGCTCACAGACAACTGTGTGAAAAGTAGCGCTTTCTCCTGCACTGTTTCAGACTACACAAAACACAATCAAGTGCGTACCTGTACACACCACACAAAACAGGATGGGTTTCTACTACTACTACTACTACTACTACTACTACTACTACTACTACAACACAGAGCCAGGCTTGTTGCCAGACGGGGGTTTTAAAGCTTGGCAGCCCCTTTATAAAGAGTCTTCTCCTAGCCCCAGTCGCCACACCAAACACATCACAAACAGCATGGTACACTGCCATACCAACACACATTGACAAAATAACAGCTTGTTGTGTTCTTTGTTTCAGACCAACTATACAAGAAAGACACAGTGGTTTCCCCATGACTTACCCTCCTTGCTGAGCGACATGGCCTCAGCAGCCTTTTTGCCATTCTTGCCGCACTCCTCCACATCAGCCCCTGGAATATAGATATATAGATATAAGGACAGCTATAGACCTCTGCTTCCTCGTGTTGATGGGAATCCTAATATCAAATACATCAAGCAAAGGGGGACATAGGTCAAAGCTATTGGCAACATCTTGAAAATTGAAGATATCTCAAAAAAAAACTTAGAGGCCTTGAAGCTCCACTATTGAGCAGCTTGAGGGTGGGATGGCTTACAACTGTACTGTGTATTTAAACACACATTGACATGTGGGGAAACGCTTGTAGTTACATGTTACCATGATGGGTCGTGGGTCTGAGTTGTGATAGTTAAGGACGGAGTGGCACTTGGAGGGATGCCAGACAATGATGAAGCGCACCAACAATTTGAGCGGGGGTAGGGCACACCACTCCTTGGTTACACAGGCGAAGCGAGGGGGCTCCTCTTCACAACGTTTTGCTTCACAATCATGGGCGAATGAGTTGGTGGTGTTGACAACAATCAGACGGAGGGGAAAATACCAGGTGAAAGGGACATAAAAACTAGCGAGCCTCGGTATCAAAGGCTGGGCTTGGGATTTTACATGGTGGCAGGCAGCAGCATCCGACTCCACCTCCGCCACCGGTGTCTGTATCCTCTCGCCGCTAGCGCGCTAGCACGTTAGCTCGCTAGCCGCCAAGCTAGCGCTCCAGTGCAAAGAAGTTGCTCGCCCGCCGTCCACAGCGGCTCCCCGAAACCACCGGTGATGTTCAGCACGTTTTGACCGACATTAAAACACACCGCCCCCCCCCCCCCCCCCCCCGAGAGCTCAAACATAAAGGACGAAGTGTATACATGTGCAATACGGCGATGAAATTGAAATGATAAGTCACTATTTGGGGGGGCTAAAGGCGCCGTAAGCGCTAGGACCTGGGAGAGCAACACGTTACCCGCCCAGCGCTAGGACCCGGCAGGGTCTTTGTTTGGGTAACATGGTTAGCGCTGCCCTCCGTTTCCCCGAGAATACACGCCGACGGGCGCATCAACCGTCCCCATATCGGCCGATACGGATGAATACGTGCTTGCTTACCATCCGACGCGGTCGCGCCGGCCCTCTCGGCCCAGGTACTCCAGCTCTGGCCCACGAAATCATCGAGGCTAGGCACCCGCCGTTCCAGAGCAGCCATTACTTTTACTGCGCGTTCACGCACCGCCATCATCACCGCGCGGCAAGCAGCTTACGTCATGACTCGCGCTCCCGCTCGGATGGGAAGTTCCTGCGTGCGCGTGCACGAGCCACCCACACGCACCGTCTGTGTCCTCACGCTGGGAAGTTGAAGCCTATAATATTTCTGATTCAAAAGGGAGTGACAATACAGTCAGTGGATCTGGGACACTTATAAATCCCCACATTTCCATTGTTGGCAACCCCTCTCATGACATCCATCCTTGTTCAGTCCTGATGAATAAAACAAACCATATTCTAGTTCCCTAGGCCTACCACTCCTTTGTATTTCTATTGGCTATGAGAAGTGTAAATAGAGGGGCTTGCTCCCTAGTCTTGGAGAGGAAAAATGATCAGTGCAATTAATACAATATAAATAAACACAAATACTTTCAGATATGAACAGATCTGTAGTCTGCACAGTCACCCGTGTTTGGGCCACAACGGTGGAATAGCATAATATACGTTAGGGCAGGCCACTGATGTCTTAATCCCTCTAAGTGCTTAAGCCCTAAAGGTCATGTCAAGGCTGGAGTCAAAAACATATAAGCAATGAGTCTCAAACACTGTGATGTGTAAGGGGATGTCTTACCCCATATGTATTATCAGAACATAACACCTCTATCAACTGGGGGATAGTTACTACTTGCATAATTAAATATTTGGATAGATCTCAAAATATTGAGATCTCACTTTGTTTTATAACATGTTACTATTCCTTGTTTGGTGTAAATGCAATTTATTTGGTATATGTAAGTGACAAGCCACATATCCAATATACAAATTAAATAACCTAAACAATACCTGTCCATGAAATAAAAAGCAGGATCTATCAATGTATGTAAAATATGAACTGAAGGGTGATATTTGACAAATTAAATGCCTCCTAGTGTCAAAACGGAGGAATTCATTCAGAATAGTCTGAACTGTGACTAGACACACGTTCACCATCCAATAAAAACAGAACAGTGTATTTGAACTTAAAGAAAGTGACATATGTTCTTTGTAATGTTTAGTCATTTAGCAGATGCTCTTATCCAAAGTGACTTTGTGAATTGTTTGATGTCATGTCATTAATGAGCAGGTAGGGGTTATGCATCTTGCTCAGGGACAAGTAAACGTGGGTCATCAGCGTTTGAACCCGTAACCTTTTAGCTGGGAGTCAAACACCATATAAAACTACCCTGCCCAAATGTAGTCAAGTCAAGGAGTCAAAGCACAACAGAGGGAGCTCAAACATGTATTTTTTTTTAAACAAGTCAGTAAATAAGTACAGACTCTTTTTGCTTGCAAAACCAAGTCATGAAACAAAAGGAACAAGAACTGTAATAATTGACAAGCACAAACTTAAGATTTCTTTTCATATTGAGCCAAAGTTTAGTTATTCTTTTTTTAACCGCATAGCAAGAACAAAAAAATAGTGAGATTACTTTTTATGTCAATTTTGTTTTCAAATCCAGAGGCACATGCTGTTAAATAAAAGAGTTTCATACAAGGCACTAAATTGCATAAATAGGCACTCATTTACCAGGAACCGATTATGAACAATTGATATAATTTTACAACACTTGTACAACAAAGCAGGTAACGATCAACAATCTTCACAGCATTTTACAACTGGAGCAACTGATGATTTCTGAGTGTACTTGAGGCCGTCTGGTTAAACTAGGCCCTCGTACAGGGCTGTGAGGGAATAAGCTGGCCCTCTAGTGTTATACAGCAGGATTAATTCATAACAACACCCACATTCTGTCACCAACGTGACTCAAACTAACAAGATGAACCCTACAAGCTACACAGTGGTGTGACGAAAATCTACAGCACAATTTGAATCAATAAAGAAAATAGTCCAAAGAAGCTGCGTAATGCTTTTCATGAGAAAAACAAACCCAAACCCAAAATCGACTTAAAAAAAATTGTCAACAAAACAAAAAGATATAAATAATGACACCAGCACCTAGTTTAATTCCCTCCAAAATATAAAAAAACAAAAAAACAATGCAACTTACATTTTACTAGATGGTGTCATATGTCTATCTTCAAGGACCCTTAATGGGTTTTGGCTTCAGTCACCCAGTGAAGTTGAGAGAGGTTGTCAGCAACAGGTATACAGTAAACATGGACGCTCTGCTGAGGATTTTATGGCAGATGTTATTACAACACCAACAGTTGTAGTGTTGTTTTTTAAAGTTGCTTATATTAAGTCTACAAGCTTAAAGTAGTATGAGCAGAATTCGGCACCAATATTCTACCAACACATTTTCAGCCTTAGCAGGGGGGATTACACATCCTATGGACATTGACAAGAAAAACATAAATCACTTGTGTAATTAGTACAATTTGCCCCTAGTGTTCACTATGGGTGAAGGCATGGACATTATGGGGGTAGCTCCTATAGTAATTTTTCTGCTTTGTGGTGGCTGTTGGAAGCATCAAAGCTTGGACTATTCTATCTTGAACCAACTGCAATATACATGTGGATTTTAAGTAAAATTCAAGGCAAATCAAGATGGATATTCTTCATATTTGTGGCTGGATAACTGCCAAATTAAGTTATAGTACATAATTGTGCTTCTCTCTAGCGACTCAAATGCTCCTTTACATTGGTGTGCTGTAACACAGCTGTGATAGAAGAGCTTATTCTGCAACTCGAGCTCCAATGCCTTGATCAATTCATAAGTAGAATGCCTTGCAGGTTTCAACTTTGTCCATTCATGGACAAAGTTGTAATTTTATGTAGTGTAAAAGCCTCTAGTTAGTAGAGATATTTAATTCTGGTTTCAATGTAAGGCACTTAGAGAATTGCAGAGTTTAGTCATATCACCGAGTTAATAACAATATGCATATTGTGAAAAATAAAATACAAAAACACAGGGTTGGCATATTAATTGGTTTACTTAGATTAAATTGTGGCTAATCAGGAAAAGGTGTTGGTGATAGATTGTTTTGCGGTTTCCAATTTAGTGAATATATTTAAGAACGAGTGTTAGGCTTAAAGCATATTTTGCCATTCACAAAGGCCTGTGTTTTAACAATTTGTGATGCATTTAGGGCCCAGGCAGTCCTCCTTCTGACATGGGGGCCTGTGAGTTGGGGTCCTTGTGGAAGGGCGTCTCTTTGTAAATGAACCAGCAGTTACCTGCCCACAGAATCAGGTTCAAAAAGCCAAAAATCTAAATACAGAAAGAGAAAGCAAAGATGGTAGTCAACAAGCAATCAATCAAAAGCAAAGTATTTTTTTGCCTTGAGATTTATTTATAAAATATATAGTGATATATAGTGAAATAGTTTAATGTATAAGCGATTCAAAAAAGAATTCTAATAAATGACATGCTTTGTGATTAATTAATCTAAATGTTGGATAATCAATATTTGCTGTGAGAAGCATTTAAAAATATTGCAATTACTTTTTTTGTAGATGAGTGGATCAATGAATAACAGACATTATAAACATTAAAAGGTCAAAATCTCTTTTATTTCCCATACATTCACAAAAAAGTCATTGTTCATATGCAATAATGGCCATAACAATAAAAAATATGACTTAATGCTTTTTAAATTTAATAAATATAAAAATCAGAAATGTTTCAGCAAGAACAATGATGGAAATAAGTCCATAAGTTTCTCATTTTATCCTTGACATAGTAATGATTGTCAATGTGTCATATTTTACATGTTTAAAAAAAACAACTAAAGTGAAACTAATAGATAGTATCCCCTCAGTGTAGGCAGGTTTCCTAAGCCTCATTTCCACCAAACACTTTCGGTGTAGTATCCTTAAAACTGTTACTAACCCGTGCCCACCTGTACCTAACCCTAGATCTGTTTTGCATCTCCACCGCACAAACAGCTACCGTAAAATGAGGGCGGGGTTCACAGCCATGTAACTATGGTGACATTAAACGTGACAGGGTAACACAGGAACACAACACAGTGGATGTTTTGCATTCTTTCTTCTCGGTGTGCCGATGGAGGCAGCAAGGCGAAATACCGCCGAAATAAACAAGAGTTTGGGAAATGCTACTTCAGAGCGCAGACGAGGAAAATAAATGAAATAAAAATAATTTGTCTTCGTCGTGGGGTGTTTATACTGGTAGTCCCCGTCTAACTGGATGGGATATTTAAAAATGGCAGGTTTGTGCATTGAGTCTTTTGTCATGCAAAGTGACGATTCTGTTGACCAATCAACGGTCTGCAATGTTTCTAGCTCCCTTTAAGTCCCGTTTTTCAATGATGAATTATCGCATTATTTTGACAACCCTAATATGTATATATATATATATATATATATATATATATATATATTTATTTATTTATTTTAAATCGAACATCGATCGAAATGAACTTTTGATTGCGATCATCGAAATCAAAAGCAGGTTCGACAGAATCGGAAAATCTTTTTATTTTATTTTTTAATTTAAGCTGTGTTTGTGGGCCATCATCTAGTGGCTCTTCTTTTTGTTTGTGTTAAACAGTTATTTCACCAATTTGCTGAAATGTTATATTTTAAATAAATAATTAAAATGTTACCATATCTCCTTAGTGTGGTACATTCCACACTAAGTGGTACAAGAAATATAGTGGTTATGTCACACATACCATGTAGCCTATCTTTTTAAAGAAGAATTTAAAGTTGTCGGGGCATAAAACCAATGATCTGTTGATCTTTACCAATCAAGACTCGATAGTCTAACAATGCTGTCAGTGCTGAAGTCATATATATAGTTTTATAAAAATAAAAAATAAAAAGTTATATTTATAAAATATATATATATATATATATATATATATATATATATATATATATATATATATATATATATAGTTACATAGTTTCTTCTCAAGTATATATGTAGATACAGCAAATGTTTATCAGCCATTAAATTGTGGCATTCAAGGGCCCTAAGAGTTGCTCTGGTATGCTATTCAAAAACATGCCATGCACTGTCTGCAACCAATCATCTTTGACTCATCATTCAAATAATCAAGTTGGAGCATGTCACAATGCGTCACAATATCTGTAAACAGCATTGACTTTGACTTGAGGCCTCCTTGAGTTGAAGCACTACTGGCAAAGCTCTAAATATTATTAGAAAATAGACACCAGGCTACAAAGGGCTTTTTTTGCCCGTCTATTACGTTTCAGGGTATTTTGGATCACTTCCAGGGCAATTGTATTAAATGATGGGAAATACGTTTGTTTTCATTACAGACCAATATTCATTGATGACTCTTATTCAGTCATATTTTATCTAAATAAATAAAATGAAGTCAAACTAAGTTAAACTTCATCAATTTAACATATACAGAGTCAAATACAGAAGTTAACTTCTTCTTTTACAGGGGCATCATCCCAAATTTGGGATGATGAAAATTCAATTATACTTTTTTTTATGGGCAAAATGCCCCAAGGCCCAGTCAATTTCTGCCCGATGGACACATTACTGTTAATTTAACATACACAATATCACATACTACTTAGAACAGTGCTCATTGTTCATAATTCATTCAAGTTTATTTAATACGGACTGCATCCTGAGGCACACAATGTGACCAAACTGTTGCTGGTTATGCAGTTGTTACACTGATGATGTAAGAGCAACAAAACCTCACAACAATGTTTCCATCACAAGTGACAATCCTGTTTACAAAACCCTGTTCTTTGTGAGCTGCTGCTGCTGGAAGTTGTAATTAGAAAACGGGTCGACTGTGGCCATCATGTGATGCAGACCGTCAGGCATTTTTCCCATATATTGTAGAGAACAGTGTGTGAACCAGATGCTGGAACCATGACATCTGTGAGTATCTACAATCATTCCATGGTGATTTATGTGTCCTACTGTTACGCCACTCTTCAGTGCACTCCCTGTAGCAGCCCACCTCTAATCCCTAGTCACTGGACATGGACACATTACATCACTCATCACTCATTGGACCTGGACACATGACTTCACTCATCACTCACTGGACCTGGACACATGACTTCACTCATCACTCCCTGGACCTGGACACATGACTTCACTCATCACTCCCTGGACCTGGACACATTACATCACTCATCACTCACTGGACCTGGACACATTACATCACTCACTGGACCTGGACACATTACATCACTCATCACTCACTGGACCTGGATACATTACATCACTGGACCTGGACACATGATTTCACTCATCACTCACTGGACCTGGATACATTACATCACTGGACCTGGACACATTACATCACTCATCACTCACTGGACCTGGACACATTACATCACTCACTGGACCTGGACACATTACATCACTCATCACTCACTGGACCTGGACACATTACATCACTCACTGGACCTGGACACATGACTTCACTCATCACTCACTGGACACATTACATCACTGGACCTGGACACATTACATCACTCATCACTCACTGGACCTGGACACATTACATCACTCATCACTCACTGGACCTGGACACATTACATTATCAGGCGTGAAGCCCCTGTCTCTCTTGTGGTCCACTAATGAACGGCGTCTGGCCAGGCATGCTGTCCCTGATGGTGAAACCAGCTCGCCAAATTCATACAGTCTACACAGGGCTTAGGAACTATTAATTTCAAAATCTACCCCCTACTTTTTCCTTCCATCTGCACCAATTAATATGACCGCTTTAATTAATATAGTTCTGGTCGTTTTATTTTATTCATTAAGAGTGGCAGCACAAACGCAAATTTAGCCGATTGTATTTCTCTCTCCATCTGTCTATTTTGGGAATTGGTGGGGCTGTACCACCAGGGGAGCCTTAATAGCACTTGAGGCCCCTGGGCTATGGACATTTTTTTAGGCCCACCCCACCCGCCCGCCCGGGCGCGATTGTCGACGGGGGGGGGGTTACTGTAGAGCAGAGTAATGACACCGCGAATACGGACGCTTATCATCTGTTTTTAAAATATATATTTTTTAAGAGACACACACACACACACACACACAGACACACACACACACACACACACACACACACACACACACACAGACACACACACACACACACACACACACACACACACACACTTCACTTAATCACTTAACGCAAGTGGTCAAATTTCTATATAAGTAATTAGATGTTTTATAAAATAGGTACCTACTTCTGCCTACCTTTGGGTTAAGTTGTCCCACTCAATATTTAAATGCATCCCACATCCTTGGTCCCTTACAGTCTACACCTGACGACGGCTCTTCTTGTACTACCTTGCTTGAGTATTTGAAAAGTTTTTTGGCATGTTTTGTCATGATTTTTAACTAGTATGGACTACTTAAACAAAACTAAATGCATCCTTGCTTTTGATTCCAACAGCCATGTCGGGTTGAATTAGGACTATTGGTTGTGACTACCCATGACACACTTAAGGTCTTTACACACCAGGGGCGTTTTTGTCGTGTGATTACTTTGCACGTCAATACCTTTTTTTCGAACTGTTGTCTTTGTTAGGAGTACTTTTCACACTTCATACTTTCTGTACCCAAAATCTCCTCTTCTTTTGTCGAGTGAGAAGGAGGAGGACAAGATCAACATCACTGGATTATGTTGAATCCATCGTTTTTTCTGAAGACTGAGCTGGTGCAAATCTAGTGTTACAACTGTCGCAAATTCGCATCGCTCCCGATATGAATATTTTCTATGCAAAATATTCGCACGCGAGTATTTTGCATTTTCGTGTTGTTTATTTCGTCACGCCGTTTCGTTTTTTTCCCCCCAGTGTTAATCTTGTGTCCCTGGGTTAATTGTTCATTTATCTCTTGTTATATGCCAAATATATAGCCTGGCAAGCCAGACCCACATCAGAAAGATGTAAGGTCTGGCGCAGCTCCATTGGCAGTGTGGGCGGGATAAACGGTTGTCTTTCAAGTTCCCTCTGCACGCAATAGGATAGCGATACAACCAATCAGAGCAACGAAGAAGGTGACGTAGTCAGAGCAACGGCTCTGACTACGTAATTAATCAAAACTCTGAATACATATTTCTTTTCGAGGAAAGACTTCAGTGCCGTTCTTTGTTCTTTTCTCAAATAAAATGTTAACTTCAAGTCTTGAAGAGTCGCAGCCAAAGCCGAGTGGAAAGACAGCTGTTCGCCAGCAGCAGCAGCCATTGTTTACCTCGAACACGGAACCGTCGCAACTCTGTCGTCATGGTAGCCCGGCTTCCGACTCCGCCCCTCACGATGTGATTGGCCTGACAGATTTTCTGTTTCCAGCAGCGCAAAACGACGACAAAGGGCTAGACCCCCTGGCTGCAAATTAAATTTGCTGCCGCTAGGGGCGTCTAGATTTCTAGGCTACCAAATATATGTAAAAAAAATCGAGTATTTTTACATCAAAATCCCCGTCTTTTCTCTTCCTGTAAAATGGTTTCAAATGTTTGATGACTCATCCTGCACAGGGCGTTTACTCATTTTTTCTCGTCCAATGAAAATGCTTCAGCTCCACTGTGGGGATGAGCCTGCGTCTCTCCTTCAACAGCAGCACGACTGGTCGGCTCAAACATATATGGCCTCATTCCAACGACTTCATCATGGTTGTCTTCTTTTTTCATCCCTGTCTGATTTGTCCAAGTATACATCAGCAAAATCCGCAGGCATAGTCAAAAGTGGTGGCGAGAAGTCCTCCACAACAGATGGCAGGCTGCTGTTGTCATGGCTTTCCACTGTCAATCTGGTGGCACATTCAGTCCCTTCCTAGTTTCGTGTTTTTACCGAAAATACGTAAAAATGCGGAATCAAATAGCACTCCGACTTCTGTTTCGATCCACTCTGATTGTTCAACCTCACTTGCAAGTGCTTCAGAGTGTCTGCTAAATGAATGCATGTGAATGTTTGGTCATATGGGTTAACAAGTACGTGTATCGCAGCTGCAGGTGTACAAGTGTCCACCGAGTGTAGATCTTTGTCTAAATGTACATACCACAGAAGCATTAAGACGTCCCATGGATGGGAACTCCCCAGCCTCACAGGTGACCCCGCAGTCCTTTGCCAGGTTCACTGGGTTGGTGGCAGACTTGATGTCTGTAAGGCCCTTGCCCCAGGCTGAGGACGACACCAGCCACAGGAAGGCAAACGCACCAGTCACTACCAGGTCCTGAGAGGGGAGCACATGACAGAGTGAATACATGCACAACAACTGTTAGTTTCAACACAAAAGAATACCCCACTGTCTCTCACACGTCTTCAAAGTTAAACTAAAAAACTTTCAGAAACATTTTGTCCAATGAGTCAAACATGATCAAGTAAATTAATTAATCAATCAAGGACATTCACTACTCAAGATAATAAAAATATGGTACGACTCAACATAAACTGCTAAAATACATCATAGACAACAATCATAATCGCTAGGAAAAGGATTTAATCACAGGTTACAATTTTAGGGAACAATCTTTTAACCTCTTCATCCCTAGGCCTATTTCTTAGGTTTTGGCTGAAAATAACATACCCAAACTGAACAGACTATATCCCTGCAACTACAAGGGCTTGTAAGTTAACTTGGTACCAAAGAAAGATAACACCTGTGAGATTGTTGAATCAATGTGGATGCTACTGAATCAGAGGCCTTGTTCCCACCTGGTATTAACATGTGTTTTTGGAGATTCGATCACGAACGGACAGCTCCAAGTAGGTCAGTTCACACTTGGTATTAAAATGTGGCTCTACACGCGTCTCTAAGATTGGATCTCACGTCCCCCGCCCTATACACAAATAAACACGAACATCATTTCTGCTTGAAAAAGAAAATAAAAATATCAATCATCAGATCTCAATGCGCGATGAGTGCATGCACACCAGTACTGAGAGGTCTTTACTCATGATCGGATCTCCAAAACCATGTTAATACCAGGTGGGAACAAGGCCAGAGTGAATAAAGCTAGAACACAGAATAAATGGACAATTTAATTTCCACCTGAAATAAATGTCATGTTTTATAGTGAATAACTCCTAGTTCATTATCAATTGGTAGCCCTATAGCCCTATAGGGCCATAGCACAACATCTGATGAGGGCCTAGGTCAGGATTTAATTCCAATAAAGTGAAGTACAGCAAAGATAGAGGTTTTAGTAGAGATAGGTTTAGGCGGGGTCTCCAAATAAAAACAATAAATCCAATGCAAACCAATGCAAAAATGACTATACAAACATGAGACACAGGTGAATATCTCGAGAACCCATTGTTCAATGTTGACAGTTGACCCCTCTATTGAAAGGTCGGGGCGAATAGAATTGAATGACAGCCAAACCTTTGCAATTGCACCATACGGCCACCAGATGGCGATTAAGAACGTGTGTTCTGATTGAAGGCAATTTATCTATTTTGTGTGAAACCCTCTATTACCTACTATACATGATTATAAACATAATTGGGAGGTTTCTGGTGCCCAGACACTGAATTATCTGTTTATGTGGTTTTAAGTGATAAAACACAACTTACAAACAACAAATGTAAGACATCATTTGAGATTGTAACTAGAAAAAGTTAACTTTGTTCTTGATGGTTTTTGGCGTCTAGTTCAGTAAGACTAGACTTAGACTGTTGGAATCAGCAGAGTCTCAGCTTTCACATAGTTTATCTAGATAACACGTCGGGAAAAAGATCGCTATTGCTGTGCATTTGCACATGCACTGTTATGAAATACATAACTCTTGTTGTTACTTACCCATTATTTTATTTGGGAATTGTGTTTCATTTAGCTAACAATGGTTATGATAGACAAAAATTTGAGATTCATATCGTTCTTGGGTTGTATGACATGACTGCTTTCTCACATGTTTAAATGCCTTACGACATCTTTGCTTTTGGGAGGGGACGGGGCTGTCCGTATACAGGCAGTCTCGCAATGAGATGAAGTGAAACCAAAGTCAACGTATCCTACTACATACAGGATATGTACTACCTACTACCAGTGCACATGGCGTGTGTTGTTCTACAATCCCTTTCCTAATGTTATGTCAACCTATTGCCACCACTGAATAGTGATAATTATTGCCAATCATGTAATAACAATAGCAGGGTTTGTCTGGTTTATTAAAACTAACTTCTATTGCATTAACCATTAACCATTAATAACATGCCCAAGTCCTACAGCTACTGCAACTCCTGTAGCAACCCCCCCACCCCCGCACACTCACAACGATGGGTCCACGACTTGTCTGCCGGTACGCGTTTTGGTATCCCAGGTAGAGGATCAGCGTGACGGTGCAGTAGAGGAAGCCAAACACACCGACACTCACAAAGAACTCGGCAGAGGAGGAAAAGTCACCCTGGAGGAATTTCTGGGTCTGCGTGCCATTGCAAAGTGGAATTTCATATACATGGGCTGCCAACCTGGCGAGAAAAGGAAGATGGGTTGGTACAATTGTTTTAGTTGTAATAGACATGTGAGCAGGGATACCAATGGGCTTGATCACATCTCATATTGGTCCTATAGCAGGCTAAAGTAGGGGATCAAACCCTATCCCCAACTAAGATTCTATACTACCAAGAGCCATGCATGTAACTTATGAAAGAAAAGCAACTTCTACCATTTTGGCATTCATGCTAAGCATATGGACAATGTGGAATATGTTAATAAGCATGCTCTTAGGCCACTAGTATTCAGTAAAAATGAATTAATTGGATTGGTAGGTAGACATCGATGTTTGTCAATATATCAGAACCAGTACCAACAGTGAAAGAACGATATTGGTACATCCCTAAATCGTCATATTTCTTATGGATGTTGTTCCTCTCGCACTCACACTCCCTCACAATGATGAATGAAACAGGAGACAGCAGGAGTACAAGTTACTCACCAGTATTTACTTACTTTTGTTTCCGATGGATGCAAAAGAACAAAGTGAAAAGCATAAATAAACTAGTCTTTTATTTGGGACCTTGGGTCATATAGAGGAGACCACATTTTAGCCATCATTATTAAAACACGTTTTTGCTTTTATCCTACCTACAGATATGATTGTCTCAAGGAACAGTTCAACATTAAATTAATATTGTAGCAGAAGACGAGTTAGCTTGTGCAGCAGCTTCCAACTAATGGAAGATGACAGGTTTACTTTACATTACGCCTAAAAGTGCATTTAAAATAAATATATAATTGAAATACTAGTCAAAACGCCTTTTGAAAGCTGCACTGTCATTGAATCCAACACGATGACATACTTTCCAAACAGGCCTAATGCATTAAGCCAGAAATACAAGGGTACAAAGGCCTATTTAACCATGTTTAGTATGAGATTAGCCGGCTTAGTAGATAACAGCTTCTCAATCCAATGTGAACTGCTCTTTCATTGCCTGCTGAAGGCGGTCTGGCCTACTTAAACAAAATACTAGACTTCAGTACCTAGGTTTAGCATCTACACACACTAAAATCCAACAATACAAGCAGATCACCATGAACCTGCATATTGATGTCCTCGAGAAATTGCTAAGGACCAATGAGCTCCCTACAATAGAGACCATATAACCAAACAATATACATGAGGCTTTGAGGGTACCCCTACCTGAAAGGGTACCCAAACACAGGACTGACGTCCAATGTTGTTGGTAGTGGTGTTGGTGTTGTTGTTGTTCCAGAGCAAATTACTTTAAAGTTGGTGCTCCCCATGTAGCCACCTGCCGTAGCAAACGCAAATATGGTGAACACCTGTAAAAATAAAAACATGAAGACAAGATATTTAGAGGAAGTGTTAATCCAGGCAAAGGCTTTAAAATGTAGGTAATGTATATTTAGAAATTAAGTATTAACTCAATGTAGATGCATTAGATTTACAAGTATTTGTTCACTAAGTAAATATGATGATCTAAATAGCGTCTGTTCCCTACTCCACTAAAATAACATTTACACACTGTGTGTATTATAGATAGTGTGTGTGTATGTGTATGTGTGTGTGTGTGTGTGTGTGTGTGTGTGTGTGTGTGTGTGTGTGTGTGTGTGTGTGTGTGTGTGTGTGTTTAGTCTCCAATATAAAACAAATCAGCATCAGCATCAATGCCCTGTTGTGTAACCCCCCCCCCCCCCCACCTTGCAAGTTCAACAGGCCTCCCTGCACTGCTACTGCCCTGTCCAACTTCCTGTTTCCAGAGAGGAAACACCCCCCCTCAGAGTGCTGAGAAAGCAAACAAGGCTGAGCGGCAGCAGATATGAGGATAACAAACAGAAGACCATCTTACTCGGGGTAATACACAAGGCTTCAGAAACCACTATGAGTCTATTAGAGCAAGCATGCTTACATATATATAATGTATAGGAGCTGCTGAGCTTTAGTAAAATTCTAGTCCATATTAGCACCAGACACTGATAAGCACTTTGAGAGGTATATTCAATTCAAGAAATGACTGTTAAGCGTTACCAAAGACTAAAATGGACAGGGTTTACCGTTTCTCATTGACTCCATGCAGCACCAATTTGGCACACATTCAAGTCAATTAAAATGCAGATTGCATGCAGATTGTTTGTAGTGTTTGGTTACACTTTAAATAGAAATTGAGTTTTGCTTTGCATCGTGGGGTGGGTCTAAGTCATGCCAAGGTGCTAGCTGCTGATGCCACTTCCTATTTTTGAAAGGCAGGGAATAGAAAGGCAAATGGTATGAGTGGTATCAGCTATGTAATGTGGGAAGCTGTGTGTAGGGGTCATTGCACGCGCTTTACAGGACACGTCTCAGCTGTGTGTGTAGGAGGTCGTTGCTAGCTACTATATGGGTTGATTTCTATTAAAAAAAACTCATAGTACAGTATATGTGGCTTCCATCTTTAAAGGGGCTGTAGACAACTTTTCAACTTTTTCCAGCGTTTTCCCAGCGTTTCAAATTGGTATTATTTTTGCGCCGCTGTCGCAAAGACAAACCGTATTGCTTTCCGTTTCCTCAGAGCCTAGCAACCATAAACAACACAAGACCGCATTTGTTTGGAAATCTCAGCAAAAAAACGATCAACCCTTTAGAAATAAGAAAGAAATAAGCATGTTCACTGAGGAGGTAAAGTGAAATTGCCATCATTTTATTTGGGAACAGGCAAAAGCTATTGTAATGATGTGCATTGCATAGTGATACCATAGTTTGTGTATTGCTTCGCACAAACAAGTATCAGCAGCAGGGGTTGGTGTCAGGGTGGAGGGGGAGTAGAAGAAAACATCAGGAGGAAACCGTGAGTTTATTCATTCATTTAGTCTACAATGGAGACATGAAAGCAGATACAAATTATTTAGTATGTGTTGAGAAAAGCAAACTGGGTTGGTAGCCTGACTCGATCGCCTGGTGAGTCGCCACATCAGGTTTATTCAGGTGTATAGTCAATGCAAAAATGTAGCGTACGCAGATATAAGTAGTGCCATCAGATTGGCTTTACTTCGGTTGTTCCACCGTCTGCCATTTCCACTGCTGGGGGATAGCTAATGGGGATAGCTACCGGGGATAGCTAATGGGGATAGCTACCGATAGTTACCGGGGTAAACAAAAGCGCTATACCTCCTGGTTTATTTGCACGCACAATGGTTGACGCGTTTTCTTTGTGCCATAAAGTGAGCCTTTGTGTTTCCGGGAGATCGTACCCGGTGGCAGACAGAGCTGCATAGTGAAAGTGAGGCTTATAGGGAAGCTAAGGGAACCAACATAAAACACAGAGGGTGTCATTATTCTGTAGCCATTACGCTGTGCAATCAACATGTACTTCATATTGATATGTTAAAGCAAAAAAGTTGTCTCCAGGACCTTTAAATGGATTGCTTATGAAGTTAATGTGATTTTGGATAAAGGGTAACAAAGAATGCTAGCTATTGTTTTTGTTTGATTAAAAGAAAACACAAAAAAAACACATATGGTACAACTCGTTAGTATGCTAACGAGCTGTTATGCTAGTTATTATGCTCCTCACCTATGGAACAAACTTCCTGAACACCTGAGGTCTGCCCAAACTGTCAGCTCATTCAAATTAGGCCTGAAAACACTGTTGTTTGCTGCAGCCTTCTTATCATAATCTTAATTATTAATGCACTTTTTATTTTAATGTCTTATTATCTTGCTTTTATTCTGTGATTTAATGTCATTTTAATGTATTTCTATGCCTCTGTAAAGCACTATGAATTGCCCTGTGTATGAATACTATACAAATAAACTTGCCTTGCCTTACAACTCGGTTCAATATTGTGAGGATGTTGATAGAGCCCAGTTGGTTTATTAGCTGCAGTTTATGTCAAAAGCCATCTTACTGAGGATGGTTCTAGGTTAACTGTGGCATATCACACAACATTTTAAAACAACGGCAAAATGATGGTTATATTGTCTTTGTTGTTTGGTTTGGCATTTACATTTTTTTTATAAACAAGGTGTTACAGATGTGCAGTACAGACTTTATAAGGCAAATAACTTTGATCATTGAGTAATGATAAAATAAAGTAATAGACACTGATAATGAAGACATTACGGTGTCCTACATTCGTTAACAAAACATTCTGACATAAGACTACACTTTTCCTAAAGAGACCTTTCCTCTAGCAAGCAGCATTAAATTGAGTCATATGACGTCTGCAGCGTCCCAACTTCCTGTGAAGAATAATATCCATTGTTCACGTCCCACACCAACATCTGCCCAAGCACGTTCTGCAGGTCATAGGGAACAGATTGAAGGAAAACAGGGCCAGCATTGCAGAAATGAAAACATGGTGAACATCCATGATCTCACTCACAGGCAAAGTACAAAGTAAAATACACACGTTCTCCTGGCCGACCCTTCTTCTGGCCGACCTTTCTCGTACCCTTCCCTTCTTCTAGCCTTCCCTTCCCTTCCTAGCCCACTCTTCCCCTAGCCTACCCTTCCCCTAGCCTACACTTCTCCTAGCCTATCCTTGTCCTAGCCTATCCTTGTCCTAGCCTATCCTTGTCATAGCCTATCCTTGTCATAGCCTATCCTTGTCCTAGCCTATCCTTGTCCTAGCCTATCCTTGTCCTAGCCTATCCTTGTCCTAGCCTATCCTTGTCCTAGCCTATCCTTGTCCTAGCCTATCCTTCTCCTAGCCTAACCTTCTCCTAGTCAACTCTTCTCCTAGTCTACGATTCTGCTCACACCCAGACTCCCACTGACCAAGGCATTTTTCACTGTGTCCTTCCATAAAGTGTAATCAGAGAAGGGCAGGAGAGATAAGCAACAGCAGGAAATCACAGAGAAATGCCATCACATTTCACCTGACTGATCAGGAGAAAGCCCAGTCTGTATAATTGTTGATGATTTCTGAGTATGGCAACTAGGGATGTCCGATATTATCGGCCGATATTGGCATAAAAAAATCAATATCGGAAAATATCGGTATCGGTTTTTAAAAAAGCTCAAAATGACTAAAGTGGCCTATGGCATGTTATACCTTGTTGGAAAGCTCTAATTGTCCTGAGTCGAATGCAAGCGACCATTTTCTGTTAGTACAAAGACAGTGTGAAATAAATAAACACTTTGTTTGAAATAATTTCAGACATCTGTTATGTTTCAAGTGAGGACATGGTTTGATGACATCATCAAACGCGCCACGCCGTCTCAATAACAAGCCTGGGCTGTGCGGCCGTGTAGTGGGACGCTAGTTGTAGCTGTAGTTATGTCGGTGGTTTGGAATTATTTCAAAGTTTCTACGTTGAATAGTAAAATTGAAATTAATTTTGGTGTAAAACACGGCCGCATATATCGGTATCGGTATCGGTTGATATCGGTATCGGAAATTAAGAGTTGAACAATATCGGTTAGCGGTTAGCGGTAAAAAAGCCAATATCGGACATCCCTAATAGCAACTGTAAGTTGTAGTTAGGTTGGTCAGATAACTATGGTGATTGCTGTATTACTTATTGTTTCAAAATGTTATGAGGTCTTTTAGCGCCTATGACATTCAGCTTTACTGAATGTCGAATGTCGTGACTAAACATTACTTTTTATCATCTAGGTCATTAGGTCAGTTTTATTTATGTTCATCGCAGCACCAGCATGGTCAATGTATATAGTTGTGTCTATACTTGTGAACTGCCAATACCTAAATGAAACGCACCCATAATGAATTTGATGAGCTACACCTGTCTTTTTCCTTCTGTGAAAAGGGCCAATATATTAATTTGCATAACTGTATGATCATTTTCTCTTTTCCATGGCTACTGTCATGACATTCCTTTATGTTAAGCCTCTGTCATGTTTTATTTGGTTATTATAATGCACATAAAAATAAATAAAAAACCTGCCATTGTTCGACTGAAAGAATTCGAGTCGACTTGGGGTTCTGAACGATGATTTGACTAGTCGATATTTAGGGTACAGCCATAACAAGTAAATGTTTGAAAGTTTAAAATGATGACACCTCTAACCTGATCATTACGAAACATGCCTTAGGCAAACAAGACACAGAAGGACCAGCAAAATTTAACAAAGTTTACCTAAGAATCGTCTGGCCTCTCCCACCCCCCTTTTAGCTCAAGGCACAATGTCATCGTGTCACCGCTGCCAGTCACGGTTTGGTCATAAAAAGTGGAGATCATCTATCAAAAGACTACCTTTGCTGCTGCATGTGATTCAGGCAACAATCGGTCTGTACTAGGGCTGGGCAATATATTCGTATTATATCGATATTGTCTTAGATTTTGGATATCGTAATATCGTGATATGGCATGTCTTTTCCTGGTTTTAAAAGCTACTATTACAGTGATGAAGTGATGAAAAAAAAGAGAAAATACTCATTTGTCATATATTTAATTCACACAGGAGTATACAAAATAGGCTTTAACATGTGGTTATTTTATATATTTATTTATTGAATTACTAGACAACATTGTGTATATATCATGTTATTTATTGTTATTGCGATAAATTATTTTGGCCATATCTCCCAGCCCTAGTGTGTACTAAAACTAAGGCAAAAACTAGGGCAAATATACTGCACTATATCATTAACTCAGTAGAAAATAGATAAGGTCTATTAGTTCACAAGACTAGGCAACTCCAACTGAACACACCTTAGACACACACACCGTATACTGCTGACTTAACCATACAGGTTGGCAAAAGAGCTCACAGAACCCTAGATCAGTGGAGGGGATTTAATTTTGACACCATTCATTCAACAAGCAGTACTTTCAAAGATGAATAACAAGATTCATATGGAAGCGATATTAAGAATGTGTTACGGTGTACTGTGCCAGAGTATTCACAATTCCAAGCTATTTATGTTTCGGCATGCGGCACTCGTCTTCACACAAGCCAAGTAGACCTGCTTCACAGTACTACAGCAATACAGCCTATGTCATCTGCTGCAAGGCGTTATGTTTTAAGTGGGTATTTAGTCCCTGACAAACAGCTTTATTTTCTTCCAAGACCAGACAAGGTTATCCTGAAGTTAACATATATTACATTACATTAATATAGTAACTACTGCATCATGATCATGTGCATTCAATGTCATTTAACAGTGAACAGTGAACACACTGAAACTACTAAGTTTCCTAGGCAACCAATAGGCAAATCCACATTGCCACAGGCACTTTTCTGTGGCACTTAGCAGATAAAAGGTTGTTGCAGTTCTCTTTATATATCCACATTTAACCATAAAAAACACCTCTTGGATTTGTATCATGTACTGCATGTAGAATATGAAGATCTGTTCAGGGAATGATAACAATGCTGACATTGATACAACTTCAAACTAAGAATGTGAATGTGGTGGATACGGTTGCTTATCAATATAAAGTCAAAATAAAAAAGATTGGGTGCTTTAATTGTCTTACCCATTCCAGGACACGGATAAACCCCAAGGGCTCTTTTATGGGTCCCAAATCCAGAGCGAATCCCGAAACTGCTTTCTATAAATAGGACAGGGGAATAAAATGGGAAAAAATACTAGTAAGACATCACTAGTAAGAAGAGCCACATATGACATACACACTGTACTACATCAGGCTACCTGTCGTCACCTTGTAGGCCCTTGTTAGCTCGCTATCTTGCTAACGACATGCTAACGACATGCTAACTACACATTCTTGCAACCAGAGTGGACGTAGTCGACGTGTTAAGTAAAATGACCCACCTGAAGAATATCCATTGAGATTTATCAAAACTACAATGTCGTATTGATTTCTAATAATCGAAAACCTGACGATATCGTCATGAAACTACAGCTAATGACAAGTTATTCCGCTTGCATTCAGACGGAGGTTGTCATGTGGTAACTTCTGCTGTCAAACTTCTCCCAGACGCTCCGCGGTCACGTGATCACGCCGCGGGTTTTGGGTTTATGTTTGTCTATGCAAAAAACAAACGTAAACTGTGGGTGTTTGTAACGTATTCAAATAACTACACCATAGGATGCGTGAAGAGGGTAGAAACGTACATATCAATATTTAATCAAGTATAGACTAAATAGAAATACCGGCTAGGCTAATAACTGTGACTTTCTGTCGCTTATACAGTGGTGCAGGAATTCGTCCTGAAACCCGGAAATCCGTCCCGGAAAGCATTTTGGCACTTCCGGTTCCCTCGTCTCGAAGTCAACGGGTTTTTTGAATGGGGTTTTGGGTTAGATGCCTCTGTGGTTAACACAAGCTAAGAGATAGACGTTTTGGTCTACGACATAAATACGTCATAGTAAATACCCCACTCGTGAATCTTGAAGCTTTTACGTGTCTTAAAAAACACTTCTGGTGATTGCATTTACGCTTCAAAAATCATAATAGTAGTGTTCATTGGAGAATATTATCTTGCTTAACAAAACGTGTGAGTATCATAAACTTTTGTTTGCCACAGAGCTTATTTTCTGCAATAATCAAAAATCCAATGGGAAAAACCCCATTGACATTTTGTCGAGGGGACCCAGGGCCAGTGCTGCCAACTTGGCGACTTTAGCCTACAAAAATAAATCCAACAAAGTAGTTGATTGTCATCGATGTTGCACAGTAGTATGGTCAATACGAGGATGGACGCCCGAGACACACAAATCAGGCACACACATTTTTATGCATTTGTATAATATGTAATCTATTTTCAACACTAGTCCTTTCATAATAATGCGTTATTCGTAAATTCTTACTAAATGCATGAATATGGCCATCTATCAGAAACACGATGGAGATACGTCTGCAACAGAGGGAGAGTGTCACAGTGGAGTATAGTCCTGAGGCGAAAGGTGTCTTTGGGCCTTCCATGTCTAAACTCTTAATCCAGATTTTGAACTGTTTATGAATACTTTCAATACCACTGTTTATCAATACTTTTAATATCATATGCAATACAAGGCTAATGTTTCCATGTGCAATATTACTTTCAATATCATATGCAATATTACTTTTCCATTTTACTTGTCTATAGTAGTTTACCTATTTTATTAAATGTAGGCCTATCCTACTTGTATTGTTTTCCTATAATAGGCACTGGTGTTATTTACTCGTTATTAGTCTATTTTTATGTTTTTATTCTTCTGTTATAATTTTTGAGCAATCTCTGGCACAAGAATTTCCTTTGGAATAAATAAAGTTTTATGTTATCTGATCTTACTTTGAATATTTAAAAAGGCAGGAGTCCAAGTATTTGGCTTCATGCTGGCCTCAAGTCAGGGAATTTAAAGTCGTTACATAACCTGAGAAGCCAAGACCCAAGTAGGCCTAGTCTTATGTGTCTTTGGTTGGTACAATCAATGTATACTGAACTTTTTAACTCCTGCCACCCAGAAAGACCATCCAAAGATTATTCTAATATTTCCAGGCAAATA
This sequence comes from Merluccius polli, assembly GCA_030340625.1. Lineage (NCBI taxonomy): Eukaryota > Metazoa > Chordata > Actinopteri > Gadiformes > Merlucciidae > Merluccius > Merluccius polli. Next base: position 1,312,575 of record JAOPHQ010004549.1, read on the forward strand.
TATTTAAGGGCCCGTCATGCTCGGCTAGAGAGTAGGCCAACTGCTTCATACATGGGTCTGCAACATCAACTCCATTTGACCATTGATGTAATTTTTCTAAATTAGACCAGATCCCGAAACGCAAGGTGCTGTAGGCAAGATTTGAGAGTTGCAAAGAGAGAGAAAGCGAGCAAAAAAGAAAGACAGCAAGATTTCTAGACAAAAAAGTCCACTGCCTCTTTGATATATATATATATATATATATATATATATATATATATATATATATATATATATATATATATATATATATATAACATACCAAAAGATTCAAATTGGACCCGTCAAAATATTTAAAATGATATATATAGTATAAAAAGATACATGAGTACATTTAATGTTGAAGCTCATTTGATTGTAGCTCAAACCGGTTCCATTCCTTCGTATCAGATTCTAAAAGATCCATATCTAACTTTTTGTACACAAAAAACAAATGGTACATAACATAGCATAGCCAACACACATATTTTACTTAAGTAAAAGTAGTAATACCACATTGTAGAAGTCCTAATACAAAAGTATTAGCATAAAAATACACTTATGGATTATATTATTGGATTATATTTTTTGATGCATTAATATGTTTATCACTTTAATGTTGCAGCTGGTAAAGGTGTAACTCACTTTACATACTTTACTTTACATACATACATTACTTTACATACTGCTGAGATGCTTGTGAATTCCCTCCTGGAGAACAAAAAAGTATTGGTGTTATATTAATATAATTTATTTATTGATTATGTTCCTATTGTTAATCTGAATCTGAAAAGTAACAGTATAATAATGATAGTAACTAAAGCTGTCAGATAAATGTAGTGGAGTCAGAAGTACTATATTTGCCTCTGAGATGTGGAGTAGAAGTATAACGCAGCAGAAAATAGAAATACTCAAGTAAAGTACATGTACCTCAAATGTGTACTTGCAGTACTTGAGTAAATGTACTGAGTTACTTTCCACCACTGCACATGCGTCCGTCACCGGTGGGTCCGGTGACGACAGTCTGGGGGCGTGTCCTTCGCCTGTGTTTAAGTTTCAGGTCGCCATTTTGTTTAGGTTCGAGTGCGGACACGGAGTCGCGGACAGGTCTATTTCTACGTTAGAATATATGGTTTCTATTTTAATCTGATACTGGTAATTAACACAAAACACATTGTTTATATGTTTCTCACGTTTCTGTGTTACATACTTGGAGATGTTGCATTATATCTTAGACCTACTCACACAAGGTCTGTTTTAGCTAGACCTTTAGCTAGCACGAGCTAACAAGTTTAGCACTAGCTAACATATATAGCGCTAGCTAATATATTTAGCACTGGCTAACATGTTTAGTACCAGCTAACATGTTTAGCACTAGCTAACATGTTTAGCACTAGCTAACGTATTTAGCACTAGCTGAATATACATTTTAAACGGTTTCTACATCCTGGTATATATTTTGTAGTTCAGTTTAGTTTGTTGTTAACGTACATAATGCTTTATTTGATTTATACTGTGTTTATACTATCTAACTAACTCTGTCTTTATACAATCTAAAAAAACGTTCTTTATACTATAACTAGCTCTGTCATTATACTATCTAATACTAACTAGCTCTAAGGTGGATGTACATTATACTGTCTTTATACTTACCCGTGGTAGTTATCCAACTAGCTCTAATGTATTTATGCTGACATGTGGTCTTTATACTGACATGTTATGGTTATCTAACTAGCTCTAAGGTCTTTATACTGACATGTTATGGTTATCTAACTAGCTCTAAGGTCTTTATACTGACATGTTATGGTTATCTAACTAGCTCTAAGGTCTTTATGCTGACATGTTATGGTTATCTAACTAGCTCTAAGGTCTTTATGCTGACATGTTGTGGTTATCTAACTAGCTCTAAGGTCTTTATGCTGACATGTTGTGGTTATCTAACTAGCTCTAAGGTCTTTATACTGACATGTTGTGGTTATCTAACTAGCTCTAAGGTCTTGCACCAAAGCAATTTGACATGACTTATTAGAAGAAGCCTATTGTTTCCTCACAGTTGACGATAACCAATTGGTGTAACTCGTCTCTTCTATGGTTATGTTGGCTCTATGGTAGTAAATTACGCGATCACTTAGGCGGGGAAGTAGCGTTACATTTTTCGAATAGAAGTCTGTTAAAATGGAAGTGTGTGCTTTTGGGGAATTTTTTGATATAAAAAATGTATTTGCTATAGGTCTGTTAACTATTATAGGTACATATAAAGACCACTACTCTTAAATTAAACATTTAGAAGAAGTTTGAGACAGAAACGATTCCTGAATATGTGAGGCTTTCGCATTCCAAATAGCATTGGGTTACAACTTCAAATGCTGGCTGAAATGTTCATACTGTAATAGTGTACTTAATGTAAGAGTTGCCAATGTTGATAATTTGCAAATTGTTTGTCCCCATAACCACCATTTTCAGTTCCCTGGGAGGGTTTGTCTTATTCAGGTTTTTAACCTGCTTCATCTCCCATTGATGGGATCTCTGGATCTGGATACAGTTTCCCTGTGAAAGTAGCTCCCTTTGAAGATTTTTGTTCCATTCAACTTTTGTAGTCCCCAAAACCATCACCAATGGCTGAATGTAACCCATTAGGGATATAGTCTGACCTCAACTAGTGCCACCAAGTGTGCACCTACCCACCCCACCATTCCCTAGCCTAACAGCAGGCTGAAGGATTTTTTTCTGCTTTGAGTTTTTCAAAAATCTTTTTTTTTTGCCACTCCCGATTCCAGTATTCTTGGATCCCATCGAGAGGAGTTTTTTAATGATCCTGGCTCTTCTGGCCGTCTCACATTTCTTCATTTAGTTCCATCATAAAAAAAAACCCCAACAAAAAACCAAACACCCATACACAAGGACATTGCACAACCCATCGGTAATGTTTAGCAGTCTGGCGGAGATAAAGGTGTCTCGGATGGTCTCAGAAGGGGTGTCATAGGACGACAAGTGTCTCTAGCCCACCCACTCACTCTCCCTCTTATCTCATGGATCAAGTGTTCCTTCAGGACATCGTAACACCAAGGAGACATCCTGTCTGAAGTACACCCAGAAGGGAGACCGCTTCTCAGCCACATCAGGTAAATGACTGTCCAAAACCTAAAAGTCTTAAGTCTGAACATCCATGCCAGAAATGTGAAGTCTTTTGACATGTTATTAGGGACTTTCCTGTTGCCCTGAAGATAACTGACCGCACAGCTGAAAAAGGAAGAAATTACACCCGCCTGCAAAGAAGTCTGCCAGCCTGAACATGACCAACCACGGAGATGACTGCTACTTCTACTATTACTCGACCTGCACTAAAGTATGTGATCTGCATTGGAGAAATATTTCCCCAATATTTTCCTTGGAGCAATATTTACCATTTGTAAAAAAATATATAATTGTGCTAATAGAAAACAAAGCAATGATCACGTCCTAATGTTTGTCTTTTGCTGTTCTTTAGGGAGACGACTGCCCTTTCAGACATTGTGAGGCTGCCATGGGCAATGAGATTGTTTGCAACCTGTGGCAGGAGGGGCGCTGCTTCCGCATGGTCTGCAAGTTCCGTCACATGGAGATCCATGTAAGCTAAAGCTATTTTAAGGGTTAACTTGTGTGTGGGTAATACAAACTCATTTTAACTTGACTCTCATTGTGAGCCCTTACATAATGATATGACTTGGTTGTTACTCTTTGCCATCCTAAACAGAAAAACAGGAAAGAGATTCCATGTTATTGGGAAAACCAACCCGCTGGCTGCCAGAAGGCACACTGTGTCTTCAACCATGAAAAACCACGAATCATTGACGGCATCTTTGTCCCTCCAAGTAAAGGTAATGATGTTTTTTTTTTAATGTATTATCATAATCTGCATTGGCGGCATTGACTATTGGGTTCATAAATGGTATCTTAAAAACTACCTCTGACCCTGGTCTAATATGGAAATATTAGAATGCACACTGATGGACACGATTAAGAATTCAAAAAGTATGGTAGAAAATAATTTGTCAAACATTGTGGTTGTTTGTTCCTTTTATAGGTGTATCTACTTCAAAAACAATAATGTAATGTTTCCTCTCTCAGGTCCCATGACTGAGGAACCGCAACAAGAAGAACCAGTTCCTCCACCTGCACCTCTCCCTGCAGTAGCCAACCCCCAGCTCAGAGGGGTCCTCAAGGCAGAGACTCAGGAGACTGTTCCAAGCCCCACCCACCCACCCGTTGTCATTAACCCAGCAGATGATGATGAGGATGAAGACGGTGTGTTTATTTATAGACTTTCTGCCGAGGTCTTAATGTGACCTGTTTTTGGTTTGGAAGTTAACTACAGTGTTATAATTCTGATCTATGTGTGTGGTTTCCAGACCAGTTCTCAGAAGAGGGAGAGGATGGAAAGTTTGGCCCAGATGGAACCAGGCTGACCTCTCCTAGGAAATTGGCTGGAGCCTCCATTCCAAGTAAGACTTCAGCCAAAGACATGACAACAATTAAGGTCCTTTTACATTGAACGTCATTATTAGCAACATTTTTATTTGCAGCAAGTTAATTTGAATCGCATCAAGGCCGATTTGACGGCTCTAGCCTGCAGATAAATCAGTTTAACCAATCACAATCGGGTATCCATGGTGTCACTATCTCCATGGTCACGATACATGTTTTAGAAAATGGTGGTACTTTATATTTACATTTTATATTTACATTTCTCAAAACACAGTCCACTTATTACATCCATAGTGGTTCTGACACAAAAGTTTACAAAGACACAGCTTCCATAGTATGAGACTACTTCAAATGATCACAAAACAATTGTGCAGAGTTTCAATGAAATTGCACAGCAGCACTAGCGTAATGCACCCAAAGAAAAAACGTATGGGCATTATTCTGGATGGTGGACCTGAACAGTAAAAAACATGGCTAACTGTTCTTCTAAATGTTTATTCAATTGCCCACCCATTATTACTAGTGGGTAGAGCTGTTTAATATCTTTTGGTGTCATTTTAAACATAAACATTTATGAAATATAAAAAATGTAAATAGTGACGCAATTAAAGCATTGTTCTCATGTTTATTCATTACACATCTGAAGGACATTTTATTTTACACGTCCATACAATGTCTTGGTTGTCTTGTCTTTACATTATATATCTCACTGTGTGGGATTAGTGTCTTAGTGTTCTCCTAAAGTTGATGAGAAGAATATCCTCATTGCTGAGGTCTTCAAGTCATTTATTAATTTTAAATAAATTGTGGGTTCACTGAAACATTAGCCAGCGTTGCACAGTAGGTACATTGGGAAATTGTATTGCGATTTTAGAGGTACAACAGAGAATCTTGGCCTTTTTTAAAAGATGTTTGATGGTCATGCCCTAATGTGGATATCCCGATAGCTCTGAACTTTGGCGTGAGCACCCTGGAGGAGATCAGGCTGAGGAAGGCCCTAAAAGCTAGCATGAAGAGGGCGGGTTATCCTGTCCAGAGTGCTGACGCCCCGCACCCGAAGACCAATGGAGCCACCAGAGAAAACATCCACATTCACCCAGTTGGCCTACAAGCCAGAGAGGGTAGGAGACTTTTCAAGGACATAACAATTTGGGATAGGTAAAGATAAATGTATGCACGCGTAAATGATCTTTATATAACCATAATCCGGACCTCTTTCTAACAGACGGAATTTTCTGTGGAGAAACCGAAAGAAGACAAAATGGCGTCATTGATAGGCTTGGAAAGAGAATGTTAAACAAAGGTACGTCTAAATTCTTCCTGCTCCAAAGGATGGAATGTTTCGTTTCTTCTCATTTGGTAGTTCTTTGGTGCAACTCTTTCTGTTTTGCTACCTGTAGATGCCAAGCTGGAAGGGCAGCCATCACTGAAACGTAGTCTGGCAGAACGCCTGGGAAGAGTTGTTGATGATAAGGAGCAAACTGGGCCCCACCTTAGAAATGGTTAGTTATAAATCTAATTCAGAGAAATCAGCTTTGGTTTACCTTGGTGTCGAGGTGCCTTCTCTCTAGTTTGGCCATTGTTCATGCTGTTTTGGGTTTTTCTGCAGGCTTCAAGCCCGTTAAAGAAAGACTTGGTCTTCAAGCTGATGCTCCCACACGGCCAGGTAATGGAGCATAGCAAGTTTAAGTGTATCTTTATATTTATTACATTTTAAATCTGGCACAAATCTGATGTTCTTCAATTTTATTTGATCATAGTCCAAACACCTGAAACTAAATCAGAGTCAAGTGAAGCTCCCCAGCAGATTCGCATAAAAACCCTGGAGGAGATCCGGCAAGAGAAGGCGTCAAAATCTGAGAACAAGAAAGAGCGTGTTACTGCTTCGGCTCCAGACACCACAACCGCCAAAACCACTTCTACCAAAGCCCCCAAGGGTGCAAAGAGGTCGATCGTGGTCAAAGATTGCTCCACTGTTCGGATGTTTTCTTCTGACCATGCCAAGAAGCAAGAGGAAGATCAGCAGAGTCCAGACAAGGCCCCCAGTCCTGGCAAAGCAAGCCAGACCTCTGAGAGATCCACAGTGAAGGCCCAGGGCCCACCAGATCCTTGCGTGCCTGGCCGATCAGCTCCCCCAGGGGCAGACTTGAGGGTCAAGACGCTGGAGGAGATCCGGCGGGAGAAGGCTGCGCGGCTTCAGGCTCAGCAGGCCAAGGAAGCTGAAGGACACAAAGAGCCCTGGGGCAGACACTGAAGCGGACACAGCTAAGAAGCCCTGCCTCCTACGCATCAATAAACCTCAGGGTAAAAACAGCTGTGCTGCAAATGCTCCTATTCCCATGAAATGCTATTATTATTATTATTATTATTATTATTATGGTTATGGTTATTATGGTTATTATTATTAACTGCCTTTGTTGCAATTTTATAGTGTGGCATTTGACCATATTTGCTTGCTTTCCCGTTTGTATAGTTTCCAGTACAGTGGATTCATCAAAACCAGCAAGCGGGATACAAACTAAGAAAAACACTGAGGCAAAAGAGAAACTTGTTGCATCTACCACATCCAGTGCTGAGGTATGACTTGACACCGATTACATTTTACAGCTGGATACAAGTGATTTAACAGGGTTCTTTAACAGGCTTTGATCAACCATTTATGGTGGGATGTTTCTTTTAGGTTAACCCAGCTTCCAGCAAAGGGGTCAAGGTTAAGACCTTTGAGGAGATTATGCGTGAGAAACGTCTCCGCAAGCAAGAACTGGAGGAGCAGGCCTCTTCCTCACCATGCCCATCTCCACACTCCAAGGAGACAGAGCCTCCCCAGAAACGAGCCCCCGTCCCCTTCCTCAAGAAGACACTTCCTATCAAAGCCAAAGATGTCCCACCAGCCGCTACGTCGCCTTCCTCCTCCAGTTCGCAGTCCTCGGATGGTCTTTCCACAAGGCTGAGCCCCCCCATTCGTAAACGAATCTCCCTCAAATCTAAGGCTGATTCACCTTCTGCGCACAGCCCATCTACTGTGCGTACAGCCCCCACCTCACCACAGCACCCTGCCCTGGCAGACTCTGGCTCACAGAGCCCCGGTGATGTCCCCTCCCCCTCTGACCAGGGAGTGAACAGCTGTTCCGTGCTCACACAAATAAAACAAACTAAAAGAATGGCTTGTCAGGAAAAATCACCTGGACAAACCACAGAGATAAAAGGTACCCAATTTCATTCAAATGTCCTACTTGTGTTGCTGAAGCTGCAAGACAATGTATTGTACACTTTGTACTGCCCCTTCCTAATCATTGTCCTTTACTTTTTGGCAGTGAGGCCCAAATTGAATGTGAAGCCATCTGTAATTAAGCCTGCCGCACAAGTGAAACCGGGCCAGAAGAGAAAATTGGCAGTGCGATCTGCAGTTGCTGAAGTTAAACCTCTAAACAGCACCTCCACAGTAACGGAGGAGCCACAATGCAAACAGACAGAGGTATTATGGCCCAATATTACTTTTACATTTGCGTTTAAATGCAAAAATGAGTAGAGCTACCTAGAGTATAACTGCATTATAATATGAGATTGTAAAATAATTGACTTTCTGTCTGTGTCCATAGCATCCAGTATCGGTCTAGTCATGTATTTATTTTCAAATGTCTCTCCAGATATCACCAACTAATGAAGAGACCCAGCCCAGTCCTGCAGTGACCCAGAGCCCTGCCTCTCTGTTGGGCTCAGCACTTGGCACCAGCCCCGCGAAAGAGGAGCCTCAGACTGTCCCCATTTTTCAACACGGCCCAGTACAAAACCTCCCCGACATCATAAAGGCTAACGATGCACCTGCATCCAGAGAGGCCTGCACGGTCCCCCAAAGGTAAGACCAATGTGTATGTGTTATACCTGTTTAACGTACTGATGTCCCGGTCAATGTGTCCTTACCTCATGGCCTTCTGTTTTCAGCCCCATAATGAAAACTCCTACCCAAGCCAAACAACGGAGAACCAGCTTTGTCGCATCGCGGGTATCCATCACCTCCAGTGCCTCGGCCGTGGATGACTTTGACGAGCTCATGAATGAGTTCACAGATGACCACCTGGGGGAAGACATGGACCCTGGCATGGGCGAGGATGATCTGTTACAGGAGCTCTCAGAAATGATTGACAGCTGAAGGTCCAAGAAGTCCAAGAAGTACAATATCCTCCCCCTACAGCAGCCTGCCTTCTTTAACCATCGTGTTTTGGGACTAATGTGATGCCTCCTATCATGTCTGACCATGATAATTGGATCTTGGCGGGGCCCTTCTGTGAAATGTTACCTTTTATGTAAAACCACAATATTTTAACAAATAGGATTTGTATTTGTTTTGAAACCTTCTCTCATATAAAGGACCTCTTTTTGAGAGGGATATTCATTTGATGATTATGATGAACACAAGGGATGTTTCTGTACATGGCTTATCTTTGAACATCCATGTCCTTTTTTCTGGAAAACATAATTGCCTTGCATCCAACTTAGTGATGTGTACAAGATTCTCAGGCACAGTGTAGTTCAGGAATATCTGAGTTAGAGTTGTTACAAGCTGTATGACTCACTAGGAATAATCATTTATAGTGCACTGAGAGAAGTAAATGTGTATACTGTGTATGCAAAAAACAAACATACTTAGAGGATCATTCATTATACTGCTGCACTTAATGTAGACATTTTTTTTGCCCGCCACTTAATTTATTTCTCAGTGAATTGGTTAGTCAAATTCTGCATTGTCCTGGTAAAACAGTGAAACTAATACGATTTGACTGAAGTACAATTGTCACGTTTTCGTTTTATTAAGTGGTTTCTTAAGGACTCGGTTTATTGATAACCTTGATAAGTTATGTATGTTCTGTCTAGTTTTGTCTTTTTTCATTTGTGGATTCCTCCAAGTAAAATGTATGTTTGCCTACTTCCATGTTTAAGCCATTTTCCCCCTGATAGACAGACAAAAGTGCACAGCTTTCTGGGATTCAATTATAAACTCATTTTCTCATGACCATATTGTATCAAGAACAACTCAGGGACGGTTTCTTCTGTTTGAGTTGGGGATTCTGGTTAATAACACTTGGATTCAGTGAAACCCTTATGTTTTGTCCTGCTTGTATATAATTTGTTCTCTTCTTGAACGCGCTGTTAAAGTGTTTGCACCATTCGAGTCATTCTCCCTTGAGCTTGCCCTAAGTGACTTCTGTAAGTTACTTTATGAATAAAAATTGTTTTAATCACAATGTAGATATTTCATTTAATAGTTTGTGTTACACACGTACCTTTTGTGAAATCAGATGCTCGTCTTTCGTCAACGACGGGTTTTAAACTGGTTAATCGAGTATGCAAGAGTGTCGAGACTCTAAATATAATACTAGGCCTATATATTTAATGGACGCTGGATGGCGCTTCAACTTCGACTGTACGCCGAAGACCGGCGTCCTCATTACTTCCGGGTGAGCGGATGTAAACACAAGGAAAACGCCTCAAAATATCAAGCAACATGACGAAACTAGAATTATTAAATGTGTTTCTGAATGATCGGTTAACAGCTGCGGCCGAGGACATATTTAAAGCGATCAAAAACACAGTAGTAGAGTACCAGAATGAAATACTGCGTTTTAAAGAGGAAAATGAGCGTCTTAAAAGGCTCCTCAACGTTGCAGTCCAGCGCATGTTGCTGCACCCAGGTAGGAGCAACTGAAACTTCATTTGATTGCACAGTACACGTTTTGTTAATTGAACCGGCATTTCTGTTTAATGTCGTTATATTGTCTGGACGTTGAATGCAGTTCTTGTTTTACAGTAACCAGTGCCATCCAACCTCAAGAAGAAGATCAATCTTCAGAACCACAGCCATGCGAGGACAAGCTGACGCCTGGACTGAGTCTGGTGGACCCAGAGCTGTCGGCACCATCACCACCACCACTAAGGAGAGAAATAAAAGAAGAAGAGGAACAGAGTCCCATTAGAATCGATGAGCACCACATGAGGACCTCCTTGTCAATTTTCTCAGGTGAAAACGACCGTCAGTTTGAGCAACCACATGTCTCAGATGAACTGTCACTTATCCAACCCTTGTATGACGGCGTCATAGGTGACTTCTCGCCTACAAATGTACGTAATGAGGTTAAAACAGAACATATTGTAGAAGAAAACGGGAATCGCCAAGGAGGGGACAGCCTAACTGCTTTGCAACCGGTGTGTTCAAATTTCCAAGCAGTGCAAACTGAGCCCGGTGTGGCTATGGCACACAGTGGCATCCGGATCCAAACCGGGCCGATCCTCTCTGCCTACAAGGAACAGGACACAAAGGCGCCGGGGCACCCAGGCGACAATCCAAACGTCGGCCTGTCTGCTCTGCGGCTGAAGGGCGTGCGGCCCCTCAGGCCCCCACGGGCCTCCTACCAAAGCCAGAGCCTACAGAAAGTGCACGCCTGTCGAGAGTGTGGCAAGTGCTTCAGTTTTGCCTGTCAGCTGGAGGTCCACATGCGCTGGCACACTAAAGAGAAGCCGTACGGCTGCACGGTGTGCCGCAAGAGCTTCACCACGGTCAGCATGTTGAGACGGCACCACCGCATCCATACCGGTGAAAAGCCCTTTCGCTGTCACGTGTGCGGCAAGTGTTTTAACCAGTCGGCCCACCTCAACACGCACTTCCGGCTTCACACTGGGGAGAGCGCGCGCTGGGCGAGGGTGGTGCCCCACTCATAAAAGCACCGCCGATGGCAACAATGCAAACGCATCTGTAAGGTGGATTGCAGTTGACGTGTGCGCTGATTTCATTTGCAATGTGTACATTATTGCCTTGTGCCTCAAGCTTGTTATTGTGTTTTATCGTGCAAAATGTTGTTAGTGGAGTGCTTTTAAAATGTCAAAATGTTTTGTTTAGTCTTCGTTTTCAATTTTATGCAGCGTTAAGATAACATATAGTGATTTAGGTATTAACATATTTGATTTGACAGAAATGTAGACTATAAATGAATGTTTGTCTTTCATAAAATAGGCTGCATGTAGCCATGTTCAACCGTTGAATTGTTTTGTGTGTTTTAGTCATGGGTAAGCAAAATGGGTGGTTGGGAAATCTCTTCTAGTCTATAGAATAACGGGTTAGGGTTAGAGGGGTTAGAGGGGTTAGGGTTAGAGGGGTTAGAGGGGTTAGGGTTAGAGGGGTTAGGGTTAGAGTGAGCCTAACATCTTTGGGTTATAACATGCATTACTCATCTCTTACTGGCAGTAACAGACAAGTAACAAAAAGGTGTTGTCTACTACCTTTGGCACAAAATCTTCACTTGTCAATGGCTGTGCATAGATCACTACACACAACACTGTACACCCACCTGCACCTAGTGGGGCTGAGAACAATCAAAGCATGTGTAATATTTATATACATAAGGGTTACATAAAAGAACATACAGTATACATAATAAATGACAAAATAATCATTTAGGCTTCTTAACATATTGGCAATCAACATTTATAGACAAAGCACTTCTTGAGGTTTATGCTGCCTTCACACTGCCTTGGTAGATTGCAAGACCGTTGGAAGAACATGTTAAACTAGTGATGAACTCGTTGATAATGCAGGTCTAGAGCCAAGGATTGTGCAGCCTGCAGTTTCAGCCTCACTGGATCAAAATATGCTGAGCAGTACAGCTTGCTTTCCTGTAGTCATCTCTCATGAATATGTATGTCAGTTGAAGCTGCTGGAGGTAAGATTTGAGAGTTGTACAGAGTGAGAGGAGAAGAGGGCAACAAGCCAAGAAAATGCCCCCTCCCTCTCTGCTTCCTCCCTCCCTACGTTTTGACGCCATCGAGTGTTGCAGGGAAGAGATGCCCTGACTGGTCAGAAATGAGCCGGGAGCGGTCTAACATCTCAATGGCGTTTTCTAACTAATTACACTTGCATTGTAGCACTTTTGACTCTACACTACATTTCTATGCTTTGGTGCTTTTTATGGCAACAGAAAATGGCAACAATACAGAGATATATAGATACAGAGAACTAGAAATTCTTCATAAATTCCTCCACCTTTCTGCTTGGGCTTTAAAACTATTCAAAATCAACTCTATATCTATGTACTGTAGTATACTGTAGGCCTACATGTACATAATGTTGTACAAATAATATACATATAAAAATACCAATTTAACCCTGCTGCAAAATGTGGACCAGGTAAATTGCCTGTGTGTTTTGAGTCTATCTGTCCATCATCCAACACCTGTCCAAGGACACGCCCTCTCCGCACAATTCAGGAAACTGGATGCGTTCATCATAGGACCGAAGAGGAGGACCTGGACGCTCGTGAACAGCTGAGAGAGAGAGAGAGAGAGAGAGAGAGAGAGAGAGAGAGAGAGAGAGAGAGAGAGAGAGAGAGAGAGAGAGAGAGAGAGAGAGAGAGAGAGAGAGAGAGAGAGAGAGAGAGAGAGAGAGAGAGAGAGAGAGAGAGAGAGAGAGAGAGAGAGAGAGAGAGAGAGAGAGAGAGAGAGAGAGAGAGAGAGAGAGAGAGAGAGAGAGAGAGAGAGACGCATTACACGGATGCGAGCCGCTTCCCATCCTGACAAACATACAAAGTGCACATGTCGCCGTCTGAGAGGTGAGGCTGTAGGCGGGCCAGGCGCAGCGGAGAACAGGTAAGGGAAACATTTGACGCGACTCCTGCAAACCTATTCTAATTATATCTCTCTCACACAGACACACTGACACACACACCGGTGCTTTGGGTTGTGTCCGGGTGGATTCACATATGAAATGGTAGCATAGGGAGACAGTTGCTTTGCGTATTTTAAACGTAAAGACATTTATGACTTTACGCCATAACTGTCCTCTCGCTGGCCGGTAATCCGCAGTGTTTTCCGGGCCGGGCGCAGCCGTCCGCCCCCCTCGCGCTGCGCATCTCTGGATGATGCTGCGGTCTGGGGGATTTTGCTGCTCTGCGCAAATTACGAAATGCACGTCGAAATAACACGGAATAACCACACATAACCTCTCGCCATTTGTCGAATATACGTCCTTGAAGGTCGTACGGTGTTCAAAAGGAAATGTCACTGCATCGTTGGAAACAAACAACACGGTCTGCATATCTTTGGCGGCTGGAGGCCCGTGGGCGCGGGCTGTAGTTTAGGAGGAACTGGGAAAGTCCCAACTCATCCTTTCTCTCATTGATGTCTGCAAGGTATTGTTGCATGTAAGATGCATTAGCGTGGCCTACTACACAGTAACCTTTTGTTTTGTTTAATCAATGTTTGGTCAAAGTGGTGGGCAAATTTATTTTTTTGGAATGACAAGACAGGATATGTAGTCAGTATTATTTATGCATTTTAGTCCAGTGCTAGTCCTACTGGGTTCTTTACACAGGTGTGAGTCACATGTCCTCTACATCAGGCTGGACATCAGGCTGGTATTATTGACCATAGCTCAGGTGCTGTGCTGTCACTTCATCAGCATAATGGCTACCGTGGAGCCAAAGTTACTGTACATATCCAATTGTGTTTCTCACACACACACACACACACACACACACACACACACACACACACACACACACACACACACACACACACACACACACACACACACACACACACACACACACACACACACACACACACACGCTATCTCTCCATGTATGTGTGGTTCATAAATGCAGTTATGAGGGAGTAAGCCTTGCGTGATGTGGTCAACAGTTAATGGTCTTGCGTAACAAAGACCATGTTGTTTCACTCTCAGTAGGGAGTCCCTCCCCCCACACACACACACACACACACACATGCCAATAGATTCAACAGAATTCATTCGGCCATCTGAGGTTAGTTTGCTACCTCTTCCTCTCTGTTTTCCAGATGTTTTTGGGGAACTATGTGGCTATGAATGCGTTGTGACTCGCTGAGTGTGTTTTTCTACACAGTATAGTCTTGAAAGTAGTGGAAGTTGCTGATCATTGTGAGCAGTTGAAAAATAGAATAATTCAGTAAGACACAAAATCATGCCTGCCTATAAGAAGACAATAAGAAGATAAGAGGTGAAATTTTTGAAGACGATAATGACTTAAATACTTTATAGTCAAATATGATGGATTAGAACCTGCTGGCATCGAAACATGTTCATGCCATAATAACATTTTGTTGACAATGTTACCTAATAGCCTAATAGCCTACCTAATTGTCCCTTAGCTAGCAGTAATAGTTCAAGCTGTTCCGTGAAAAGTTGTCGATGGAAGTATTGCTTGATTGGTTTCGCAAGCAGAGGCTGACTTGCATATTTGTCTTGATGTGAGTTGAGAAGAGTTGATGAGTATTGTTGTCTGTCATAAACCGGCTCCACTCTTGACTTACTGAGTCAAGAGTGAGTGAGCAGTTAGCAGAGTTAGCAGTAGACTGTAGCCTATATAGACTAGCCTAGAGGTCATATATAGCTGATGTTGTAGCATTGAAATACATGTTC
>JAOPHQ010004549.1:1332500-1355784 GCA_030340625.1 Merluccius polli
CATGTAGCCTATCACATATAGCCATGTAGCCTATCACATATAGCCATGTAGTATAGCACATATAGCCATGTAGCCTATCACATACAGCCATGTAGTATAGCACATACAGCCATGTAGCCTATCACATGTAGCCTATCACATGTAGCCTATCACATATAGCCATGTAGCCTATCACATATAGCCATGTAGTATAGCACATACAGCCATGTAGCCTATCACTATAGCCATGTAGTATAGCACATAAAACCATGTAGCCTATCACATACAGCCATGTAGCCTATCACTATAGCCATGTAGCCTATCACATATAGCCATGTAGCCTATCACTATAGCCATGTAGCCTATCACATATAGCCATGTAGCCTATCAAATACAGCCATGTAGCCTATCACTATAGCCATGTAGCCTATCACATATAGCCATGTAGCCTATCAAATACAGCCATGTAGCCTATCACATATAGCCATGTAGCCTATCACATATAGCCATGTAGCCTATCAAATACAGCCACGTAGCCTATCAAATACAGCCACGTAGCCTATCAAATACAGCCATGTAGCCTAGCACATATAGCCATGTAGCCTATCACATACAGCCATGTAGCCTATCAAATACAGCCATGTAGCCTATCACATATAGCCATGTAGTATAGCACATATAGCCATGTAGCCTATCACATACAGCCATGTAGTATAGCACATACAGCCATGTAGCCTATCACATGTAGCCTATCACATGTAGCCTATCACATATAGCCATGTAGTATAGCACATACAGCCATGTAGCCTATCACTATAGCCATGTAGTATAGCACATAAAACCATGTAGCCTATCACATACAGCCATGTAGCCTATCACTATAGCCATGTAGCCGATCACATATAGCCATGTAGCCTATCAAATACAGCCATGTAGCCTATCACATATAGCCATGTAGCCTATCACATATAGCCATGTAGCCTATCAAATACAGCCATGTAGCCTATCACATACAGCCATGTAGCCTAGCACATATAGCCATGTAGCCTATCACATACAGCCATGTAGCCTATCACATATAGCCATGTAGCCTATCACATATAGCCATGTAGCCTATCACATATAGCCATGTAGCCTATCACATATAGCCATGTAGTATAGCACATATAGCCATGTAGCCTATCACATATAGCCATGTAGCCTATCACATATAGCCATGTAGTATAGCACATATAGCCATGTAGCCTATCACATACAGCCATGTAGTATAGCACATACAGCCATGTAGCCTATCACATGTAGCCTATCACATGTAGCCTATCACATATAGCCATGTAGCCTATCACATGTAGCCTATCACATATAGCCATGTAGCCTATCACATATAGCCATGTAGTATAGCACATACAGCCATGTAGCCTATCACTATAGCCATGTAGTATAGCACATAAAACCATGTAGCCTATCACATACAGCCATGTAGCCTATCACTATAGCCATGTAGCCTATCACTATAGCCATGTAGCCGATCACATATAGCCATGTAGCCTATCAAATACAGCCATGTAGCCTATCACATATAGCCATGTAGCCTATCACATATAGCCATGTAGCCTATCAAATACAGCCACGTAGCCTATCAAATACAGCCATGTAGCCTAGCACATATAGCCATGTAGCCTATCACATACAGCCATGTAGCCTATCAAATACAGCCATGTAGCCTATCACATATAGCCATGTAGTATAGCACATACAGCCATGTAGCCTATCACATGTAGCCTATCACATACAGCCATGTAGCCTATCACTATAGCCATGTAGCCTATCACTATAGCCATGTAGCCGATCACATATAGCCATGTAGCCTATCAAATACAGCCATGTAGCCTATCACATATAGCCATGTAGCCTATCACATATAGCCATGTAGCCTATCACATATAGCCATGTAGCCTATCAAATACAGCCATGTAGCCTATCACATACAGCCATGTAGCCTAGCACATATAGCCATGTAGCCTATCACATATAGCCATGTAGCCTATCACATACAGCCATGTAGCCTATCACATACAGCCATGTAGCCTATCACATATAGCCATGTAGTCTATCAAATACAGCCATGTAGCCTAGCACATACAGCCATGTAGCCTATCAAATACAGCCATGTAGCCTAGCACATATAGCCATGTAGCCTATCAAATACAGCCATGTAGCCTAGCACATATAGCCATGTAGCGTATCATATATCACTGGTGTTCCATTCAAGGCTCCAAAGACAGACCTGCATGATTTCAATACTGGTCTTTCTTTCCTGTCTTCTTGTGATTGTGATGTAAACCAGGCTCTGATCCAGACATGCGTGTGAACATCCTGCGTGTCTTTCATGTGCAGACAGGAACATACACAACCTGTCCATTGATGTGGTGCTGGGTGGGTTTGTTTGGTTGTTGTTCCATCAAAGCCAACAGGGAGCCTGAATAACACTGTTCTCCTATTCTCTACCTGCTCCCTGCATGGTAGATCTGATGTGGCACCCATAGCGTCAATACAAAACGGAGATGAGTGGCCCTTAGGGTGTACATCTCTGAACTTATTCAAATGATTGAGTTAATTGTCAAACTCAAAATTCAACAATATAATTTTCACAATATCATTTTAATAGCAATTAATCTTGCAAAGCAGATTTTTGGGGAAATAATATAATAATATAATATAAATATTTAAAAAATGCCACTGGAGGAAATCTTATCAGTGGATTATCAGCAATGAAAGCAACAAAAGCCCAAAATGCAAACGTCATCTTCGCCATTCATTATCCTCACCACTATTTGCATTGTGGTGCATGACTGAAACTGAAGTCATTCTGTTCTCTCAACCTTAGTATATCTGTGGGCTCCTGTGAGTAAGTCAGTGAGTCATCAAGTGTGTGTGTGTGTGTGTGTGTGTGTGTGTGCGTGGGTCCTTGTGTCTGTCCACCTATGAGTCCACATCACAGTACATCTGCCCTGCAGCAGCAACACTAGACCATGAATATTCATCAAGGGCACAGGTGGCCACGTCATCTTTCTGCTGTGATGAGGACAAAAAAGCCAAGCAAAGTTGGGAGAACTTTATTGGTCACGCCTGTGATTTCATCTGACAAGCAAGCTCTTCCTTCTGTACTGCTCTCAGGGCGTTTGGGTAGTGTGTTGCCTTGCTACAGAGTCAGCACTTCTCACTGGCTGTTCTTTCAGCTCCATCTTGTATTAATTTACCCAAAACACAACACAATGCCAGACAATTCTAGCAAGTCATTGGTCAGCAGATCATTCCACTATAGTCGTTTGCCGGTTATATAATATGGCATCCGCTGACCAGATGCCATATTTATGTTATTAATGCTAGCTAATCATTATTTTCTAATATTTGCATTTGCAATATTGCAATATGCATTTGTGAGGTAACAATTTTGTAGTAATTTTACTTGATAAATATCCTAAGCATTATCAAGATTATGATCAATCAATGTTCTATTGATCGACTAATGGATGATGCTTTAATTTGCCCCACTTCCTGCAACACAGGATCAGGAAGTGGAGGATAAATAGAAGGAGATATCATGTATCATCAGGTGGAAACACCATGTGCTATCATTTTTTTAGTCTTCTATGTCGATGAGACATTGTTGTCTGTAAACTCTGTGTTATTAAGCTAACTTTAAACTCATACATACAGGACAACAAAACAGAATCACATGTGTTCACATGAATCTTGACCAGGGTTTGTTCTCTGATCTTTCGAGCGTTTCAAAAGCCGTAATGCGAGAAGCAGCGAGAACAGATGTTGCATCTCTCCCAACGTTCAGGAGGAACCGGTGTGTTCTCCATTCCTCCACCAGCTCCATTACAATCTTTCTTGTCTCTGTAGTCAGCGAGGAACCTGTAACACTACAGCACCTTGAGGGGGAATTCCCAGCCATCCATACCCCATCTGTCAGCCCCCCCTCCCAAGGTGAGTGACAGCTCAGTTTGAACGACCTGGGTGTGGCTCGCAGGTGAGGAGGTACTGGAATAAAAGTTACTTTTGTTGTTGTTGTCCATTGGGCAGAACAATGTAAACCTGGAAACAAAGGAGTCCATGTTTAGCTTCTTTGGCCCTGAAGGGAATTTTCCTCTCTGGTGGAACACTGTGAGTGTGTGAGTACAACTGTGGGACTGACATACACCCACCCCCCATAGCACCCTGCTGTATACCTTGTGTGTGTGCGCACGCATGTTTGTGTGTTTTTCATGTTAGTGGCTCTGCTTGGCTTTCAGCAGCCTATTGATTAGGTTAACCAATCAGAGGATCGATCATTAACTGGTTCCCAGCTGTCAACTGATATGATTGGTTTTGTCACCTTAACACTACAGGAAAGAAAGCCCAGGGTTGACCTTAGACCCCCCCCCCCCCCCACACACACACACACACACACACAGAGGCAGAAGGAAGAAAGTGAATGGGATAGGGTTAGAGGTCATCCGTCTTTCTGTTAAGGTGCCTCATTTTAACATGGAAGCATGGAGAGGAAGTGTGTGTGGGGGGATATGTGTGTGTCTTGCTGGTGATTTGGTTTATGTTCATTTACTGTCATTCACTAAGTGTGGCCATGTAGCTCAGCCCCGACTAGACTCCACCCTGTTGCCTGAATCTGGATATCCTGGGCTCCAACAACTGACAAAAGACAAGTATAACCCCCCCAAAAAATCAAAAAACTGGTTTCTTCTTTAAATCTATGGGTGACGTCACAACTAGTGCATCCATGTACTTCTACAGTACCATCTTCTTTGTGTCAGCATGGAGTGATTCACTGTATAGCAGCTATTCATCCACACAATACCTCATTCACAATACATGTCCTTATCTATTAGCACGATGCAGTGGTCTGGCAGGGCTACGCAATGTACAGAAAAAATGAGCAGTGGCCGTAGTGTGTGTGTGTGTGTGTGTGTGTGTGTGTGTGTGTGTGTGTGTGTCTTTGTGTGTGTGCGTGCATGCGTGCGCGCGTCCGCGCGCGTGTGTGCGTGTTCAGTTGAGAGTGACAGGCGTGACAGGCTCCACGTGCAACAATAGACTGCGAAAAGTGAAAGAAGCACAAAAAGACAGAGAGAGAGAAAGAGATTTACAGAGACAGAGAAAGAAGCATGCCGTCTGTCACTATTAACACAGAGGCATGGATGGAGCACACTGCCTTTCAACCTTCCCTTATCCAAGTTCAGCAAGTTAGTTATACACACACAACATACACATGAGTAATAGGGCATTTCAAGCGTTATAATCATATTGATATAAGGATTTCATAACCATAATAAGGAGATATTGTAACTGACATGTCCACAGGGTTATAAAGTCCTCCAACCTGTAGGGGCAGACCATTCCACAGTGAGAGTCACCAGGTTTTTCAAATGTGTGTATAAAGTGTATCATGATAAGCTATTAATTATTATATAGTTATGATCGGTACAATTTTTGTATTTGCCATGAAATACTGAACTCACCATCAACGTTGAAGTCATTTGAGTAATGTTTTTCTAATCTCCCAGGCGTACTGATACACACACACACCCCCCCCCCCCCCAAGTGTAATTAGTTTTTCCTCACTTCCTACCCCTCTCTGCAATCTGGTAACCCCCCCCCCCCCTCCACACACTCATTTTCTTTCAGCACTAAGCAGATGGACAGTGATGGTGCTCTCTCTCTCTCTCTCTCCCTTTCCCTCTCTCTCGGTGCGCTCTCTTGCTCTCTTTCCTCTCTTTCCTCTCTTTCCTCTCTCTTTTGATATTTCAACCGGCCCCACAGCTACATCCCCCACCCCCAACTCCATTCAACGCCTCAGGGCGAGACTGGCCATTGTCTACACACACACACACACACACACACACACACACACACTGAAAGTGGGCCAAGAAGCAGGACAGCAGCAGCAGTCGTGAAGGAGGGGGGGGTTATGAATGCAGATGAAGATCTAATTCTAATGTGTTTTTTTTCTCTTACTCGTGTTTTACTATGTCAATCACTCCTTAGGGATCCAGCATGAAAGCTTGAAAGACCAAGGCCTACTTAGCACTTTCTAATCAATATATATATACAGTATATATATATACCATCATATATCACATATGGATACTGTATCATAAATTACTTTGTGTACTTTACTTTGTGTATAGTACTGGATGTCCTGTTTCCCTCTCCCTGATTGTTACTACTCTAAAACACACACGCAGCTCGGTAGCCAGTATTGTACTTCATTAGTTTGTTTCTGTAAAATAGTTTAATTCGACAGCCATATAAAGGACGGAGACTTCCTTTGAATTCTTATCTCCAAAAGAGCGAGCTGACAGCTAGCAAGAGAGTATCTAGGTGATGGTTTGAACGTGATACATTGTTCAGTAGCACAAATGACTTGTTTCCATAAATGTGGTAGCAGATTTAAAAGCTCCCATAGCTCCCAAATTCACAGATCATGGACGCACACACACACACTCACACTCACACACACACACACACACACACACACACACACACACACACACACACACACACACACACACACACACACACACACACACAGTGTCAAGCACACACACAGCAGTCACACAAATGTACACACACACACACACACACACACACACACACGCGCACACACACACACACACACACGCACACACACACACACACACACACACACACACACACACACACACACACACACACACACACACACACACACACACATCTGAACAACACAGCTCTTCACAGCTCTCTGCTGTATTATTGTGATTGGTATGTGTACTTCATGTCCCGCCGTGTGTATAATTGTAGCCCCACTGTAGATGTGTGTTTTTGTGGGTGTGAGCATATTGGGATGTGTGCATGTGTCTGGGTGTGTTTGTGCAATCCCTTTCTTTCTGTATGAAAGCAAAGCCTTTACTTAACCAAACAACTCGGCTGCTTTGGCGTACGGCCGGCATCATTTTGTGATGTGTTTTAAAGGAACTCATTTTCACCACACATCTGTTACAATGAGGGAAAAAATAAAGCGAGGAAATAGTTCAAATTGGTTCTGGTTATGGTCAATGTGCTTTGCCTCCATTTGTGTAAGAATAGTCTCGCAAAACCAGATGATTGCCGCCTACCAATCGTCTGAGGATTTCTAAATGCAAGTTAGTGGCTAGAACGGCCCTTACATTTGACCGGAAATGACGTCTTACCGGAAATGATCCTCTCCTTCCATTCTCCTCCATAGTGAATCAAACTGGAGATAAAGCGATTCACTTTGTAACATGGAGAGAGCTTAAACATTGAAAACGGATGTCCAGAGCAACGTTAGATTATTTGATTTGTTTCCACTCAGTTTTAGCAACAAAACCTTGAAGATTGTGCTCAGTCTCTTGAGCGAAGCGTTTAGAGACTGACTTGTCAGTCTAGTAAGAATAATAACAATTGTGTGATATTTTTCTCAAACAAACCGCTATGTGTGTGTGTGTATATATATATATATATATATATATATATACATAGCCTGATGAAGTGACACGCAAGATAATTCCATGAGGAAAACCAACCCTGCTGGGTTTAATGCTACGCTAATACTATTCAGCACCTTACATGTCAGCTGAACTCAAGTGGAGACCCCTAGCAAGGCTCAGCCCCCCTGGCATCGTGCCCTACATGGGCGTCACAGAGTGAGGGGGGATTCTGTGATTAATTGATCTCCTAATCCGAACCTAATCCTCCTGGTGGAGGACGCTGGAGGACCCTCCGCCGCACGGAGAGCAGGGGGCTAAATTGGGGCCTCGGCTCGTCCTTGTGAACTTATAAGACTCATCAGGTTGGCTTGTGGTCGATGTCATTTTCACTAGAGACTCCCTAGAGTGTGTGTGTATGCGTGTGTGTGTGTGTGTGTGCACACACGTGTAGGTGTGTGTGTGTGCACACGTGTGTGTGTGTGTGTGTGTGTGTGCACATATGTAGGTGTGTGTGTGTGTGTGCTTGTATACATGTGCCCTGCAGGGGGTCATTATGTATTCATAAGGCCTTGCTTTGAGCACAGAAGGGGAGCAGCTCTGTGCGCTGAGTGACAGATAGTCAGTGAGGCCTGAGGGACGAGAGCAGTTAGCTGATGTAACCTGTCCCATTAACTGTGTGCATTACAACATAAAACATGTAGCATGTTAAGTGTGTTTGATGCAGACACACACACACACACACACACACACACACACACACACACACACACACAGTAGTGTAGTGTAGCTCGAAACGACCCGGGAGTGAATGGCAAAGTTAAGTTATGGGAAGAGTTAGCAAGAGACGGCTCAGGACACCATGAAGCAAGGACAAGCTGTGAATAAGACACCTGTCTGTCTCCAGCCCTTATCCTCCAGCCCTTGTTGTCTCATCGTGGTTAATTAGGCACGGCTCAACCCAGCCGCTAATGTGATTGGATGGAAGGGCGGAGAGATGACCAATCACCTCGAAGGTCATGCACCAAAAGGAAAATGCTGCTGCCACAATTATCAGTGGATGTGGTTATTATGGGCTGTTTGGGGCGTTGTGTCGCCCACACGCAGCTCTATAATGTGACTGATTGATGTGTTTTACAGACCGCTCCCATGTGGCATGAGAGTTTTATTTTTTGTGATAAAGGTCATCACTGTAACACTGAAAGGTCACTGCCTCTTGATTGGAAATTGAACAAGATACTTCCTGACTTCATCACATGTCAGCATCTCTATAGATATGTCTGTTCAGATGTGTGTGTGTGTGTGTGTGTGTGGGGGGGGTGTGTGTGTGTGTGTATGTGTGTGTTGGTGTGTGTGCGCGTTCCCATGGACTTGTAGACTAACCAAGAGCCAATGGGGCGTGACAGGTCACATTGAATGCCAAGGTTAGAGATCAGAGAGGAATTAAATATATGACTACTGCACTAGTACATTGGCCAATGACCTTTATTACATGCACACACACACACACACACACACACACAACACACACACACACACAAATACACATACACATAAATACATAAATAAATACATAACACAGATAAATACCAGATGAATAAGTACAGGGGTAATGAATGAGAAAGTTAGCTCCAGCCGGCCCCACCCAGCACATTGTGTCCACACCGACACACGCGGCCCGGTGCTGACAGATTCACAGTGCGTGATAGACCCAGAGCGGGCAGCGACCGCTGTGCCGCAAGTGCTTCAACATCTATTTCATTATAGATGCCTCTCTCTGGCTCATAGAGCCCGGCTCCAGTAGACCATAGGAACAATCAATGAGATATAAAGTGAACTGTTCCCTGAGATGTCCTGGTGCCGCTGGTTGGGGTGATGCTAGGTGTGGTGAAGTCTGACTACCTAACTCACACACTAGGTTGGTTGATGTGTCTCAGACCTCTGATGTGTTAGTGTGTGTGTGTGTGTGACCTTACTGGTTGACTTGACTTGTGTAACTATATATAACCCCAACATGCCCAAGGGTCTCCTGCACTGTGCATGTAGGTCACACACACACACACACACACACACACACACACACTGTGTCAGG
Organism: Merluccius polli; assembly: GCA_030340625.1. Taxonomy (NCBI): domain Eukaryota; kingdom Metazoa; phylum Chordata; class Actinopteri; order Gadiformes; family Merlucciidae; genus Merluccius; species Merluccius polli. The sequence continues at coordinate 1,342,062 of JAOPHQ010004549.1, forward strand.
AAGAACGCCCCCCCCCCCCCCCCCCCCCCCCCCACATCCACCTCTGTCTGCACACACACACACACACACACACACACACACACACACACACACACACACACACACACACACACACACACACACACACACACACACACACAGCATGCGGAGCTGGCTCCCTGGTTTGTGATTGCATTAATGATGGGCCTGAAGGGTGAGGTGGAACTATATATTTTTAAACTATTTCTTTATTGTTTTAATGAGTTACTCATACACACTCTTCATCAGCTTAGTCAGAAGCTCTAAATGAATAAAAGCTCTAAATGAATCTAAGCATATACATTTGCTTCATCTTATTCCGATTCATGTAACCTTGTAACCACCACACGTATCTACAGATATCACTATTTTAAATATTTCATATTTATTTCATAACATTCATTCACCGACAATGAAAGCTTCACAATCAACAATAACAATAGCACCAACCACCAACCATCTGGGGGGGTTGTCCCCCCCCCCAGAAAATAACAAATGAAACATATTTAGGAAAAAATGCAAGATTTTGACAGTTAGTCTTACTTGTATCTATATGTGCATGTCTAATGTGTCTCACGCATTAGTCGGCTTACGGATGTGTTCACTCATGCATGCTGTCTTGTATAGATATACATGGCAAGGCATACAGGGTGTGTGTGTGTGTGAGGGAGTGAGTCTGAGTAAGTGTGATATTGATTGGGGCAGATGTTGTACATGGCCTCATGCCACAGATGGCCAGTCAAGTTGTCTTCTCTTGTTCTTATGTCGTCTTGGTACCTTATTATACATGCAGGGGCTTGTAAAAAGTAGTGTTTGTATCTGGATGGAGTGTGTGTGTGCGTGCGTGTGTGTGTGTGTGTGTGTAACAAATGGTTTCAGCTGACCAGCTGCTACTGCAAAGCCATTGTTTTCTCAGACACCAGAACTCTGTAGCTGAGATAATGTGTGTGTGTGTGTGTACCCCTGCAAAGAAAGTGCTACTTCAAAAAGTGAAAGAAAAAGTAAATTAAACTATTACACACACACAGTTTGTAATAGAGTAAGTAATAGAATCAAAATAATTGTGTTTCTATGGAGCCTAGATTTGGAAATCGAATTGAATAACTTGCACTATTCTCCAGAAGGGACATTTGGCATCATAATATTTTTTGTTATTGTTTATAACATAAAGGCATACGTCTGTATATCAAAGTTCATCAAACGTTTTTTTCCCAATTCTTACCTCAATAAGATTTTTCGCCCCTCATAATTCTTACCATTTACTCTTATTGCTCACATTCAAAATCTCACATTGGATTGCCAACAACATATTGCTTAACATAGAACAACTGGGTCTAACCTGCTCTGCAGTACTAGTACTAACATCTAACCTGCTCTGCAGTACTAGTACTAACATCTAACCTGCTCTGCAGTACTAGTACTAACATCTAACCTGCTCTGCAGTACTAGTACTAACATCTAACCTGCTCTGCAGTACTAGTACTAACATCTACCCTGCTCCACAGTACTAGTACTAACATCTAACCTGCTCTGCACTAGTACTAACATCTAACCTGCTCTGCAGTACTAGTACTAACATAGAAGAAGTCTAACCCTGTTCTACTCTGCAGCTTAACTTGTTGTGTCAAAGGCTTTAGGCCCAATGTTATTCAAACACCAAGACTTATGATCCATATGTGTTTGTGGTGTGTGTGTGTGTGTGTGTGTGTGTGTGTGTGTGTGTGTGTGTGTGTGGGGGGGGGGTGACGTGTGCCTCAGCACTATGTCCCCCCTGACAAGTCATTAACTGTGGCAACCGACCTCACCTCCTGTTGCTCAAGACAAAGACGTGCGCTTGTGTGTGTGTGTGTGTGTGTGTGTGTGTGTGTGTCTTACATGGGGTGGTGCAGTTGGTAATCAGTTTGGAGGGCAGCCGGACTGTGGACAATAGGCCCGGCGTGCGTCAAACCTTTGTTTGACTAAAGAGGAGGGCAGTGCTTTTGAAGACATACGCTCTCAAGGACACACACACACGCCAGAACAGTGATGTCCCTTTTGTCGAGTGTGAAATAAATGTGTCTAGTTACCAGTGACCAGTGGCCAGCCCCCCCCCCCCCTACACATATACACACACTCACATACACACACTGGTGTGCTTTCTCCTTTTTTATGACCCACTTGAGTGTTAGTGTGTTCATTATTCAACCAAAACACTGTTTCATTTTTTACCCATTTCCTCATTTTCTTTACCAGTTGTTTTAGCGGACTGCATTTGAGAAATAAAGGAGACTGAGGATGGAGATGCATTGTGGCTGGATTTGGCCCTCTTCCACTTCTCTTCATGCATCACATTTTGTCACAGTCCCCCCCACCCCCATCCTAATCTCCTGGTTGTCTTCCACAGCTGCCCTCCCAGTAGCCCCTTCTATTCTGTCTCTTTGGGTTGGATTTCCCTCTCTCCCGCCTCTCTGTCCTACCAAGCATTAGCGTTTCTCAACATTAATTAAACAGGCACTAAGCCACCAACGCTCAAGTAAATGATATCCAAATATAATAAAAATCAGTAGGCAGGAGCAACTTTGGCAGTAGTTACTGTCAGGTGATGAAAGAAAATTTAAAAGAGAGTTTTTAGTTTTTAATTGTCTTCTCGTGTGTATTTCTTTGTATTTGTATTTCTGTGTACCTGTATGTGCCTGTGTGTGTGTGTTGGTGACTATGTAGCGAAAACATGTGGAAATCCAGCATCGATGTCACCATAGCAATGGTTGCTCGGTTACCGGTGTGTCTCTTGTTTACCTTCTTGTAGCCTGCTTTGGTTCTCCTCAATGTCTGGGCCAGCTGCTCCCTGCACCACTCCATCACTCTCCCTGTCTCCCTTTTCTCTCTCTCTCTCTGCTTCTCAACCCCTCATCTCTCTCTCTATACTTATACTTATTCCTGTCCGTTCTGTGTGTGTGTGTTTATGGGGTGAGGGGCCGGTCAGAACAAACGTCTTGACCCAGGGTTCATCGGCCCTGAGGTCTCCTCCGCTGGAGCACAACATTCTGTTCAATGGCCTTCATGTTCCCTTGCCTGCACAGGAAATGGCCGCATCATTAGATTGAGAGTCATTGTTTCAGTGCAATGCTTGTGGTGTGTGCTGCGTGTGCATGTGCATGTATGTGTCTGTGCATGGTGTGTGTGTGTGTGTGTGTGTGTGCGTGTGTGTGTGTGTGTGTGTGCGTGCATGCATGTGTGTTTGTGGCCCTTAGTTGACCATCTCTGTGGACAATGTCCTCGAGTTTAGAGTTTAAGGGCCCCTGCAGCCCCACTAGAGAAGCCAGCTGCCTGACAGAGGCAAGCCCTGCCCTGAGCAACCCATGTTGGCTGCAGCCCATTAACCCACACACCCCTGCATGGCCTGGGGGTCAGATGTGCTTTATTAGCGCTTAGTGCGTTATGCTAGTTAGCAATGCTATTATGGCCATGTGTCCGCCTGTGTGTGTGTGTGTGTGTGTGTGTGTGTGTGTGCGTGTGTTTGTGTGTGCGTGTGTGTGTCTGCCTGCATGTGTGTGTGTGAGTGTGGGGGTTAGATGATGATGATGGTGGTAGATGAAGATCATGTTGTTGGTCTACAGCTCTCATCACGACTGATAAGCCACCTACTTAAGTTGGTGGATGGACATTACATCACTGGAGGAATAGGCAATTGGAATTTAAGTCAAAATATTTGACATTGTTGCAAGCTTTTTCTTTTTGTGTAGTGCCCCCTTATCTAGAAAGCATATTGTGGTTATTTTGCTTTTTATTTGTACATTCGGAGTACATAAGGGACAAGAACCATGTTGTACTTGGACATTTACATAGGACATTTTTTAAAATCTCTTCAAAATCTTGAAAGTAACAAAAAAGTGAGGTAATTATGGCAATCATACATTGACGATGCGGGTGCACTGGCAGACATCCCATAATACTACAATGTGCTACACCTGTGTTGACTCTACTGTATATTGTGAAAGGCTCTGTTTGATCTCTTTTAGTCTGAAGTGTCTGATGACTGGAAAATACAAGAGGGAAACATAGTGGAAACATAGTGGAAACATAGTGGAAACATAGCAGAAACATAGTGGAAACATAGTGGAAACATAGCAGAAACATAGTGGAAACATAGTGGAAACATAGCAGAAACATAGTGGAAACATAGTGGAAACATAGCAGAAACATAGTGGAAACATAGTGGAAACATAGCAGAAACATAGCGGAAACATAGTGGAAACATAGTGGAAACATAGTGGAAACATAGCAGAAACAAAGCTGAAACCAAATCCACTTTACCAGATACATGACTTGCTTCTGTCTGTCTCTGTCTCTTTGTATCTGGCTCTGTTTCTGTTTCTGCTGTCTTTATTTGTATCTGTCTGTCTCTGTCTCTGTATCTATCTGTGTCTGTATCTGTCTGTGTCTCTCCATCTGTCTCTGTTTCTGGCTTTGCTTTACAGCTGCCTTCTTTCTCTGTTGCACATGTCCTCTATCCCAGGTTGTCGTCCTCACTCTTCCACCTCTTCTCTCTTACTCCCCCCCCCCCTCCTGTTCCTCCATGCCTTCTTGTCACTCTGTTGCTCTAAATATTTAAACAGTTCAATTAGTGAGGTACCTGATGCCGATGTGGGGGGGGGGGGGGGGGGGGGCTTCAGCATGACTATCTGAGTGTCTTTGTATTTGCTTGTGTGTGTTTACATTAGTTAACACACACTACATAGTAAAACCATATTTCTTTTGGAGGCTTCTGAATTGTAGAATGTGTGCGTGACGCATATCTATAAAAACAACAAAGAGATGACAAAGACTTATTTTATCTTTTGCATTATTTAGTTTGCAAATGAAGCATTTGCAAGTATGTTACGCTGTGTTTCAGTATTTTTTTAATGTGCACTAATGTTTTCCTCAAGTCTGTACAAAGTCTCTTTTGTTGTGTTGTGGCTGTGATGACGGAGGTCTAGTGATCACTGTCTCCAAACGCTAACACACATACACACACATTCACTATAGCCCACATATCTCTTTAGCATAGATGAAAACGCAACACACACACACACACACACACACACACACACACACACACACACACACACTGCAGTGGTGTTCCTTTCTGTATCCACTGGCATTCGGACATTCTCACATCCACGCACACCTAACAAAGACCGTTTTCTGTGTGTGTGTGTGTTCAGCCGACCTGACTACAAACGGGTAATTGTGGCCTTCATTCTGAATATCAAACGCAGGGCTCCCTGCCCCCTACACACACATAGAGCTGTGATGTGGTGATGTGGAGAGTACAATGGATACAATGAATAGCAATATTTAGTTAGGCATTAGTTAGGCAGAGATGTGTACTGAATGAGTTTTAAAGCGTACAATACAGACTGTAATTGATATACCCGGCCTATGGTAATGCCATCTCAACAACATTATCAACCCTTCCAAAAGACAACATTTATTGTCATACTACGATCTAATTTTCCATTGTTTTTTTGCAATGTAGAATTGCATATATTGCTCTGGCCCAATAGAAACGCAAACCCACTTACAGGTACATAAACCTACAGCATGTACAGCATTAAAGCAAGTTGTGCACTCTCTCTCGCTCTCTCTCTCTCCCAACCTCTGCGTTTCCTTTCTGTCCCTCCCCTGTGCATCATAAACTGTTGATGGGGAAGTGTGTGTGTGTGTGTGTGTGTGTTGTGTTGTTTTGTTAAATGAGAGTGGGTCATTTTAATCAATAGACTATTTTACATGCTGTGTTCTCTCGCCAAAACAACACATCAACAGGTCAATGTAAAGGATAAAGAGGTTATTAGATTTTGAGAATATTTTGTCATTACCCTATATTTACATTCACATACTACACAGCTATAGTGTTTCTAAGTGTTGAATGTATATTTAAATGCTCATTTGCTCTTGTAGGACCTGTGCGATTCTTGTATGTAGCAGTGCACCAAAACAAATTCCTCCTATGTTGAGTCCTGTGTGTGTTAACCTTCTTGGCTCATACACAGATTCTGATCCTCTGATTCTTAAAGATGTTATTGTATTATACTTAGTGTATGCATTGTGTGTTTGTGTGTGTGGTGTGTGTGTGTGTGTGTGTGTGTGTGTGTGTGTGTGTGTTGAGGGTCAAGTAGACTGAGCTGTTAGTCTATTTGCGTATCTGTTGTCTGGAGGGGTGGTGGGCTCACCACCCCTCCATTTAATTTCATTGTCCATCTGGGCACGAGCGGATGTTTGCGATTCTTTTGTTTGTTAGCTTGTCTGTGTTTCTGGTCATTTCTTGGAGCACGTCTTAAGGAACACAACAGATGTGTGTGTGTGTGTGTGTGTGTGTGTGTGTGTGTGTGTGTGTGTGTGTGTGAGAGAGAGAGAGAGAGAGAGAGAGAGAGAGAGAGAGAGAGAGAGAGAGAGAGAGAGAGAGAGAGAGAGACAGTGAGTGAGTTTGTTTTTGGGAGGAGCTTATTGTGTTTAAGGCATATGTTAGCATTTTAATCATATGCGAGGGTCATTTGCATGTCATGGGTTTTTGGTGTCACCCCCATCAAGGGATGGGGGGGGGGCTTTGTGGGGCCGTGCAGGACAGGGATGTGTTGAAAGGATTGGGGGGCGGGAAGAGACAGAAGGGAGGTCAAACACTGCAGGTGAAAGGTCATGCCTAGGAACTCTAGCACACACGCACACACATGCCCTCAGGCGGGTTTTAAAACGAGAAGCGATATTTACATGTAGCAGGGGGCCACAGCTACTCCTCGCCTCCACACACACACATTGTTTTTCATCACTTATTTTTCTCTCTTACCGGCGCTCTTGCGTGCACGTGCCGGTGTGAGCGTGCACAGCTATTTTTACTGTCACTGACCTTGCTTCCAGAAAATAACCCCACACACTCACCATGGTCCCCACACTGCCCTTGTCCCCTGAACACATGAATGCTAATCTCTGTGTGTGTTGGTGTGTGTGTGTGTTTAGAGTTGTGTGTGTGTGTGTGTGTGTTTAAGAGTGTGTGTGTGTGTGTGTGTGTGTGTGTGTGTGTGACAAATGTGTATGAATGCTCGTGTGGATGTGTTCACGCATGATCAGGGTTCAGTCTTGGAACTGTGTTGTCAGGCGTGTGCATCTGTATGTGTGTTGTTAACCCATTGATGACACTGTGTGTGTGTGTGTGTGTGTGTGTGTGTGTGTGCATTGTTAACCAATTGATGACATTGTGTGTGTGTGTGTGTGTATGTGTGTGTGTTTGTGCTTATATGGGTTAGATGTATGTGTCAGGGCATGCCTGAGTAAACATATAAGTGTTTGCTACTGTATGTCTCTGTATATGTGTGTGTGTGTGTGTGTGTGTGTGTGTGTGTGTGTGCGTGTGCGTGTGTTTGTGTGTGTGTGTGAGAGAGAGAGAGACTGGGGTAGGGCTTGAGACTGAGCGTGTAAATGTTGCTGAACTGGGGAGGGGAGGGGTGAGCACCCTGGGGCTCATTAATAATTCATGAGGTGGGAGGGGAGACAGCAAAGGGGAGGAGACAGATGGAGAATCTGTGTGTGTGCGTTAGTGTGTGTGTACGCGGGGGCGAGAGAAAGAGAGAGAGAGAGGGGGAGCGACAGCGCAGAGACGGCACAGAGAGAAGTGGTCCCGAGGAAGAGACATGAGAGAGATGAACAAATAGACAGACAGATCATCTTTCAACTTTATCCTCCATTTTGTTTGTTTCTTAATGAGACTATTTTGTTGGCAGACAGTTCTTTGTGTTCCTTGTGTTGCTGATCTTTTCCCTGGATGCTGAATGTTGCAAAGAGGACTGTATTGAGGGGAATGAAGAACAGAGCCTCCAGTGACAGGACTCTACTGACACAGGTAGCAGTGTTGACGTGCCTTTATATGCTCATCATAGTGATGTGTGCAAAATGTGCATACAGACATGCTTTTCTGTGTGTGTGTGTGTGTGTGTGAGTTTATGCTTAATCCTTCCTTGTGTTTTGTCCATGCCACGTGAGGTGGATAAGACAACAATTATTTTCTTAATTAGGGTCTTGTGTTGTTGAAAAACAACAACAGCAATGATCTTGTTCGACCACCATCAGACTGGAGGCAATAAAGAAGGGACCTACTCTAGTATATCTCTTGAAATGCTGTATGAATGGAAGTGAAACATGGTGAAGGGTTTGTGCTTGTGTGTTTGTGTGGTTGTGTGTGTGTTGTCACACACACAACCACACTTACTGTATGCTTGCTGCCATGCCGTGTGAGACACAAATCCAAGAATTAAATCATTCATAGATTATTTTCAGTTTAATATTATCCTCGCAATGCTGCAGTAAGTGTTTCATTGTGGCATTTCTATTATTTAAATGCTTCTGGCATAATTTTAAAGTTACAAAATAAATACATTAAAAAAATACATAAATAATATTCCAAATATGATTGTAAAATGAGTCAGGTGTTTTGGTCCTTGGTCTTAGTCTCATTTAGACTTATTTAGTCTTATTCATTCACAATGGAGACAGCAGTTTGTTGAGGTGTTGTTCATGTGCACGCCTATGTGTACATCAATGTATGTGTGTGTGTGTGTGTGTGTGTGTGTGTGTGTGTGTGTGTGTGTGTGTGTGTGTGTGTGTGTGTGTGTGTGCGTGTGTGTGTGTCAAGCCATGACTTGTTTCTACTCTTGCTTCACTGTGGAATAAATGTAATAGAGAGATATAACCATGTCGATATTTCTAATTGCGCAGATCAATGCACAGACACATGCCCATCTATCCACACACACATCATTGTTTACCATCCTTATTATTGAGACTGTGTCATAGATCTTATATATCCATATATTTATTTAAATTCAAATTCAAAACAGTTTGTTTGCCATGAAAAATAAACATTTACATTTCCAAAGCAGAATTGCACAAAATTGAACAAAGGAAAAATAACAAAGTAACTGAAATATCAACTATCAGTAGTACAGTTCAGTAGAACACTACAAAAATTAAGTAATGGTTGAGAGTGAGTGAATCAAACTGTGGGCCACAGAATTAGTCTTTATCCATCTTCGTAGGCATCCTATCTAGATGTCTAGATATAGACGTCTAGATATAAATGTATAGATATAGATTTGATCTCAACACGTTGCTGTTATCCATGACAACATGCTGTATATCAGTCTCTGTAAGGTGTAGTTCTACTATGTGTGCCATCATAAGGGGCGAGACATGCACAATGACAAAGACGTATTGAGTGGCACGGACAAGCATGCATGTCTGTGTGTGCGTGATGTCATTTATTCCCCCCTCTAACTGCCATAATCATGGACACATTGGACACACATGGCATTTCATAGATTAATGTCATGCACATATTCTCATATGTAAATCCAGATCCACAAGGAACTATGAGTTTACTATGCACACACACACACACACACACACACACACACACACACACACACACACACACACACACACATACATGCTCTCTTTTCCTTTCTCTAACACTTTCTCACTTTCAATCTCTCTGTCTCTGTCTCTGTCTCTGTCTCTCGCTCTGTCTCTCTCTATCCTGTCACACCCACTTTGGCCCCAGAATGCCAGGGGCCGAACTCTTTTCAACCCGCTGTGTCCAGCCTACAGGGACTCCCCATAATCTGGTTCCCATATTCACAGAGACCAAATAATGGCCATTAATTACTGAATTACCAACATGAAGACAGATAATAGGGGTTTCACCCGTTTACCCACAATCCCCTAGGCATTGTGAGAACATCAATTTCATCCCCCATTTTTATCCCCAAATGTCAGTGGATGACTGGGATTGTGAACAGGTTCTGTGTGTGTGTGTGTGTGTGTGCGCGCACATGTGTGTATGCGCATGTCTGTGTGCTTCTGTGTCAATATCACATTTGCATAGTGGTGCCTATAATGGATTATTGAAAACATAGTGAAAAAGTGTTTGTTTTATTGTGATGTTTTGTGTAGGCAGACATAATTGTGTGTGTGTTGGTGTGTGTGTGTGTGTGTGTGTGTGGGTGTGTGAGAGTATATGTGCTCTGCTTGAGGGTGTGTTTTTGCATTAGATGCGTGGGTTTGAGGGTCAGTGTATTGTACATGCGTACTCATCCAACACACACACACACGCACGCAAGTATGCACACACACACACACACACACACACACACACACACACACACACACACACACACACACACACACACACACACACACACACACACACATACACACACACAGTACATTTTTTGTTCTGGGGCAGTAGGATTGAGAGGTTAATGTGTCAGGAGAGTCAGGAGAGGAGAGCAGAGGAGAGAAGAGAAGAGGGTAGAGGAGAGTGGAGAGGAGAGAGGAGAGTGCAAAGGAGAGGGGAGTGGAGAGGAGAGTGGAGAGGAGAAAGGAGAGGAGAGATGGGAGGGGATGAGAGGAGAGAAGAGGAGAGGCGAGGAGAGGAATTTAATAGACAGACGGCCTTTCGCTGCAAATATTTGGTTGCGCATCTTTTAAACTAACTGCCTCATCTCTCTCTTTCTCTCTCTTTCTCTCTCTCTCTCTCTCTCTCTCTCTCTCTCTCTCTCTCTCTCTCTCTCTCTCTCTCTCTCTCTCTCTCTCTCACTCTCCCTCTCTCTCCCTCCCCCACTTTCTATCTTGGCCTAAGGGAAATGATCATAGCATATTCTCATTTTTCTGATCTTCTCAGCTCAATGTTTCACCCCAAGTGTAGCTGCTTTGCCCTGCAGGGGTGAGAGACTTGGCTTATACTGTAGATCTGGAAGGTGATATGGAGGAGAGGAGAGGAGGTGAGGGGAGGGGATAGCAAAAGAAGAAAGTCTAAAATACAGCTGTATAGTTGCTTAGGCACTGTTTTCTTGCACTGTTTCATCCACATTCAGTTTTGCTTTTACTCCAAGCTGAAGCCAATATTCATCTACATTTTTCAATTGCTTTTTATCAACTCCAAAGTCTACCCCCTCTCTCTCTCTCTCTCTCTCTCTCTCTCTCTCTCTCTCTCTCTCTCTCTCTCTCTCTCTCTCTCTCTCTCTCTCTATCTCTATCTCTCACGCTCTGCTAGTCTCTCAGCCTTCTTGTACTGACATCCAAGTCATTAATGTTATGTTTTATGTAACCATGGAGATTTAGCTTTGATTACTTTCCTCTTCCATCATGTCCACTTAATCTGAGGAGTGACTGACTTAGTGTGTTTGTGTATTTGTGTGTCTCTCTGTGTTTTACAGTACAATGTGTGTGTATGTGCTCGTTGTGTGTGTGTGTGTGTGTGAGTAAGTACACAAATATGCATGTGAATGACATTTCGTTCCTTCTGTCATATCAGGCTGATGGCCACTCCACACATCAAAAGTCAATCCAAAACCGTCAGCAGAACATAAGACATTATATTTAATAAATACATATTTGAAATGTAAATGTAGTGAGTTGTTGTTGAGGCTTCTCTGGCTCGCTAAGAGTCACCTCTCTGCTCTCCATCGTGTGAAATGGAGGAAGATGATTCATGATTGATAGCATGTGAAAGATTGACAACAGTAATGTAGAAGTCTTCTGGTGTTAAATCACCAGTGGAAATACTAATTACTTCCGGTCTTAAAACCATGAATGTTGCTCATAGAAGGTCGTGGGAATGTTCACTTCCTTTAGTTAGTAGTTTAAAGAAGATGTTTGTGCCAATGGCAGGGGAGTGAAGAGTGGATGAGATTAGAGGAATGGAAAGGAGAGAAGAGTGTAAGAGGTAAGGGGCAGGACACATGATCCCAGGTGTGCATGCAGATGTTGTGCTTATGGGCCCGGGCGTTTAACCTACATTACTGCACAGAACTCCATCTGTGGCTGCTGGACTACCATCTGAGCATGCATGTGTGTGTGTCTGTATCTGTTTGTGCATATTAAGTGTTGACACCTCTAGGTCAACGCTGTCTAACCTTGTAGGAAGCAAGAATCATTGGATGTTCATAGGTCCAGTGTTTTGTTTTAAATTTAGCTAAAATATATTTGATGTAGTCTAGGTCACTGCTTCTTATTTGTGAGTCACAATAGAACCAAGGACATCTCTCGTCACACCTCTCTACCTGTAAATGTGAATGTACATTTGAATGTAAATGTTAACGTAAATGTAAATGTAAAAATAAGGACATACAAGACAAAGCTGGGGTTCAAGATGGTCTTCACTTTATATTCAGTCCAAATTACATGAATATGTTTTCCATCCAGATTGAACGTATTCATTTAATTATATTATATGGTGATGGGCATGAATACGAACACACACACACACACACACACACACACACACACACACACACACACACACACACACACACACACACACACACACACACACTAACACACACACACACACACACACACACACACACTTAACACACACAAATGCAAGTGTCTGCTGTAGCAACTTCTGTTGGTGACATCTGTGCACGTGTGTCTTTGTGTGTGAAACAGACGACTGGGCCAGTCTGTGTTAATGTTTAGCCTGTTTCTTATTACCATGGCTTGGCCTTCTGTCAAGATTTGTGGAAGAAGAGAGAGAGAGAGGAAGTGGGGGAGGGAGAAGGGGGGAGGGCTTAAGATGATGGCAAGCCCTCGTGTCAGTTAGTATTAAGAAAGAATATGTCATTATTATGCACATACATTATCCTCACCCAACTGTAATAGCCTGGATAGTACAGCAGGCCTACACTGAACGTACACACGCACACACACACGCACACACACACATGTTGGAAGTCTCTAGGGCTGTAACCTGGAAGAGCTGCTGGGCCTGCAGGCCTTCAACACTCTGAAGAGAACATGTCTACACTTTTCTTGTTGGTCTGACATATTTGCCAAGCCCGACTTCATCAGGAGAAAAACCCTTGTGAGATTTCACAAAGCTTTCATTGAATGTGGTTGAAACCCCCACAAAATTGTGGGGGTTACATCATGTATTTCAGTATGAATGTTCACACTTGAAAGGGATGAAATAGGCTTGCTAATACTGCGCTACGCAAGCAAATATTATTTCAGTGTGTCAAAATGGGTGCTGCATATTTGATCTGGTATACCATGAATTTGGCCGTATTTTACTGCTTGGTGACACACTAGATGGCTTTACTGTCAGGTCTCAGCTCATAGTGTGATGTTCGAGCGTGAAATTACTTATAAAATATGAGGATGGAACAGGTGTGTTTTTTAATTGTAATAAAAGGTTTATTTTGGCATGTGCCTGGACAGACAGACCACCTTTTGGTCTGTTGTTGTCATCTATCAGCTTTTATTCTGTCCATTCGCCATCTATCACCTTGTCCAGTCCATTTATTAATATGCATAATTTGGCAGTCAGTAACATTTATCAGAGAAGTAGTTCCCCCAAATAGAGCTTTTTTTATCAACCTTCTTAGCTCCTCCATATATATATATATATATATATATATATATATATATGAATAATTAAATTATTAAATTAAATAATCTACTAACAGTGAAGGATGGCCTGCTCTCGCTTTAGATCCGGTAGCTGCACAAAGCAAAGTTAACTGTTAATAAGTGCATAATAAAGTCTGTATTAATCTTTATAAAGCAAGAAAAAAAGCTTAGTTAAGGTTTAACAATGACATTATCGGTAAGTTAGTTAAACTCACTAAATACACATAATAATGTTAATACGCATATTATGGACTAATTATGGATTAAGGACATATTAGGT
>JAOPHQ010004550.1:0-2500 GCA_030340625.1 Merluccius polli
GTTCCTCCCAGGAGGTTAAGCGGTCCTTTAGCTCGCTACTGAGCGCGTTTTGGAAAACCCCCTGCAGCGCTTCCTCGTCCCAGCCGCTCTCAGCAGCGAGGGTCCGGAACTCCACTGCAAAAGAGGCTACGCTGCGTGATCCCTGGCGAAGCTGCAGGAGACGTTGGGAGGCCTCCCTGCCCCGGACAGGATGATCAAAGACCTTCCTCATATCATCTGTGAAGGCGCCGTAGTTATAACAAACCGCAGACCCACGTTCCCACACCGCCGCGGCCCACGCTAGAGCCTCGCCACTCAGCGAACCGATCAGGTAAGCTATCTTTGATCTCTCGGTGGGGTAAGTCTGGGGCTGCATCTCAAAGACAAGGGAACACTGGGTAAGGAATGACCGGCAGGATCCCAGATCCCCTCCATAACGTTGGGGGGCTGGGAGGAATGGTTCCCGGGGAGAAACCAACGGACTCGGGGTGGGGGCTGGTGGTTCTGGGGGGGGCGGGGAGCTGAGCGCCGACGGCTAGAGTCAGCTCCCGGAGGGCGGTGGCGATCTCCTGCAAGGCCTGATCGTGTTGGCCCAAGAGAGTCCCTTGGCGGGAGATCATGGCCCTGAACCCCTCTGCGTCAGCTGGGTCCATGTGTGGCCAGTTCGTACTGTTACGGTACACGAAAACTGGGACCCAAATGCTGGACACAGGGAGGCAGAGACAGGATAAAAGGCAAAGGAATTTATTGGGTGATCGTTCGGGGAGTCAGGCTAGCGGGGGTCTGGTACGGGGCAGGCAATCAGGTGGACAAGGGCTAGGCAGGGGACGGGTAGTCAGGCAGGCGGGGGGGGCTCGGCAACGGGGGCTGGTAGTCGGACAGGCAGGGGTCGGCAACGGGCTGGTAGTCGGACAGGCAGGGGTCGGCAACGGGCTGGTAGTCGGACAGGCAGGGGTCGGCAACGGGGCTGGTAGTCGGACAGGCAGGGGTCGGCAACGGGGCTGGTAGTCGGACAGGCAGGGGTCGGCAACAAGGGCTGGAACAGGCGGATCGTCAGGCAGGCAGGGGTCGGCAACGGGGCTGGTAGTCGGACAGGCAGGGGTCGGCAACAAGGGCTGGAACAGGCGGATCGTCAGGCAGGCAGGGGTCGGCAACAAGGGCTGGACAGGTGGGTCGTCAGGCAGGCAGGGGTCGGCAACAAGGGCTGGACAGGTGGGTCGTCAGGCAGGCAGGGGTCGGCAACAAGGGCTGGACAGGTGGGTCGTCAGGCAGGCAGGGATCGGCAACAAGGGCTGGACAGGTGGGTCGTCAGGCAGGCAGGGATCGGCAACAAGGGCTGGAACAGGCGTAGTCAGGCTGGGAATTACTAGTAGGTTAGGGAAACAGTGATTATTAATTAGGAACAGGTGTGTGTGGGGAATGACTGGTAGAGACGACAAGCGTCCACTAGATGGAGGTATTGGACCGTGTAGCAGGACGTGGTGTAACATGACATTGCCGAAACAGTTCCATCGCAGTATTTCTACCTGCCTGGTTCTACTGTTAGAATGACATTGTGTGAGGCGTGATGTCTATGGAAGCAAATCTGTACCATAATTCAAATTAAAGTGGATTAACAGAAATGCTTTTTCATTTTCAGAATATAGCTGCATTTTTTGACACATAAATAAAATGAATAATAAATCATCCAAACTGCATTTTCATTTTCTTCTTCAAAATTGCTCATGTTGTAACTTAATTAAAATGAAAAAGAAAAGGACATTTAAGATTTAATTTTCAAAAGATGCCCCGGCAAATAGTTACCAAAATTCAATTTGAAATGTCAAATTTGAAAATTAAAATGCATTAACAGAAAGGCATTTTCATTTCAAGGTCATTGCTGCATTATTTGACTCATAAATAAAATGAATAATAGATCATCCAAACTGCATTTTCATTTTCTTCTTCAAGACTGCTCATTTTATGACACAACTAAAAAGAAAACAAAGAGGACATTGCTTTTTCGTTTTCATGCCCACCCCCCGCAAAAAAGAGTCCGTAATTCAATTTGAATTCGCAATCCCAAGCGGCGCAGGAGAGTGACGTCAGTGGCCGTTCTTCTCTTTCCGGGTTGGTTCAAGAGGTCCTGGCTGCAGACCTCCACTGTGAGGTCGCTACCGCCGCAGGCTCCACTCTCAGGCCACCTCCACTGTCAGGACAGGAAATGCACGGGTTACATTTCAAAATAAGATTGTGACTGCACTTCCGGTTGAATCGTTTTCCTCACAAATACATTAATAATTAGTAAACAATATGACGTAAAATCCATGAATTCCTTGTCTATAGTATATGTCATTTTTATTTATATAGTACCATACCATAGCTGCTGCACCGTATAGTATCTGACCAATAGATACGGTGACAAAGCTTACCCCTTCCACTGGTGTGTCCACATCGACCTCAGCCTGCTGCTCTTCTTCCTGAAAATATATAGATAAGCAAAATGATTAGTTGGAATATTCAAAACACAAGCTCAAAAAGA